>OX465278.1:119003913-119566913 GCA_949987645.1 Tachina grossa | reverse complement strand
CACTTTTTCGAGCATATGGGGCCGTATGTTGGCAATAACGCCACGAATGTTGGCTTCCAAGTGCCCTAACGTTTATGGTTTGTTGCCGTAGACGAGCGACTTCACATATCCCCAAGGAAAATAATCCAATGGTGTCAAATCACACGATCTTGGTGGCCAATTGACAGGTCCATTCCGCGAAATTATGCGCTCATCGAATGTTTCCTTCAATAAATCGATTGTGACGTGCGCTGTGTGGCATGTAGCGCCGTCTTGTTGGAACCACAACTCATCCACATTCATGCCATCCAATTCGGGAACAAAATAGTCGGTTAGTCGGCTCCAATTGCTGTGCACGGTGGATAATCGATTCATTCGGGTCCTCTTCAACATTTTGCTCTACAGCGGCAATTGTTTCTTCGGTGCGCACTGTTCGACATCTCTGCGGATGCGTATTATCACATAGAGTAAGCGTAGTGCGAAAACGATCCATGGTTAACCGAATTAATTGCTCTGATAGGCGATTATGTCGACCATAAAATGGACGGAGCTTGCGGTAAACTTCGCGAACTGAACCATTATTTTCGAAATAAATTTGCACGATTTGCAAGCGTTGTTCTTTTGTCAACCTGTTAATGATGAAATGGCAAACCAAACTAAATATTAATCACTTGACATCTGACAAAATGGCCGCCAGTTAAAAAAGTGATGCCAACTTAAAGTTCTATACCTCAATAAAAAACACCCTTTATATTTAGAATAATTCATATAAGCTCTGTTGTTAATTTTGTTTCACTCGGTACAAGGACATTATATTGCCAAGTTAGCAGATTATCTAGAAATTATATGACACCCTTACGATTACAAATTTATATCATACATAATATATTTTTGTGTTAGGTATTGTGGCAAAGAAGAACTTGGTCAAAATTTATATCTCACAACTTTTAATGGCCGAAATTTTTGAAAGGAACTTGGCCGTTTTTCACATTTATGTTTTTGTGAGGATCTGATTACTTTTTGAAAAGATTTCTATAATAACACTTTTTAAACTTAAAATTTCTGGTGTATTTTATTTCTATTCATGATCACTGTGCCAGTTGAAAATGGCAGAGTTACATAAAATAATGGGTAAGAGTGTGATGGGTGTTGAATTGTTGAACTTAAAAATGCACTATTGTGTCATTACAACGGGTCGCCAGTGTGTGCGAAATTTGGTAAGAGTCGACTGGAAGGAACATGTAAAATACAGCGTAAATTTTACTGGGCATGACCCCGCCTATTTTCTCAATATATTTACATATTAAAGTCTGCTTAGACGAAGTACATAAATCAAAAGGATATGCCCAATGTGCATGCAAAGTTTCAATAGGGTAGCTGGTGCTTTTAATTTTTGGATTTTCCGATTGAGTAAATCAATTACTATTTGTGTACAAAATGTCAGTAAAATTTTCATGAGCCTGGCCCCGCTGACTTTTATATCTGCTAGTGCTTATGGTTCATGCAAAGTTTGGTATTAAAAAGTTAATAAGAAATACCTGAGTACTAAATTAAAAACTGCTGAGCCGAAGTACCTGAACGAAAAAGCTAAGATTTATGGGTGAAGTCACGGCTACTTTTCAAAATAGGGAATATTTTATGGATAAGTGCAATGTGTATGAAAAGTTTTAATAAAATGTATGTTAATTTTGAATTTGAAGTGCTTGTTTCCGCCCTCTGATAGCAACTTCTGGGTTTTCAGATTTTTCTTAGTGATCTCTTATCTAGATTTATTTGTGTATCAAATTTAAGATCGCTAGTGCTAATTGGAGTTTTAACGTCGTGGCCCCGCATACCGGGCAAAACTTTTTGGATTTAAGATTTTCCCATTGGCTTACGCAGCTACACTTTTTAGTGTATAAAATGTCAGCTCTCTAGCGCGAATTATATCTTAAGATTTTATGTATATTAAGTATTTAGTTCAAAATAATATTAGCGTGCCCCCCCCCCCCCGCCCATTCTGGTAAAATTTTTTGGGTTTTAAAATTTTTCTAGTTTGTTTCTCACTTAGACCTACTTGTATATCAAATTTCAGCTCCTTAGCGCAACTTTTAATTTTTAAGTTTTATGGGCGCAGCCCCGCCCCTCTGACTTAAATTTCCGGGTTTTCAGATTTCTCTAATTGGTTTCTCACCTAGACCTACTCGTGTATCAAATTTCAGCTCCTTAGCGCAACTTTTAATTTTTAAGTTTTATGGGCGCAGCCCCGCCCCTCTAACTAAAATTTTCGGTTTTTAGATTTTTCTAGTTGGTTTCTCACCTAGACCTACTTGTATATAAAATTCCAGCTCCTTAGCGCAAATTTTAAGTTTAAATTTTTATGGGCGTAACGCCGCCCACTTTTCCAAAGTCAAAATTTTTTTGGGTCAGTGCTCAATATTCCTGTCTAGTTTCGTTACAAACGGATAATAATAGCTAGATAAATAGTATATCTAAATATGCTGAGCCGCAGGGCATTAAAATGAGATTTAAATTGTATGGGCGTGTCAACGCCCACTTTTTTAATGAAAAATTTATAGCCTTGCATTACCGCAGTATATATGCCGAATTTCAATAAAATAGCTTCCATGAAGCGCCTTACATTAGCATTTTTAATTCTGACCTTTATGGACGTAGCCCCGCCCTCCTGGCTAAAATTTCCGGGTTTTCAGATTTTTTTTTATTTTATTTCTTACCTAGACCTAGCTCTGTATCGAATTTCAGCTCAATAGCACAAATTTTTATTTTTATGGGCGTAGGCCCGCCCTCCTGGCTAAAATTTTAGGGTTTTCAGATTTTTCTGGTTCATTGCTCACCTAGATCTTCTCGTGTACCAAATTTTAGCTCTCTAGCTATAGCGGAAGTGCTTCATCAATTTGATGAGTGTGTCAGTGGTCAGTGTTCAGTGAGTATGTCTTAAAATATGCACTTTTTGCACCTCTATATCTCCGGAAGCTTTCATTGTAAAACTTCTGAGGTTATATGAATTTATTCTAATTATGATTTAAATTTCATAATTTTATGGTCGCGGGGGACAAAGTTATGATGGGGGTAAAAACAGCTCGAATGGCTTCGTGTAAATATACACACTGCGTGCATTGGCCAGAACTTGGCCTGGCGCACTACCGTGCGCCTAGATAATTAATAGGCGAACATGTTTTTTGTAAACAATTTTACGCTGGTACCACTACACCGATTTGAAAAAGATTTATATGGTTTTAAAAGATTTTCTGCACAGATGTGCAGAATCTATATTTTATTGAAATCGGTTTAGTATTTTGGGAGCTATAAGCGTTTAAGGTTGCTACTACTACATGCACACATATTACACACGCATTTATTAGCTTACAAGTAAAAAAGAAACAAAACATGAGTGTGTGTGTGTGTTTGTAATATTTCTCTTGATCTAACAATTTTTTTTTTCTCTTATTTGTTGTTGTATGAAAGCCATAATAATTAAAGGAAGAGAATTGAATAAAGTGAATTAGCTTGGTTGAAGGGATTTTGTTTATGTTTTTTTAATTTCATGTATTATTTAATTATGCTTGCATATGTATGTAAGTTTGTGTGTGGCTGTGTTTTAATAAATTTTTTTATGACGTTTAGATAGGTACATTTTCTTTGAATCTTAATTTATTTACATTTTGATTCTAGAATCGGACGAGTGTGTCGTCCGTTTGGTATATCTAGTTTTTATAATTGTGCATCGATTCAGTGCTGAACATGACTAACCCCATATATCCTTTTTCTACAAAAAAAATAGTTTTTTCACTGAATTTTTGATTACTACGCACTAAAATTTTTATGAATTTTTATAATTATGCATCCAAGCTCTATTGTAAATTTTTTTTATATTTAGTGCAAGGCCAAGGACTAGCTTCCGTATGTCCTTTTTCTAACAAAAAAATATATTTTACCTGTATTTATAATCAGAATGCACTAATAATCAATAATAAATATACTATGTAGCTCAGTGGCAAATTTCGTTTAATTTGTACAAGGATATGTCTTATGAGTTTTTGATATTTTATAATAAATATATAATTTAGTTTTAGTTAATTTTAATTATTATTCGAACTCCATTTGTTTCTATATTTATGATTTTTAACAGGCTAAAGTTCGTATCGCTTTTTTTATTTAGTATTTTGAAAATCACAAAAGAAAAAATAAGGTTAGTAGGTTTTGAAACTGATACAAAACCCAGCAAATAATTTATATCCAGGTGAACTCATTTTATTTTTCTACATCCGTATTATTATTTTATGAATTCTCATATAGTTTTTGAAAGTCTATGCATAAAGTAAGAGGTTTGTGACTGTTTAAAATTTGTGGTTAAAGTCTACTGATGATTTGGCTCAAGCGCCAATGAAATACGTATATAGACCAGCAAATAAATTTCAAGTATTTTATGTACACTTCTGACAATATGTCAAATAATAGATTTTCTTTAAAATTAATATTTCTTAATAAAAAAATATATATAAAAAAAATTAAAAAATTAAATAGACGTTTCCAGGGTTAGAAAACTTTAACTTGTTTATACAAAATTATACAAAATTAATTTACTAAAAGAAATTTTTCCTTTTTTCTATTAATTAAATATATTTTGTGTTCTTAGAAGAAAGAGATTGGGTTAAAAAATCAGAAAAATCAAAAAGGATAATTCCAGGGTTGGAAAACTTAAAATTTTTGTGATACAAAAAATTAACTACCGTAAACTAATTTTTATATTTTTTTTATTAAATTAACTTATTTTATACTTCAGTACAAATTAAATTGGTGTTTCAAATTAAAAAAGAAAGTTAAAAAATTAAAAAGACGTTTCCAGGGTTGGAAAACTTTAATTTTTTTTCATATAAAAAAGTAACTTACTCAAACAAATTTTTTTCTTTTTCTTTATAAATTAAACATATCTTAGACCCTTAAAAGAACGAAATTGGTGTAACAAATCAGAAAAATTAAAAAGGATGAGTCCAGGGTTGGGAAACTTACACTTTTTGTAATATATAAAAGTAACTAGGTCTTACTATTTTTTTATATTTTTTTTATTAAATTAACTTATTTTATACCGCAGTACACATTAAATTGATATTAAAAATAAAAAAAAAAGTTTAGTACATGAAAAAGTCGTTTCCAGGGTTGGAAAACTTTAACTTTTTTCTTATACAAAAGTAACTTACTAAAACAAATTTTTTCTTTTTCTCTATATATTAAACATAGCTTATATTCTTAAAAGGAACATATTGGTGTACGAAATCTGAAAAATCAAAAAGAACTGTTCCAGGGCTGGAAAACTTATACTTTTTGTGATATATAAAATTAACTACCGAAAACTTATTTTTATTTTTTTATAAAATAAACTTATTTTATACTTCAGTACGAATGAATTTGGTACTTCAAATTAAAAAAAAAATTAAACGAAGTTTCCATGGTTGGAAAACCTTATTTTTTATACAAAAATAACTTAGTAAAACAAATTTTTCCATTTTTTAATATAAATTAAACATATCTTACATTCTTAAAAAAAATATTGTTTTTAAGAATACAGAAAAATCAAAAAGGGAGATTCCAGGGTTGGGAAACTTATACTCGTTGTGTATTAAAAAATTAACTACCGAAAATTAATTTTTATTTTTTTTTATTAAATAAACTTATTTTATGCTTGAGTACGAAAAAAATTGGTATTTAAAATAAAAAAAAAACAATTAAAAAAATTAAAAACACGATTACATGGTTGGAAAACTTTAACTTTTTTTGTACAAAAGTAACTTACTAAAACAAATTTTTCCTTTTTTCTATAAATTAAACATATCTTAAATTCTTAAAAGAAAGAGGTTGGTGTAAGAAATCAGAAAAATCAAAAAGAATGATCTCAGGCTTGGGAAACTTACACTTTTTGTGATATATAAAAGTAACTAAGTATAATTAATTTTTA
The DNA here is from genome assembly GCA_949987645.1 of Tachina grossa. Taxonomy (NCBI): domain Eukaryota; kingdom Metazoa; phylum Arthropoda; class Insecta; order Diptera; family Tachinidae; genus Tachina; species Tachina grossa. The sequence continues at coordinate 119,560,981 of OX465278.1, read as the reverse complement.
TCTTTTCCTTTATAGATTATACATATTTTACGTTTTGAAAAGAAAAGTTTGGTGTAAAAAATTATAAAAATAAAAACCACAGCTCCAGAGCTGTAAGCTTTGACCTTTTTTCTGGATATCAAAGTAACTAAATAAAACATTTTTTTTAATTTCCTTTTTTCTTTTTTTACTTAACACACTTCCTATATTTTTTTAAGAACTACTAAATTGATATCAGGAATCAGAAAAATCTAATATAATGATTCTAGGGTTTGTAAATTTATTTTTTTTGTACATAAAAGTAACTAGGTCAAATTATTTTTTTCTTTTTGTTTATACTTTATGTATGTGCTTATGTATGTATCTCTATACTACATAAAAACACTTTGGTAAAGGGTATATAAGATTCGGCACAGCAAAATATAGCACTCTTACTTATTATAAATATATTGTGCAGGGTAGTACAAAATAAATTACAATACTAGATATTTATTAGATTTCCTACAAATCTACTGAAAAAATAGATTTGGTTTTGTATGGGAAATCTAGTAAAAAGCAGCAAGATTTAGCTCGAAATCTCATAAATACTAGATTTCGAGGTAATGTAAGTGCCCTATAAGTCGATTTTGACAAAATCTAGTGGCGAAATAGATTTTTTTTTGTGTGGCAAATCTACTAAATTTTGTTTGAAATCTCGTAAGTATTAGATTTTGCTCAAATGTAAACGAACTTTTAGTTTTTTTTTTATTCAAAACAACGTATAATAAGTTAAGGTTATAAATTGTTTCCAGATACTAAACTGAGAGGGAACTGCAACATGAAACTAATGGCGATTGATAAAAAAAAAACAGTGCAGAACATTTTCACATTTGAGCTTTTCTTCCTACACATTTTCATACTTTATTTAATTTGCTCTTAAATTACAAAAAAAAAAAAAAAAAAAGATTTGTTTAATTTGCAAACAATATTATTATTTTCATTTTATTGAAAAAAAATTTTAATTAATGGGCAGCAACGTATGAATATATAAATAAGTTTTCATTCATTTTTTTTACTGGCCTCCCTTATCAGCTACAATTAACACTGATGCCACAGGTGTCATGCCTGTTGTCAATTTGAATTGATGTTCCTTTTGTCTGTATATTTGCCACAATTGTTTACATTTGCCGCCATTTAAGCCACTAATCATTAAACATATAAAATATGTACATACATACACATTCGTATAAATTCGTTTCAGCTGCTACTTGTTGTTAAATCCTAATTTACACTATGGAAGTCTTGTTGCTAAGCTGATTAGTTTGTAGAAGAGAGACCAAGGGAACAGAAACATTTCTTTTCCCCTCGTCTCTCTCACTCTTCTAACAAACTAATCAGCTTAGCAATAAGACTTGAATAGTGTAAACTAGGACTAAAGGCTCAGTTAGCCGACTGTAATGTAAAGTAACTGCAACAGTAAGAAACAGCTGATCGATTTTGTTATGTCAAAAGTAATGAAAATGGTTATAGAGATGTAATGTAACGTAACCTAATTTTCATATAAAAATGTCGATCAGCTGTTCTCTACGTTACAGTTACATTACATTACAGTCGGCTAACTGAGCCTTAAGCTTTATTACGCGAGAACTGCTTCCCTCTCTATCTCTCTCTCTCTCTTTGAGGAAAGTTGCAAATGCGAAATAATATCTCTGGAGGACGGTATAGCAACAAACTAAGTGTTATTTAAATAAACTCACACAACAACCGCCCATTTAACGCTTATTAAGCAAAACATATATTGCACAATGGGCTATAATCTACCTATTTTGGCGTTAAATTGGTGTTTTAAAAAATATGTAAACAATAGCAATATCACAAAAATTTCTTTAATGCTTATATGTGTATATACTTTTACTCCCAAAATCTTTTGGTTTGGTTTGGTTTTTCTCAAAACAAAAGTCACCAAAATGATTTTATGTTATTCCAAAATAATTTTTACTTCCACCAGCTGACAATTTATTTTTAGTTTTACTTATAATTTAAAAAAAGCAATGTGAGTCCGATCACATAAGAGATGTGTAAACATCTAGTAATGAAATTTTTTTTAAGTTGGAAGTACTTATGCTTTTAGTATCTTTTTTAAAATTAATTAATTAAAAGTATCAAAACTTTCAATATTGTAAATACATATGAATTTGTTGGTTTTTGTTTGTTTTATTAAACTTATTTGGATAGTAAATGGTCACACTGCAGTATATGTATATGTACTGCATTAAAAATTGCAGTAAGCAGTAAATTTACTGATTACTAAAAAAAATTCAGTAAATTTTTACTGCTAATGAAATTTAGCTTGCATTACCAGTAAGTAAGTAGGGCCGTAATCATAATAAAATTGTAGCAAGTGGCAAAGTTTTTTCATTCAAATTTTGAAACTTTTGTATGAAAAACATTTAGCCACTTGGTAGAATTTCATTATGAATACGGGCATTACTGATTACTGAAAATTCAATGCACCTCATCATATAACAAATCATTTAGGTAATTTATAAAAATTGTAGAAAAAAATTTTAGTAATCAGTAAAAATTTACTTGTTAGACATTTTTTATTGTTTTTACTGAAACTTTAGTGGTACTGCAGTGCTCATCTATGGTAAATGCCTTTACTTTTACTTTTTAATATTTAATTCCTGTTGTTCATCGTTTAGTTGTTGCTGTTCTTGTTGTTGTGTATGCATTGCAATTAAAATAAATTCAGTAAAGTGCGACTTTGACTCGCGCACATTCGGTTTTGATCATTTTTTTTTTTTTGATTTAGCTTTCTTCCTTTTTTAAGTTTTTTCAGTTTAAATGATTTTTTTCAGTTTTATCGCTTTTTTCTCGTTTTGGCGTTTTTTTTCTCTTTTTAGGTTTTTTTAATTTTCTCAATTTTTTCATTTTGGCGATTTTTTCATTTTGGCAATCTTTTTCTGTTTTTTGGGGTTTTTTCATTTTGGCGATTTTTTCTGTTTTTGGGGTTTTTTTTATTTAGGCTATTTTTCATTTTGGCGATTTTTTCATATTGGCGATTTTGTTGTTAAAGGATTTTTTTCATTTTGGCGATTTTTCCGGTTTTTCGCGATTTATTTTAGTCCTAGAGATTTTTTTTAATTTGGTGCTTTTTTCGTTTTGGCGATTTTTTTTTGTTTTTGGCGATTTTTTTATATTTGGCGATTTTATATTTTTTTGATTTTATAGTTTTACCGTTTTTGAAAATTTCAAGAGTTTTGCTCTTACGGTTTCCAAGATACAGCAAGTTGTCAAAATTACAAAGTCAAAATTGCATTAACTGATGGAACACCCATTGATTTAAATTTTTTAAATTTAGTGTTAATTGTTGTAGTTTGTATAAAAATACACTAACTTTTAAAATTTCAAGTGTATAATGTATGTACATACAATTGTATATATGTATATTACATGGGATTTTAACATTTTTCGTTGCTCGTTTTGGAACACCCTTTAGTTTTTAACTCTCATGTATTTGTTGTTGTAGTCATGTCTACACACTGTGTCCAAATTTCAAGTCCGTAGCTCTTACGGTTCATTTTCACCTTTGGTGTACTGAAATATACAGAAAAATAACCGGCGGCGGCGCACCGTCGGCTTCGAGCCGGTCGACTTCTTTCTCTGCTTGGTATTGCTTGTTTCAAACACTAATACACTCATACATAGCTCACACCGATTTGACAATGCAAAGCAAAAGCAAAAAGCAAAGAAATCTCAGCAAAGAAATCTCAGCAAAGAAATCAAAGTTAAAAGATTTTTACCCCCTAGCGTATAGATGTTTACACATCAAAAAAAAAATTCCAATATGTTTCACAGCAACTGTGATTAACACCTTTCTTATAGAATTTTTTTTTTTTTTTGTAAATACTTTAATTTTTGGCCACTGTGCATGGGCAAACAAAGAAAAAAATTAAAAGTCTGCTGAAATATAAATAAATTTCATTAAAAGTTTAGGAACTTTTTTTTCATATAATCAAGTTTAACAGAGAGAGGATGAGATAAATTTGCATGGTAACGGTATATAATAAATCAAATCAAAAATAAAAACACAACAAAAGCAATAAAAAAAATATTTAAGAGGCTAAAGGTGGCACGCAAATTGCTTGTAGCTTGTCAAGTACAATATTACATCCTTATTCTCAGCTCTGTGGTAAAATAAATATTATAGGAAATGAAAATTTTTATAATGCTTAATATATAAAAATTATCATTTGTTATGATTTTTTTTTGTCAGGGTGTTGGTTTCAAGAAAATCTAATCAGGAAATCCCGGCAAATTTGTGAGTATGAAAATTGGATAAAAAAGTACCAGACGGTATAGATTTTCATAAAGAATTTAATGGAAATCTGCTAGCTTTTGTATAGTTAGGTGTAAATACCTTATTAGTTGAATTTCGATCTTTACAGTATTCAGAGACATTTTACCCCTTTATAAAGGGTGTTTTTTATTGAGGTATAGAACTTTAAGTTGGCATCACTTTTTTAGCTGGCGGCCATTTTGTCAGCTGTCAAGTGATTAATATTTAGTTTGGTTTGCCATTTCATCATGAACAGGTTGACAAAAGAACAACGTTTGCAAATCGTGCAAATTTATTTCGAAAATAATGGTTCAGTTCGCGAAGTTTACCGCAAGCTCCGTCCATTTTATGGTCGACATAATCATCCATCAGAGCAATTAATTCGGTTAACCATGGATCGTTTTCGCACTACGTTTACTCTATGTGATAATACGCATCCGCAGAGACGTCGAACAGTGCGTACCGAAGAAACAATTGCCGCTGTAGAGCAAAGTGTTGAAGAGGACCCGAATGAATCGATTATCCACCGTGCACAGCAATTGGAGCCGACTAACCGACTATTTTGTTCCCGAATTGGATGGCATGAATGTGGATGAGTTGTGGTTCCAACAAGACGGCGCTACATGCCACACAGCGCACGTCACAATCGATTTATTGAAGGAAACATTCGATGAGCGCATAATTTCGCGGAATGGACCTGTCAATTGGCCACCAAGATCGTGTGATTTGACACCATTGGATTATTTTCTTTGGGGATATGTGAAGTCGCTCGTCTACGCCAACAAACCAGAAACGTTAGGGGACTTGGAAGCCAACATTCGTGGCGTTATTGCCAACATACGGCCCCATATGCTCGAAAAAGTGGTTGAAAATTGGACCTGTAGAATTGGCTTTATTCGAGCCAGCCGCGGCGGCCACATGCCCGATATCATATTTAAACATTAATGGCATAAAATTATCCTTCCAATAAAGCCAAATTGATGGACATTAAAACGATTTTCTTGTGTTTTATTTCAATTCGAAGTTCTATACCTCTGAAAAAACACCCTATACATATATCCTTTAAAGGATACTTATTTTCCCTTCTTCAAGAAATAGATAAAATGGCTCAAGTGAAGTAGACTTAAAGGCTTAAAACTTTTCACAAAAACGCTTTTTGCAGGAACATTTGAATAATTACGAAATTAACCCTAAAGCATATTTTAAGTGTTGAAGTTGAATTTTGAGCTTAAATTATGCTTCGTTAGCAATTATGTTTATAGAACATTTTTTCCCCTTATGTGCCGAGCCTTAAGTGAGCGAACTTAATTCCTTCAACAAGGCTAAAATGTTCCACAAAGCTGTTCCTCGCAGGATTCCAGATAAATCTTCTAAAGACCTACTTCACTCTAAAATTGAAGGGTTTCCTGGTTTCCTAAGCCTATTTACCATTTCATACAACTGAAAGTTTCGATGCACACATATGTATCTTTTATCTCCTGCCACAGAATCTGTTGTTAGTAACTTGTAATTTTTTTCTATATTACCCAGTGTTATGACAATCAATTGCAATTTGACTGTGGTCCTTCGAACCGTACTCTGGTTTAAGGCAATTTAAATCATTACAGTTGATAATTTGTTAGCTAGAATATAAATTTCAATTTGAAGTCAAAGCAACTAAATAGGTATTATTTATTCTTTTGATATCTAACCTCAAATATTAAACTTTACTTCGACTCAATAATTGTAGTAAGCATTTAAAAAAATTTAATGATCCATTAAACCACAATTTTTTAAACGTTGAATTTCAGTTAACCATGGCATTTTGTTTAGGGTTTTTAGAACTAAATTTTACTCTCACATATACTAATTTTGTTGTATTTTTTATTCTCAAATAAACAACCTACGAAGCTATTTTGTCTCATACCCAGAGTCTACGGCCGGAATCGAACCTACCACTCTCCGGCTACTCTATCAGTATACTGTCCACATGGCCAAGAAGGCATTCAAATTGCCAGGGTATGCAACATTATTACACCAACTTTGAATTTAGTTTTTATCAAGCTTGTCTTTTCTTGCAGTAGGAAATTGCTGCAAATTGCATCTTTTGAGTTGAGGTTCAAATTTTGAGAGATTCATTGAACTGGCTCTGCACAACAACTATCTTACATTGTGCTCATTACCGATGTATGAAATGGGGTACCAAGCTTACAACTGTAAGCTTTAATAGTATTGCTATTTATGGTCCTTCGAGCTGACTGGTAGTTGCCGCCTACCAGAAACCTGCTTTCATTGTTATTTCTTTTTTATTTTTTAGGGCTCCGTACACTAACGATGAAAAGGGCCCTATTGTTTTCGCTACGATGTCCGTCTGTCCGTTAGGCAAAACAAAACTTTGATTATGTGTTACATGTTGCAATAAGTGTTTGTTTTCCTTAATGTCAGCAACAGTTATCGAAGTAATAAAATCTTTTGTTGTCTCAACAAAGTTCTAATGCAGCTGATGCTGATGCTGATGCCAACAGGCAACTAAAATATTCATTCTCAAGTTATCTTTATTGCTGTTATTTCACACAAGTATTGGTGCCCTTAAAGGCATTTTTTTTATTTTTTTTTTAAAGGCAGCCAACAGACATGTTGATAATTGTTATATCCTTTATACTGATTGTCACACACATGCCAAGAAAATTGTTTCCAATATTGTTGAGCGCAAAGTAAAACTATAAGAATGTTATGTTAAAAAAGAAGAATGACAATCGCTTGTGTTCATTTGATATCAGTTTGTGTGCAAAATTATCTTTTTAATGTTTTGATTGTTATTTTCTGCAGAGGAAACAGGAAAAGAAATCACTTAGTTAACAGTAGTGCAATAGCAAAAAAATCCACACTTATGCCAAGTACACATCTGGCATTTCTTTTCCCAATGTGTGCAACAAAGTACACATTGAGTTTTTATATGGAAAGCAATGCCATACAACAAAAAATATCGGAAATGACAAACATTGCTACTAGTACACACTATTACGATGTCACAAAATAAAATAGTGTGTATTCGGTATTAGCATCGAAATGAAGAGCAGAGGGCGGCCTGTAACGAGTCAAGCGCACTACATTACTTCAGTTAACAAGTTGCCTTCTCAGTTTTGTTATACCGACTTGCAATGACTAGAGAGATTATGGTACATTTAGGGGAAAAGGATTCCCAGGAGCATCTTAAGATTACTTATCCACATCCATTGTATACAGGAAAAAATACCACACGAACTTTAGCCAAAATAATCGAATAACTTACCTCATGTAGACATTTTTAAAAAAAATTTAAGCACACGCTAAACTTTTTTTCGGTTTTTGGCGATTTTTTTAGATTTGACGCTTTTTTGGTTTTGGCACTTTATTTTCGTTGTTTGCATTTTTTGGGTTTTGACGACTTTTTCGTTGTTTGACGATTTAGTTTATTCTTAGCGATTTTCCTTAGTTTCTGCCCTTTTTTCATTTCTTGAAAATCTTTTCGTTTTTTTTTAATTTTGGTGTTTACTTTCGTTTTTGGCAATTTTTTTGGTTTTTGGCGATTTATTTTAGTTTTAGTAATTTATTTTATTTTTGGTGACATTTTTCATTTAAGCATTTTTTTCATTTTGGCGATTTTCCGCTGCGATATTTTTTAATTTTGGAATTTTGTAGTTTTAGCGTTTTGAATATTTCAAGAGTTTGCTTGCCTCTTACGGTTTCCAAAATTACATTAACTGCCAAAATACCCTTTAATTTAGATTTTTTTTTTTAATTTCAGTGTTAATTGGTGTGGCCTGCATAAATTACACTAACTGTGCAAAATTTCAAGTGGCTATATATCGAGCCATAACCGCTAAAAGATCTTAACCGACATTTTTGATGTCGTGAGCGCAAAAGATCGATTTTGTTAAAAAAAAATTAAGTTTGAAAATTATGTCACTTAAGCTTTTTGGTGGTTATGTGGCACGATATAATTATTTAGGATTTCAACATGTTTAGGACACCTGTTGACTTTTAACTATCATATATTTGTTGTCGTAGCGGCTAAAGTACTACATATACTTTGAAAATTTCAGAACCGTAACTCTTACCATTTTCGAAAAAAACAGCCTGTGTCAGACAGACGGGCAGATGGACATTGTAGCGAAAACAATAGGGTTCCTTTTCACCTTTGGTGTACGGAACCCTAAAAAGCACCAATACGGTCACACTGATTTTGAGTTGGGGTGAAATCGTACATACCACCACGGTTGCCAGAAATTTTTTTTTTTTTTGTTTTTTTGTAATGCATGTATTTATTTATTGTATCTTCAAATATGAACTAACAATAAGTATTCAAATCTTAAATCTAGAATATAATTATTAGGCCCGACCACTGTCGGACATAAACTTAGTGATAGTTATAAGTAATACATAAGTAGTGATAATCAAAAAGGAAAAAAAAAGTATTTTCAAGTAGTCCCATCTGGAGTGTTGAGTATAAGAGCCCTTGTGTCCCTCTTTTTTAGGCGGATGTGTCCAGTAAAGTTCAAAATATTACGAGCAAGCGGATGAGGATGTGATTCGAGTTTTGTTAAATATTTGCCTGCGTATTTTGCAATTTCTTCAATCACTAGTGGCATATTCAAATCACGATGTATATTTGAATTTTTAATGTACCATGGAGCCGAAGTTATCATACGTAAAATTTTGTTTTGCCTTCGTTGGATTCTCTCGATATTGGAAGCTGAAGCAGTGCCCCATAGTTGAATTCCGTAGCAACTATGGTAGGTTTCAAAAGTGACTTGTATGTCAAAAGTTTGCAATATAGACTGAGAGTTGAATTTCTACCAATCAGACAATGTACCTGAGCTAATTTTACTTTCATTTGTGTTAGTTTAGAATCAATGTGTTGTTTCCATGTAAACCGTCGATCAAGGTGTATACCAAGGTATTTTACATGTGAATGTTGAGGAACAATTTGATTATTGATTCTAATGGGGGAACAAGTATCTTTTCGTAGAGTAAATGTTACCTGCGCACACTTCTGCTCATTTACTTTAATTCTCCATAACTTTAACCATAGTTCCAGTTGGGTAATATGTTCCTGAAGATATCGGGATGCCTCGTGAGGGTTTTCGTGCATGCTAAAGAAGGCTGTATCATCGGCAAAAGTAGATGTATGGATTTTAGTGCTAACAGGCATATCACAAGTATAAATCAAATACAAAACTGGTCCCAGTATACTCCCCTGTGGCACACCGGCAGATATAGATTCGGGAACACTCATGAAGTCTCCTTCCACAACAATGAATTTCCGGGATAGAATATAACTTTCCAATAGCTTTAGAAAATTTATTGGTAGATATGTCTTCAATTTTAAAATTAGGCCTTCATGCCATACTTTATCAAATTCCTGAGAAACATCAATAAAGAGAGTAGAACAATACTTATTTTCTTCAAATGTTCTTCTTATAACTTGAACCAATCTATGCGTATGTTCAATGGTACTATGCTGACTTCTAAAACCAAATTGATGGTCCGGTATGCACCCACTATCAGTTAAAATTGGGAATAATTTTGTCATGAGCAGCTTTTCGAAAAGCTTTGATATTGTTGATAGTAAGCTTATTGGCCTGTAAGACTCAGCTTTAGTAAGATCTTTGCCCGGCTTTGGAATCATTTTGACCTTGGCAAGCTTCCAGCTGTGTGGATAATACTCTAGTCGTAATATGGCATTAAAAATATATAGTAAGATTCTACAGGGTGGTCCAAAAGAAACCAAGGGGTGTAAAAGTTTAATAACTTTTTTGTTTATTAATTTTTTTTTATTTTTTCTTTCAGATTATATAGACAACACTTGGAGAATTTATAATGGAGAGGTTCACAACTGAACAGAGAACCAGAACAATAGAATTTTATTATTTAAACCAGAGATCAATTATTTTAAGCTCATTTTCATTTGAATGGCTTTGTTAATAAGCAGAACTGTAGGTTCTGGGGTTCTCAAAATCCAAGAGCCATTCATCAACGCCAATTGCACCCCATCAGGTGTACAGTATGGTGTGGGATCACATCTGAAAATGTCATTGGGCCCTACTTCTTCGAGAATGAAGATGGAAGTGCTGTAACCGTAAATGGAGAGCGGTATCGGTTTATGATAGAAAATTTTTTACGTCCTGCTCTTGAAAACAGATCTGGTATGTGGTTTCAGCAGGACGGAGTCACTGCCCATACTGCCCGAGACACAATGGCACTTTTAAGTCAAATTTTTAGAGAGCGAATAATTTCTCGAGATTCGGAAATTATTTGGCCAGCGCGATCGCCAGATTTGACAGCATCCGACTATTTTCTTTGGGGTTTTTTGAAAGAGCGATTGTATGTGAACAAGCCAGAGACAATCCTTGAACTCAAGGCAAACATTGTTGCAGAAATTCGAACGCTACAGCCACAAGTTTTGAAAAATGCTCTAAAAAGAGCCCATCAGTGCGAAGCTGAAAACGGTGGTCATTTAAGAGACATCATTTTTCATACTTAGTGTAAAAAAATTTCCATTTTGTATATTATATAATCTGAAAGAAAAAATAAAAAAAAGTTAATAAACAAAAAAGTTATTAAACTTTTACACCCCTTGGTTTCTTTTGGCCCACCCTGTAGTTGCAGTGCGAGGCAGATTCATCAGCATCTTGTTACTAATACCATCAATACCTGGAGCTTTCTTCGGATTGAGCTCAGCAATTAGTTTATGTACATCACGCATCTTAAACTTTAAGGGTCGAGGGGGAAGAGCAACTACACTCGGCAAATCAGCAACACCAGTACATGTATTTGGGGTAAATAGGGATTTTAAATGCTCAGCAAATATTTTACCTTTTTCAGTATCGCTTCTTGCCCAATCACCGGTCGAAGTGCGCAGAGGTGGTTTAAACTCAACGGGTCTTTTAAGCCTTTTAGCAGCGCGCCACAAAGAGAAATTAGATGCTGGTGTGACATCAAGACCTTCCAGATAATTTTTAAAAGATGCAGTTTTCTCAGATGCAAGCAACTCTTGGAGTCGTTTCGTGCACTCTTTAAATCTAATTTTATTTTGGGGTGATCTGTGCTGTTGTCATTCCCTTCTAGCTCTTCTTTTTTCACGTACGAGACGTTCAATGTCTGAAGAATAAATTTTATTAAACCCAGTCTTCGGATGGGAGGTAGTGGCATGTTCAGCAGCCTGTTTAATATTCTCGTTGAGATTGGCAATGTTAGATTCAATATCATTTGGTGTTCTTAGCTTAATATTTTCCATACAATGACTACTAAGGTATTTTTTGAACCCCAGCCAATTAACACGATTTATCATCTTCATATATGGATGAGGTAAGTCACTTCTTAGTGGGCTACAGATTGTAACGATCGTGGGAGAGTGATCGGACGAGATATATAGGGAAGCTTCAACGTGAATTAATTCCCTAGAAATACTTTTTATAACGCCAAAGTCTATAACATCCGGAATATTTCGTACGTCAGCAGGCCAGTAAGTGGGCTCCCCACTCGAAATAATATCCAAGCCCGTTTTTGAAATTGTGTTGAACAACGCCCTACCTCTAGGCGTAATAAGACGCGAACCCTAGAACGTATGCTTAGCATTGTAGTCGCCAGCTGCTACGAAACAAGGTCCAAGAGATTTGTAGAATTTCTCGTATTGATCCTCAGTGATTGAAAATCTAGGAGGGGAGTAAATTGAAGATACCACGAAATTTGAACAAAAATTCTCAATGCAGATGTTTGTCTATAAGCAGATGTTCTTCACAAATGTTGCCAAGAATATAGTGCTTGAGTCTTGACTTTATTAGAATTGCTGATCCACCGCAAGCCCTTCCTCTAGGGTCCTTTGTATCATATATAGGGTAGCCATTCATTTTAAAGAGGCTTCTGGAAGTCAAATGAGTCTCGGAGACCAACATTACATCAATATTTTTTTCCGTACGGAAGTGCTCAAGTTCATTTTTATGTTGGCGAATGGCGTTTGCATTCCAGAAATGCAGATTTATCTGGATTTTGTAAATTTTTACACTCCAAAAAGACAAAATGCAGATTTGAAGATTTTTGGCCTAAAAATTCATACTTTTCAACTCCAATTATAGTGCAGTTTTTTTTACATTTTTCCTAATACTGCTACTACTTCTTGTTTCTTTTATGTGTGAACGACTTATAGTTTTGAGAGTTACAATTTTTGAACTTAGAATAATACATCATTAAAGAAAAAGAAGAAGTAACTTTGACAAGCTTTTGGAAACGAATAGCTGAAATAAAACAAGTTTATTCTGATTACGATTTTGCACTCCTAAGTTTATTAAAAATTTAATGTCTTTACCACATTAATTTGCAAATGTTGAAATAACTTTTTTGAAGGAAACAAATCTTCTAAGTCCTTTGGATATTTATGCCACAAATTAAATGACATTTTGTATAACTTTTTATATGTATATCCGATTTCGTTTCTCATTCATTTTATTATATTTATTATTTGCACATAGGTTAGGAAGAGTAGTGCTATACCGTACGAATTTGTAGGAGAGAAGAGAAACGAAATCTTATTCCATATTCATTTTTCTTTAACAATCTCGAGATTTTGCAAAGTAAACTTTGCGTGTGGAAAAGCCATCAAACTCGTCAGTAGACTTCAACCAATGATTGATTCAAAATCGAAGATGTTAGCTGGTAAAAACGTTTTATAAATCAAAATAATTTTTATGAATATTACCTTTTATGTTTGTGTACATAATTCTTAATAACATATTGATAGTAATTCTATAAACATATGAAGTTTTCTACCTACCAGAAACTAAATGTACATTCTTCTGACATTAAAGGCTTATATTCATAAAAAAATAAAATGTGCTTGAAAGTTATTTTAAAAAAATATTTTCTAAAAAAAATAAATAAAATACATTTTAAACCAAGTTTAAATTTTATGAATATGGTTTAACGAATAAAATATAAAAAAGTTGTCTTAAAAATTGCTTTGAAAATTATTTGAAGATCTTAAAAATAAAATACAGATTTTTAATATTTTTTCGTGAAAAATTGTTAAATTTTGCAGATTTTATCCTTAGAAATTTTGGCATTACTGCATACCACACATATTTTTCATACAAACTAAAGCTGCTTTCACACGGCCGGTATTTTGCGTCTCCACTCTGCAGCCGTACGACTCATATATAATTTTGTATGTCTGCCAAAATCACCAGTTTGCAGCAATTTAGAATTTTTGCTTTCAAACTTATATATTTACACCTGAAATAACCTCTTTCTTTATATTATTTCAGGCACACTACACTGTTATTAACCAAAACAGTTGATGTCAGATGCTTCGTAAGAAGGAAATAGAACGTGCTATAATTCAAATTTTGTCATATGACAATGCCGCCTGACTTTTTCTGGTGAAAATTCTTAATGCTTATACATGACATGTGTGTATTTTGCAGTTCGAAATTTGACATATCAAATGTAAAATACAAGTCGTGTTAAAGCAGTTTAAGACTAGGTTCACACAAGGCAATTTAAGTTGAGCAACTTCAGGGTTTATATTTAAAAGAGGGAGGATAGGATAACAAGAGCCATAAAATTTTCCTCTCTCGTCCGTAAACTAAAAAGTTGCTCAACTAAAATTTCCCTGTGTCAACCCAGTCTAAGAAAAAACAGTTTTCTTCTTACCAAAATGATTTCATAAAAAACATTCCACCTCACTCTCTCTCTACATCTCTCTCTCTCTTTTAGTAAAAGTTTTGTATAGTTTGTACACACTATTATTAGAGCCTGTTCTAACTGAAATTTCTCCTCTCAACAGCTAATTTATTTCGAGAATTTATATTTAAAAAAAAAAAAAAAAGTTTATATATAATTTTTTTGTCCTCAAGAATTTTATCATTGCGTTTACATGACGACAATAAAATATTTTATTGATATTATGAGAACATTGTCGTGTTAAACACGCATTTTAGCACAAGTAGAGATAAACATAGTTTATTGAACTTTAGCAGTAAATACACACACAAAAAAAATATTGACTCAAGGAATGAAAAAGCACATAAAATAATAATAAAAAGCGATTGGGTGACTTGATTTCAAATTAAATTTTCTTTTCATAGAATATCAATTGTCTCTCCATAAATTTTATTGGCTAGTTTACAACGAATTGAATATGTTATGCATTTCCAGGTAATCCAAATAAAATATTAGGAATTAATTATATTTTCTATCTTTTTCCAAGAGTGTTAGCTACTTCAGGTTTTTTTACATACAAAGTTTTTATTACTGCCAAGCCAAACAAACTTGTGCAAAAAATACTGATTAAATCAACTTTATACCAAATTACAATGCAGAAATACTTGTTTAACTTACATTTATTTCTATCAACACAATTGAATTGGCCTTGGTGTGTATGTATATTTTTCTTTTAATAATTTAATTGAAAGCAAATTTAAAAAACGTTTTAGGAGAATTAAATCAAATATATATATACTTAACTTCGAACATAAATAAAAAAAAAAAACTCAGTGCAAGATTTCAAAAATTAAATTGTAGATAACTAATTATTACAATTTGCACATAATTTGTTTTTCAAAATTTCAAACATAGTTTCGAATTTCGGCTAAAAACATATTCTCTAGCCAAAACGTTTCGGATTACAAATAAAACATAATACTAAGTTTGAAAAAATGTATACTCTATTCAGAAATTAAAAATCATTAATTTTTTGTATGTTCGAAAATTCGAACATAATTTCGAAGTCCTACTAAAAGTAGTTTTTAACATCTAAACAGTACTTTGGAAGAGTTTCAACATTTATTTTTTGTTTTTCTTAAAATCGAAAACTAAAACTCAACTTCGAAATTTTTTTTTTTTTTTTTTTTTTCGAAGAACAATTGCTTTGCGAAAAACAACAGAATATGTCTGTATTATTAAGCTTTAAAACTTTAAGCAAATATGTTAATTTTTGTTAACTTCGAAATTTCGAACTCAATTTTGAAATATGCTCAAAAAACAATTTTATAACAAACCAAAAAGCGAAAATAAGTTCAGCATTCATTTTTTTTTTATTTTTCTTAAGATCGGAAGCTAAAACCCAAACTTCGAGTATGATATTATTTTTTCGAAGGCCAATTGTTTTGCGAAAAAGAAAAAAACATTTGGTAAGCCTGAAGATTTTGACCAAATATTTTCATTTTATTAACTTCGAAATTTCGAACTCAATTTCGAATTATGCTCAAAAACCATTTTTATAATAAACCAAAACAAGCAAAAATTACTTCAACATTGCATTTTTTTTTCTTAAGATCGCAGCAAATATTTTCATTTGTATGAACTTCGAAATTTCGAACTCAATTTCGAAATGTGCTCAAAAATCAACAAATATAACAAACCAAAAAGCGAAAATAGTTTCAACATTTATTTTGTTTTCTTAAGATCGGAAGCTAAAGCTGAAATTCGAAATTTTATATTATTTTTTTCGAAGAACAATTGTAGTACGAAAAACAGCAAAAATATCTGCTGTATATTTACATCAAACAAATTAATAAGCCTTAAGATTTTGAGCAAATATTTTCATTTTTATGAACTTCGAAATTTCGAACTCAATTTCGAAAAGTATTATAACAATTTTCTAATTCAATTTATTATTTTATTTACTTTAAATACACACATACATTTTTCTATGCTTATCTCTAATAGTAAAATAACATGTTTCTCAGTTTTAAGTATTCTAGGAATTCGAATTCAATTTCGAACTCGTGTCCAGAATAAACCACATTTATGACGAAAATTAATTAACAAATTGGTTTTGTTTGGTGTTGACCTGAACACCATTAATCCTTGAATACTTTTTCATATGCGAAAATGTCATCAAGTTCATTTTGACTGCCTAAACATTTTTTGTCCTTAAGCGTTAAGTATTATGAACTTTTTACCATTCCCAGGAACAAATTTGTGGACACATTTCCCTTAAGGAAATACAAATTTTTATTTTTATTTTTCTTCTTGGACACTTTCGATTCCTTAGCATTTGATTGAGTTGTTGTAACTGCTTCGCTTCAAGCGATAGTGACAGCTTAAGGTATAAATAGATCCAAAAATAAATAAAAAAAAGGATATTTCTGTTCAAGTTTCTTTATAAACCTTTAAGCACATTGTTACGTGTTTAGTACTTAATTTGTACATAAAAAGTTAAGGAAAACCATTTTACGAAAATCCATTTACAGCGTCGCAACATTTTTTCGTTACAGCCATTCAAATTTAATACAACTTAAAAGGTTTTTGGGGCCGAAGAGAATTCGTTTTAAGTGATTTATGCAGCAGGCTGCTTGCTCGCTTTCTTTGCCATGAAGCACAAAAAGCAAGGGTTCTGCAATATTATGTGCAGAGACGCTTGTGCCTAGGGTATTCATGTGGGTTTGTTCGTTAAATTGCATGATTTAGTTAAACACATTCAGCCTAAAAGTATGTGATTAATTTTAACATTAATTTATAGTCTAGTGGAATAGAATTTAATACGTTTCCAAAAGGACTCATCTAGATTATACTTGAATGCCTGCGTGTAGTAGGCAGCCACGTAAAACAGAATTTAATACGACTCTATTTGACTAAAACTATGTATATTTATCCTTAATATGCGAATTCTAGCATAAATTTATATAAAGAAATTTTTCATGAAGTGAAAAAATATTTAAGAAAATCATAAAAACTTATTACAATTACAAGCGTCTAGAGCTTATGAATGACTTAACAGAAAAATAAATTTCGTATGTATATAAAATAGAAGAAATAAACTCTTCAAAAATCAAAATATGAATTGAAATCTCATGAATTTATTATAAAATTCATATAACACACAAGAAAAATAAAAAAGACATCATGTCTTAGTGAACTGATAATCTAGTCCTGATTTAAAGAAATATAAACATCTTAATTTATGTATATAAATTATGTATAAATAAAATATGTAAATAAATAATACAAGCAGATCAAAATATTTTTTTTAACGTGTCATGCTACTTCCCAATTTTTTTTTTATCTTAAAATTTAAATTTAACACGTCATTCAGACTATAATAAAACGAAAATTCATCACTTTTTGTGAAACTAAGCAGTTAAAATTCTTACTGAATCTTAGTTCAATCGGTATAAGGACATGCCTGCTTGCCATATATCCTTTATTTCAAACATTTTTTTTTTGTGCATTTCACTTTTGTTAAATAATTTTGTTGAGCTCTCTGGCATTTTCATTTGCAATAAATGTAAGTAAATGATTTTTTTCATATATCGTGACATAAAAAATTTGGATTTTAGCTACAGCTACGATTACATTGAAATGAAACCTTAAGTCTATTAGAACTATTTGTAAAATTATGCCACAAGCTATTGTAATAAATTTCACTTAAATCCGAGCAGGGACACACCCACCTCCCATATATCCTTTATTTCAAAAACTTTATTTAACAGAAAGCAATATTATGTAGTTAAGCTCTCTGGAAAATTTTCTTTTCAATTGATGCAAGGACATGTCTACTTTCCATATATTCTTTATTCTAAAAATTAAATTTTAGCTGTAATAATGATGAGAATGCTAAGGAAGTTCGTGACTGTTAGTAAAATTTTGTATTCTAACGGTCTGGTGTGTTCAAAAGGATGCAAATACGTATGTATGTATGTATGTACATATGTATGTATGTATGTACATATGTATGTATGTATATGTAATTTAATATTTGCAATTTTAGCTGTGCATATTTATTTTTATTTAAGAAATTTTTTAATTATTTGCAAGCTTATACATTCAAATGTTGTAAATAACAACTTATGGCTTTCGTAAGCTTATAACTATTTGTAGAATTATACAATAAAACTTGCTGAAAAATTTCACTCCAATCGGAGCGAGGATATGTCCACTTCCCGAATATCCTTTATTTCGAAAATTGTATTTTAAGCACAACAATTTGTTATATTAGTAAGTGAAGCTCTCTGACAGTTTTCTTATCAATCGATGCAAGGACGTGCCTACCTTTCATATATCCTTTATACAACAAAATAAATGTTTGTGGCAACTCTAACTAAATTTAATCTCATTTAAGTTCTCTCATTTATTTCATTTCAATCGATGCAAGGATATGCCTTATATTCATTGATTCTAATATTGTAGGAGTATATTCGGTACAACAATTTGTAATATTATCTCATTAAGAACGCTGCAAATTTTCTTGTTGGTCGATGCAAGGACATGGCAACCACCCAAACATCTTTTTACAAAAAAAAAAATAAATAAATAAAATAAACGTGTTGAAGCTTATAACTATTTGTAAAATTAGGCAATAAAACTTTCTGAAAAATTTTACTTCAATTGGTGCAAGGATATGGCTACCTCCCGAATATCCTTTATTTCGAAATTTGTATTTTAAGCACAACAATTCGTTATTCATATTACTTAGTGGAGCTCTCTGGCAATTTTCTGATCAATCGATGCAAGGACGTGTCTACCTCCCATATATGCTTCATACCATAAAAAAAATGATTGCAACTCTGCCTATATTAAATTTCATTTAATCTCTCTAATTTATTTCATTTCAATCGATGCAGGTATATGCCTTATATTCATTGTTTCATATATTGCACGAGTATATTCGATACAACAATTTGATATATTAGTTATCTCTTTTGAAATTTATTTGCTGGTGGTTTAGCGTTGTCTATATATTTCATTGTTGCTGTAACAAATCATCAGTAGACTTCAACCACACATTTTGAATAGTCACAAACCTCTTAAAATAAACTTCTGACAATATGTCGAATAATAAATTTCTTATTAGTTATCTCTAGTAATTTTGTTTATGGTCGAGGCAAGGGCATATTCAGCTCCCATATATCATTTCTTACAAAATAAAATGAATACTTATAACTTTTAAAAGGTTATAACTATTTGTAAAAGTAAGCAGTAAAACTTTCTGAAAAATTTCACTTCAATCGGTGCAAGGATATGGCTAATTCCCGAATATCCTTTATTTCGAAAATTTCATTTTAATCATAACAATTTTTTATATTACTCAGTGGAGCTTTTTGACAAATTTACTGTTCGATTGATGGAAGGACCCATCCACATACCTGCCATATATCCTTTATACTACAAAATGATTTTTTATTGTAACTCTGCTTAGTATGCTCGGTACAACAATTTATAATATTATCTCATTAAGAAAGCTGGAAACTTTTTTTCTGGTCGACGCAAGAACATGGTTACCACCCATACATCCTTTTTTACAAAAAATAAATAAAATTTAAAGCTTGTTTAAGCTCATAACTATTTGTAAAATTATGCAGTAAAACTTTCTGATAAACTTCAGTTCAATCGGGCAAGGATATGCCTACTTCCCGAATATCCTTTATTTCGAAAATTTCATTTTAAGCGTAACAATTGTTTACATTACTCAGTGGAGCTTTTTGGCAAAATTTCTGTTCAATTGATGCAAGGACATATCTATCTGCTATATATCCTTTATACTCAATATTTAACTTAGATTATAGTGCTAAAACAGCTCCTAACTACTTCTGGCCGTGCTTCATTTTATTCAAGCTCTATTGCTTATTTCATATCAATTGATGCAAGTATATGCTTTGCATTTCTGGTTTCAAAGGATGTATGTATATAAGGCGCAGCAACTTGTAATATTATCCCATTAAGAACTCTGGCAGTTTTCTTTCGAATCCAAGTAAGGACATGCCTTGCTCCCATATATCCTTTATTTTGCAAAGTAAAGTTTAGCAATATGTATGTGTGATTATTTTAACTCTTTGGTTTATTCAATCGCTGGTTAATTATTTTTCAAGAAAAACGTATCACTGTGTGTACTTTTACTCACTTCGTTGTACTTAACATTGCAAAAAATGTTGCTAAACTTTGTAAAGGTTCTCGCATTTCCTTTCGAATTGTCTTCTTTATGCTGCCATCAGGTAAATTTTTTATTTCCTTTTTTTTCTCTCGAATATTTTGGTGACAATAATCCCTTCAAGATTTTTCATAAATTTGTATTTCCATTTTAGATAAGAAACACATGAGAGAGATTTTCACATCAACAACAACAACAACAACAGCAAAATACAAACTTTAGAAATTTAATGAAATTCATTTAAATGCAGTGACACAAACATGTTTGGTTACTCTGCGTCCATACAGTTGGAAACTTTAATGTAAATTTAATTTTTTTGATTGTCTGTTATATTGCAAAGCCCTTACATGAGCACAATTTTAAAATGTCATGTTATGTTTGTTTATTACTTTTGATAAGACTGTCATGTAGCTCAACTTACAGCCACTTAAAATGGCTTTGTAACAAAATATATGTGTGTGTGTGTGTGGCTTTTCCATATCTTCCCTTCATTTATACGTATTTTTAATAAATGTTAGAAAATTGGCTTATAACTAGTTTTACATGCACATATGAAACTTATTTAGGGTGAAAAATATTAACGCAAGTAATCATTTGGATGCAGGCAGACATGTGCAAATGGGAATTTCATGTAGGAGTTTTTTAGGTGCTGAAAATATTTGTTCTTAACAGCGTCAGATAGCCAACATTTTGGTGATCAATTATGTGGTTGTTTAAAAATTTTCAATGACACGCGAGCAATGAAAAATTCTGTAGTAAATTCTTGTCTAAGGTCTTTTTATAAGCAAGAGCTGGAAAACTTGTTTTATAGAAAACGAGTTTCATCGTAAAATTACATATTCTTACAAAAGTATAAGTGAATTGACTTAATACAAATATTTTCCATAAAAAGATTTCAGAATAATCCTCATATTGTTTGAGCTAAAGAACAAAATATACAAGCACACAAACATACAAGACGGTATTGAATTAAGTGCGAGTACCTTTTGCTTATTAAGAAATATACAACTACATAAACACAAAAGCCAATGCAGACGTCAGACGCAACTAGCAAACAACACTCGTAATAGAATGTCAACGCCAATACACGCAAGCCAACAAATGGAATTGTAACACGAACTAATGACATTGAGAGATTGTTGTTGTTGCATATTGCCTGTTACTTTGTTAGCGGAAATTTTAAATGTACTAACCAAGAGTTCTTTGACTTCAAACCCATAAAATAAATATAAAAAGTACATGCCACTTATTATTGTTTTGATATTGTGATCATAAAGAACTTTTTCCAAAAAGTACTTTTTTCAAAAAGTACTTGTTCCAAAAAATTCCGTTTTCAAAAAGTACTTTTTCTATTTTTTTTCAGAAAGAAATTTTTCCAAAAACTTTTTCTTTAAAAAAAAAAGAAAAAGTACTTTTTTCAAAAAGTACTTGTTCCAAAAAATTCCGTTTTCAAAAAGTACTTTTTCTATTTTTGTTCAGAAAGTAAGTTTTCCAAAAACTTTCTTTTAAAAAGTACTTTTTCCAAAAAAAAAAAAAATTCCACATTCAAAAGTACTTTTTCTAAACGTTTCCGTTCTCAAAAAGTACTTGTTCCGAAAAGTTCATTTTTCAAAAAATAGTTTTTCCAAAAATTTCATTTTTCAAACCGTACTTTTTCTTAAAAAGTACCTTTTTCCAAAAAGTTTAGTCTGCAAAAAGTACTTTTCCAAAAAGTTACTTTTCAAAAACGTTCCTTTTTCAAAAAGTACCTTTTGAAATAAAATACCGTTTCAGAAAAGTATCTCATGCAAAGAGTACTTTTTTCAAGAAAGTTTTTTTTAAGTACTTTTCTTAAATACATAAGTACTTTTCCTAAAACGCATCTTTTAAAAAGGTGAGTTTTTTCTTAAAGCACCTTTTTAAGTGAATATCTTTTCTTAAAAGTAATTTTATTTTTTTGAAAAAGTACACATTTTATAAAATATCATTCTCAAAAATTATGTCTCTCAAAAAGTACATAATCCAAATCTTTTGGATTATGCACTCTCTCTCATTTTCAAAAATTATATTTTCAAAAATTATATCTTCAAAAATTAAATATGCATAAAAGTACCATTTCTCAAAAGCGCTCTTTCAAAAAAGTGCTGTTTTCAAAAATAGCAAAAAACAAATTTTTTTGGTAAAAACGAGTACTTTTTTCGAAAAGTGCTTTTTCCGAAAAGTATTTTTTAAAGAAAAAAAATTGTTTTTTAAAAGTACTTTTTTTCGAAAAGTGCTTTTTCTGAAAAGTATTTTTTCAAATGCACCAATTTAATATTCAAAGAATACACAATGAGCGGTACGAAGTCATAGTAAATTAATTTTATATGTACACACATATGTATGTACCTTATTAACAAACAAATAAGTACCAAAAACGGTACGCATTTTCAGAAAGTGCCTAAACTTGTTCGGGTTTTTGTCCAGATAAAAATAGCGCACCAAAAGGCTTTTTGCTATATTCAATACTTTAGAAGATGTGTCGAGTGTCATAAAGGTACAAAAATTCAGTTTTTTTCAGCTGTAGTCGTTTGAGCTGGGCGATGATGAATCAGTAAGTCAGTCAGCCACTCAATAACATTACATATATATATATATATATATATATATATATATATATATATATATATATATATATATATATATATATATATATATATATATATATAGGGAATAAGGTATATGGTTTGAATTTTTTATAACTTTTATATATATATATATATATATATATATATATATATATATTATGTATATATTGTTACGTAAAAATATTCCTACAGGGTTAAAGCAAAGAACTATCTGGAAGTATTTAACTAAAGCACTAAACGTACACACATATTTACGTGCAAATACTATAGCAACAACAATAATTGTATACATACCCAGCGGGAACTAGAAGGAGTAGGGATGCCTTCTAGAAGGCCTCTGTACGCCTTCTTTTGGATGTAGAAGGCCTGCTTGCTCCATTCCATACTCATATCTTTTTTACACGCGTTGTCATTGCGGAGCAGGCCTTCTGTTCTTGTTTCTTTCGCCAGAGATTCTGGAAGGCCTTCAAACTAATAGATTTTGATTTTGCTTTGGTAAAAAAACCAAACAAAACATGTTACTCCTTCTCTTCTCCCTTCTCATAGAAGCGAGTGTGGAATGTGTATCGTATATTTTATGCGAAAGAGTTCTTTAATAAGGCCTGCACCAAGAAGGTCTTCTGAGTTTTACCGCTGGGTAGCTACAGACACACACACATACAAATAAAAGTGCGAGCACTGTACTACCAGTAGCAAACCGCATTGCCAACATAAGAGTCGTTACTTTGAAATTAAAAAATAACGACCAATCGAATTATCTACAAACGCCTAGAAGCAGCAACATGAATTTTCCCGATTGTGCTAGAGGACTGTTTGAACATCTGGCTACCAATAGTAAATGACAATACAGATGTCATCATGCATAGATGCCATTACTAAGTACAGACATGTTATTCCGCCACCTATCGGGCGAACATTCGAGAACCGATTCATGTACTATAAAAAGTGGCAGCATGTGCGAGAATAGGGCAGTACTAATCAGAAAGTAGTCAAGTTAAGACCTTGTTGAAAGTGGATAATAACGATAAGAAGTAGTTAAGTAAAGACAAGTTGTAATTTGCTTCGTTAAGAATAAAAGCAAAAATAGTAGCAAATAAAAATTGTGTGTTATTTATTTTTATTTTTGAACAATCAAAAGAACTCACACGTTTAATAAAATTTAAACGTAACAATATATATATATAGGGAATAAGCTATATGGTTTGAATTTTTTATAACTTTTTTAATTATTTTTCTTTCTTTGTTTTTTTTTCAGCATTTTGTGAAGAAGACTTGGAAAATTAATTATGAATCATTACACGATCGAACAACGCACAAAAATAATCAATGGCTTTGTTAAGGGACATATTTGGCGAACGCATTATTTCACGCACAAACGATTTCAAATGGCCTCCACGTTCACAAGATTTAACAGCTGCTGACAGTTTTCTTTGGGGATATTTGAAAGAAAGAATATACGTTAACAAACCAAAAACCATACTCCAACTAAAAACCAACATTCGAAATAAAATCATGGCCATTACACCCGAAATTTTGGGAAAAGTTATGGAAAATATGCTAAAAAGAGCACGTATGTGCGAAACAGAAAATGGGCATCACTTACAGGATATCATTTTTCAAAACTAATTGCAAAAAATTACCCAATGATATACTATATTTAAAAAAAATATAATAATCGAATAAATAAAAAAGTTATAAACCATTTAGACCATATATGTAGATCATTCTGTGCCACCCTGTATATATTTTCTTAGGATTCCATGGAGGATTATAGAGCCACAAGCAAGCTTTATGTTGAGTATAAAAAGGACGATGCGGTCCCTAAACGAGTATTGTTGTGTAAACAGTCAGTTCAGCCAGACTGAGATAGAGAGTCGTCTAATGTGTAAAGAACAGGGAAGTTAACATCGTGGTATTTGATTAGCTCCTAACATCAGTGTTGATTGAGTAAATAAAGTATTCTGATTTAATTATAATTGTAAACTTTTTATAAAATCATTTATAGTGGGTTTAAATTTGAGCGAAATCTAGTACATTTCCTTTACAAAACAAAATGTACTTAGCCACTAGATTTTTTCAAAAGTTACTTATGCTTTCTTTGTAAAAGGGTGTGTGAATTAGCTACATTGCAGGTGTTTTTTTAGTTTTGGAAAATTTTCAGTATTAGGGCATTTACGTTAGCAAAAAATCTGGCATATTTCGATGAATATCTATACTCTTTACATCTTTAGGGTGCCCCTGTGGCTGAGTGATATCGATTCTAGCCTAGGCGTTCTAGGCGTTTTTTGAGCATGGCAACTTTTACAGAAATATGAAATTAATAGTGTTTTCACACTGACATGGTTTTAATAAAAGTTGGATTTAACGTTAAAACCAACTGTTAAAACCTGGTTTTACCATACAAATTGTTTTTGTTAAAACCAAATTAAAACCATTTTTGAATTGGTTTTAAGTTGGTTTTATGAAATGCAACCTTGTTTTCGCTGTAATAAATTCAGTGCTGCCAAGTTTAAATGACCGACAGCAGCTGATAAGACTATGCCAGTGAATAACAATAGATGGCGCTTGAAAAATTTTCAACTTAAAAATGGATACAGCAGCAACAATAATCAAAAAATTATGGAAAAAAAGATTTTTTTGAAAGGAAAACAACGAAAATATTTTAAATTGAACTGTGGAAAGTGAAAATAGACAATATGACTGACATTCATCTGCCTATAAAAAAGGTTTATCTTATAATGTATTTGTGCATTTTTATATTATTAACAATATTTCCAAGCACTTCTTCATTCTGTATAAGAAGTTCCATAATTTAAAAAAATTTTATTAACAAAATATAAAATAATTTCCATTTTAGAGCGCATTGTGAAATATCTCAGTTTTTCATACAAAGAAAAACAGTTGAACAGTATGTCCAACAAGTGTTATTAAAAAACAGAAAAAATGCAACAACAAATACATGCATTTCGGCAGGAGATTAGACAGCCTGTGCGTTAAAACCTGAATTTAACAAGCTTGCAGTGTGAAAGCAAAATCAGCTATTTGTGGTTTTAACGTTAAAACCAGGTTTTAACTTTCAGTGTGAAAACACTATAAAGCGAAATTATCTTATGAGGTGGTAGCAGAGGCGAATTAAATTGGCCTTATGGACCATAAGTTATGGTGCATAATGGTTGTCTAAATCCATTTGTAAAAAGTGTTTTATAGTTTTGTTGACATTTTGCTGTATATTTTATATAGAGGCAGATATCCACCTTGTCCATACATTCATATGTACATATCGATGGTCTCAGGTAGAAAGGCCCTAACTCGTATTTTCACGAAATTGAGTTTTTCAGTGATACCAATACATTTTACACAAATACACCTCGTCATAAATATTTATTGCAATAGTGCAAAAAATAATGCTTTTACAAGCAGTTGTACAAAGCAGTTTGTACAAGCACTTGTAGTGTTTCTATTATGTTTTTACTTTCTCCTGTAAAGTTAGAGTTATTTGAGTTAGGGCCTTTCTACTTGTGACCATCGTTATGTATGTATAGTATACATTGAATTATACATTATATATTATACATATATGTATATGTACTATACATAAGTATAGCTTAAATTAGACGTGACATAATTTCATAGCCATAACCAAACCAAAATTCAATTGGTTTCTATGGTGAGAGTTATGGCGTTACGGCGAGTCTCAATCAAATACAGTGTTGCCCATTAGTTTGTTTCGAACGGTCGTTTTCTATGGCTATGGTTATGTCACGTCTGATTGAGCCTTATATGAAGTTTATTTTTATATTTTTCTTTTATTTTTTGTATTGTTTCATAGTATTTACAAATAAACTGTTAACTCTTTCTTTCAAATAAAACAACTTAAAATCAATAATAATGTTCTTGCTTTGAGCGGTTGGCCGGTTTTTCCTGAATAGTAAAAACCGAAACCGTGTTCTTCATAATATCAAATATACGAACTATTCGAAAACAGGTTTTTGGAAAAAGTGGACTAATCGATCACCCTACTGTGTATATAAAAAGGTGTGTGAATTGGCTACATTGTAGTTTGTAGTTGTAGTTGTTTGGTTGTAGTTTTGGAAAATTTTCAGTTACTGGATTTTGTTTTGCATAAAACAAGCTTGATGTAAAGAGTATAGATTTTAATTGAAATCTGCCAGATTTTGTGCAAGTGTAAATGCTCTATTAATTAATTTTTGTAAAGGATATACATATCAATCTCTTTGGTATGATATGCTTCAGTATCTTACCCATTTGGCAAAAAAAAAATATGTATATAGAAGAAAAATTACTTACAATATAAGAACATGTTATGTGAAACAAATCTATGAATTCAGCTTTAGTTTTGCCTTTTTCTTATCAAATTTATTGTTATTAAAAATCTTGTTACTCTCTGACAAATCTTCCCTCAATACTTAGCCAAACAATAAAACATCTTATTGAAAAAAAAAGTTTTGTTTGCATTTTTTTTTCTTAAACTAAAAGCTTACTTATATTAAATAAGTAAATATAAAAATCTTTGTGCACACAATTTACCACAAATGAACCCAAAAACTCTTACCTCAATGAATAACAAGAAATTTATATACATACATACATACATATTTTAAGTTTACTTAATAATATACCACTGCCATACACACACTACACATACGCATGTACACACTAAAATATGTACGTACAAATGTATGTATGCATGTACGTATGTATGTATGTATGCATTATGTAGTTCACATTAGAGAACTGCGTAAACAGTCTTGAAATGTAAAAACGTCCTGTATTATACTAAACCAATAATAAATGCTGTCGTACTATAAGCGAAGCAAGATGGATGTATTGGTGTATGTGTATATCAGTTGTAACAAGCGATGTCGTAAGACAGCTTGCTTGTAACAAACACTCAAAAGAAGTACTGCTGATTAGTGTATGCTTGTTATTTTTCATATTATACGTTTGAGTGTGTGTGTGTAATATGTAGATGGTAAGCTATTATGTGATTAACCGCATACAACTAATCCCAGTAAAAAAAGACACTCCAAAGAAGTCATGAAAATGTAGAGTTTGCAGTCTGCAAGTAGTTCAAATTTCGATCCGATCTAATGATTTTTACATAGGGTTGTCATTGCAAGAAGTTCTCTTTTTCGATGCCTAGTCACCGAATTAGAAGCGATTTTGAGAAAAATTTCCTTTTTTGTGTTCTATGGTCATATTTTCATCTAGGATAAATTTTAAAAAGTTACATATTTTAACAATTCGTTTCTTTTTATACAAATTTAAAGGCGAAACAGTGTTTTCATGTAAATTTAAGCAAATAACTTCTAAATTTTAGGCCAAAATTAGTTCATAAATTTCTTTCAAAAAATCTATTTTTTGAACATTTCGGTGAGTATTTACTAAAACTATGGAAAAACTACCAGGTTTTGTGTGATTAAAATAAACTTCTACTTAGTTTTCTGCTAACTATCAGCAAATTAAAAATATCGATTTTTTGGAAGCAATGAAAATGTGGTTCCTTCAGAATGACTTCCATTTTTTTTTTTACTGGGATGTTAATGCATGTGTGTGCCTTTGCATGTGCGCAGAAAAATAAAAGATCATACACACATACATGCATGACGTTTGTACACGCTCTTATGCGTATAAAGAAGCTAGTATCACAAATTCTTCCGTCACGAAGTGTTTTCTTTTTTACTCCTATACCTAAAATACTCAAAAAAAATTCTTGCAAACAATATTGTTAACGTTTGTTTTATAAGATTTCGCTGTAGTAAAGCATTTGAAAAATCCCTCATGTCTTAAAAGTTCTTATAAGATATCTTGTGCAGGAGACTAGTTCACATGTATGTACTTAATTTTGAATTTAGGGCAAAATATGGACATGGTCATGCTTGTTTAAAAGTAAATTTACCACAAATAAACAAAAGAAAAAACAACAACAACAACAACAGTAAGAAGCAGAAAAGGGAAAAATTGCAAACAACAAAACGAAGAACAAACCGGAAAATCTCTGCATAAAATCAAAAGTTTTGTAACTGTAGCTGGCCAACGTTGTAGAAAAGGTCAAGTTGTTGCTTGGTTTGTTTTTAAATGAATTAAAGAGTAGCAAAGAAGAAAAAAAAGCAAAAAAAAACACAAGAATCACATAATGAAGACCAACTGGCAGGATACTTGTACAATACAAGGAGTCAAGAATAACGAAGCGTTATTAATTGCGTTAAATAATACATAAAAAAAGGAACAACAAATATAAGCAGCATGATGTATTTGTATAAGAAAATGTTCAATATACATTGTATATATGTATGTATAATAAACTAACTAATTGGAAAATATTTGGCAAACAAGAAAAATAATAAAGCTAATCGTTGAGCTTACGAAAATATGTTTAAGTTAGTTTTTTTATTATCAAGCATGGATCATTAGCTTCCTGGCTTTTCATACCATACACAAAATTTTTAAGTAATAGTCGCTAAAACTTGTAATAGACCAATTCACAATCTTGTGCAAATGGTCTTGCATCGTTGAATGTGCAAAATGGTATAGTATATTGATACTCACCACTTAACAATTCTTAGTGGTGAGTATCAATATACTATACCACTTTGCACATGCAACGATGCAAGACCATTTGCACAAGATTGTGAATTGGGCTAATGATTTATATAATAGCCCAATTCACAATCTTGTGAAAATCGTGTTGCATCATTGCATGTGCAAAATAGTATATTATATTGAGACTCACCACTTAACATTGCACATGCAACGGTGCAAGTCCATTTGTGTTCAACAACATTTATGTAAAATTTTACAAAGAACATTTGAGGGAAACATTTTAACCCTTTAGTTCTTTTTCTAGCAAAATATAGAAAAGAGAAAAAGAAAAATTAAAACACCAGAAAAAAAGTTTAGGTTTTGCAGCTGTGAAAAAGTATTCTTGAATTTGCTGATTTTTAAATGCAATCTATTTTGGACCATTTCTGATGCACCAACCACTCCTAGGAATATCCAGTACCGAACCGGCAGAAGTTTAAAATTACAAATTTTTCAACAAAAACAGCAAAAAAAATTTATAATTTTAAATCCAAAGATCGTAATCAAAAACACTTGGACTGTTTTTTACTATTTTTTTGTGCAAAAATTTTCTAAAAATTTTACAAAAAATCTCCAAATTTACCAGGAAGGCTCTTTTGAGGGTCACTAAAAAAATATGAGCAAATGGGGGAAATAAAAAAAAAATTAAAATCTTGCGATTTGGCGTGGAATGCCCCATAAACATATCATATATATAGCTCATATACTCAAACAACTTCATAACTCCAAAAGTGGAATTTGTGAGTTAATAATGCAGAAGTAATCCTGATATCGTTCTTCATGCAATTAATTATCTTACAAATGTGCCCTTAATTATGAAAGTGGTCTAAGTCATATGCATTTTTGCCTCGAAATATTAAATAAATCTTTAAAAACTTTAATTAATGTTTAATAAATATCAAATAAATTTAGATTATTCGAGACTAGCACAACTGTAAATTAAAATGTTGCATAATATAAAAATATTTTTTCCTTTGTTCAAAAGTAATCTACTAAATATTTCGAACAAAGAAATATATGACTTAGACCACTTTCATAATCAAGGGAACAATTATCTTGTTTACTCAACTCTTGAAAGAAAAAGAAACATTTTTCCCCTTAAGTTCTGTATAAATTCAAACTCGTTTTCTGGCAAACTAGCTTTTTTTAGTTATGACGTTGTTTAAGTAAAAGAGCGATATGTCCTTGTATCGATTATAATAAAATATGTTAAAAGGTTTAGACATGCTATGCGTAGGTCTTAAAAGAGATATGTACAAGTTGTAGTTGCATTTTTATCATAATTTTTAAAATTAAGGATATATGGGAAGTGGGCGTAGAGTGTCCTTGTAACAATCGAAATTTAGTTTACCAAAAAAGTTAATTAAAGAAACATTTACAAACATTTCCTGCTGCCTCATCATAATTTTTTGAAAAAAAAAGGATATATGGGCGACAGGCATGTCCTTGCACCGATTGCAACCAATTTCACCAGAGAATTTAATTAAATGATCTTATATATTGTAATGAGCTTTAGCTGCTGCTTAATTATAATTGTAACTGAACTTGAAGTTTTCTGCTCAAGGATATATGGAAGGTTGACATATCCCTGGACCGATCGTCATGAAACTTTCCAGAATATTTGACTTTTTAATTATAAAACTAACTGCAAAGCTTCTTAAGCCCTTTATTCATAATTGTAGCCAAGTCTTAAATTTTAATATTAAGGATATATGGAAGATAAAAGTATACTTGCACTAATTGCATTCAAATTTATTATAATTCTTGGTAAAATTATATTTTTAACATTAAGGGAGGTACATATATCATGGGACCGATTGAAATAAAATTTACAAAAGAGTCGTAAATATGACAAGCAAAGCAGCAAGCATTGTGAGGGTAGTTATAGGTAAAGGATATGTGCAAGGTATGAATCTCCTTTGATCGATTATAGCTAAGATTCTCTATGAATCTGAATTTTACAGTTTTAGAAGCAGTTACAGACTATCGCTAAGCTCTGATTTCAATTTTAGGCAAAATAAATATTTTTAAATATTAAGGATATATGGCAGGTATGTGTATCCTTGCACCGATTGTAACCAAACTCATCAAATGGCTTAGTTGTATGGTCTTTGGACTCTTTCTTAATTGTGATCGCAATTCCAAGTAAAATTTAAATTTTAAAATAAAGGATATACATACATATGTAAGGTATGAATGTCCTTTGAAAGACTATACCTAAAACTCACTAGGAATCTAAATTTTACAGTTTTAGAAATAGTTATAAGTTTTCGTTAGGTTCTAATTTCAATTTTAGGTAAAATAAAACTTTTTTCAAATTAAGGAGATATACACTCAAAAAAAAAGACATATACTATTATTAACGAAAATTTTTTTCTAAATTAAAGTAAAAAAAATTTCTAAGTTTAAGTAAATTTTTACAAAAATCTAGTAAAAATTACTTAATATGAGTAAAAAATAAAAAGTTCATATTTTCAAAAGTAGTTCATAAAAATACACACAAAAATTCTCACATTCAAGGTCAAGTTTACTGGTTTAAAGGAAATATTTACCAAAAATTGGAAAATGGTTTAAAAGTTTAGGGAAATTGTATCCTAAAAACTAGTCAATCTCGTTATAAATCAAAAAATAAATTTTAGGACATGACTTACTCCTAATTAGTTCATCAAATTTGACTAACTTGAAAGATATAAAAAGTTATTATAAATTTTAGAAATATATTTACCAGTTTTAAGTATTTTTTCTTTAAATTATAGAATATATTTTTTATTTGCATTAAGCAAAAAATTCAAGTACATTTTTCATATATCCGACGAATATTTGAACTTGAAATAAATTTTTTTGAAAATAAAATAAAATTTTAAAACACAAAAATTTCAATGCTTATTCAGACTGCCTGTTAGGCAATTGGTTGGAGTGCTTGCCTATCAGTCAGAAGGTTGTTGGTTCAATACTTGCCCCCTCTCAAGGAATTAATACGTATGTATGGTGAATTAATAAAGAATATAATATGAAGATATAATAAAAAACATACCATTAAATTCTATACCACAATTTAATTAAAAACAAAAAAGTACCAAAATTAAAGACAAAAAAAACTTTGAAAAATTTACTAAATTTGAAATAAAAGATGAAAAACCTTTTTTGCAATTCTCCGAATTTTGTGGAGAAATTTGACTTAATTTTAGAAAAATTTTATTTAATTATAAAAATATAATTACTATAAACTAGTTCATTAATGAACTAAAAATTTAGTAAATATTTTACTGGTTTCGAGTAAAAAACAGCTTTGGAGCCATACGACAACTTTTTTTTACTCAAATTTAGAAAATTTTCCAAAGTTTTAGTTAGTTTTTTTTTTTTTTTTGGGTGTAGCAGGTATGTGTATCCTTGCAGCTATTGTAACCAAATTCATCAAAAAGCTTAGTTGTATGGTCTTAGAACTCTTTCTTGATTGTGACTGCAATTAAAAAGGTAAAATTAAATTTTTAAAATTAAGGACATGTCCTGGCACCGATTGTAATATCATTTACCAAGTTTTATATTTTTAAACATAATGACAATCTATTGAAAACCTCAAGCTCCTTTTCTGGCAAACTAGTTTTTTTTTAATTATGACGTTGTGTTAGTAAATGAGCGACATGTTTATACATTTATATTTAATTATTACCTTCATTATACCTTTATTGTACTTAATAATACACTAAATTTCCTCTATCCAATATATAATTAACAGCACTTTCTAATTCAACAATACGAGTAACAATAATCCGAAAATAACACCAAATCGAATAAAAACCATTAATAAAAATTCTTAACACCAAAACAAACAAACAAACAAATAATTTATAATTAACAATAGCAATGTTGAATAATATCAAATTGTAATTACAACTACAAGCAATAAATCAATTGTTAAATGAAATTTTATATGTGTAACCTGATGATACGATACATTATTTGTTGATTTTCTAAAATAAGTTTCAGTCTTGCAAGGATACAACAACCAAAGAGTTTGTGTCGCAGTGGCAAAGAAAATGTCTTTCAAGGATAAAATCAATAAAGATTTGTTACATAAATGGTCCAAGCATTGGCAGTGCCTGCAAATAGCCATGATTGATACATTTTGGGAGTACACGTTGAACACCAGAGTGAGTGGTATTTGGTTGCTAAGGCCAAATCGCACTAGCGGTGTATCAAGGTGGGAAAAGTGCTTAGAAAATTAAACGAAACTTATATTTGTTTTATTTAAAAATTTATTTTTCTTTAGATGGTATTGGTCTTCAGTTATGATTGTACTTTTTCTTTGTGGCGTTTACTTGTCTTTACAATTGTGGTTAAAATTC
Organism: Tachina grossa; assembly: GCA_949987645.1. NCBI lineage: Eukaryota > Metazoa > Arthropoda > Insecta > Diptera > Tachinidae > Tachina > Tachina grossa. Next base: position 119,527,240 of record OX465278.1, on the reverse strand, counting down.
TATTCGCATCCCATTTTGAATACGATATCCAATGATTTACCTATAACGGATGTGGCTTTTCCGGGTGTTACCATTTGTAGTCCAAAAGTGATGAATAAGGAACGTGTGAGGCGTTATGTTCAAAAGCTGTAAGTTAAAATTATTTACGCAAGAAGCTTTTGAAAGCTTTTAAGAATATAGCAACAAAAGCTCTCAATTATAACAATATATATCAAGACTTTATTAGTTTAAACTTAAAGTTAATAATAAAGTTTATACTTAATGAATGTAGGGGTAAAGCTTAAATTAGTCTTGCCATACCATAATACCATATCCCTAACCAAAACTCAATTGCTTTATATGGTTATGGCTATGGCGTTATGGCGAGTCACCTATAATTAAATACAGTGTTGCCCATTAGTTTGGTTCGAACAGCTGATTTGCATGGTTATACTCGTAGTTATGGCAATACTAATTTAAGCTTAAAAAAGTGTAGTATGGATTAACAACTGCTACAAGAGAAAAATGTTAATGTATACATTGTTATGGAACATTTTTTTTACAGATTTTTTATTATTCTCTATTAAGCTTTTAACTAAAGTGATTAAAATTGTGTTCTTTAAATTTTAGTTGTTTTATTTAAAATCTTTTTTTTCAATGAAAAATTATTTTTAAAATTTAAATTTTTTAAACGAATTCGAATAAGAAGAATGTTTTCAATTTGGTTTTTTTTTTAATTTATAATTTAAAACATTTTTCAAAGATTTATACTCGTATTCTAACATTTTGTGCAACTTTGTTTTGCTCCCACAGAGCGAATCGACAATATTAGAAAAATTAACGTAAGACCCTTGAAATTTGGTAAAATAATGATGCTTGATATCAATATCCATTAAGTGTTCATATATGACACGAAAATCGTAGGCAAGGACATGCCCACCTCCCCATATATCCTTAAATTTAAAAATTGTATTTTTACTAAAATTATGATCAAATTTCAATCACAATCTCTAACAATTAAGATTCCTTGTGAATTTTAATGAACTTAGTGCAAGGACATGCATGCCTTCCATATATCCTTTAATCCAGAGCTATCATCAAAATAAAGCGAAAGGTCATTACTACTGCCATAAATATATACTTTAGCTTCTTAGAGAGTTTTATTGTACTCTTTGCAAAGATATGCACAAGTCCCATATATCCTTAATTTGAAAAATTTAATTTTATCTAAGAAAAGCAATCAGAATCAAGAAAAAGTTCGTAACAATTTTTTAAACCATACGATGAAGCCTCTTGGTGAATTTGGTTGCAATCGGTGCAAGGATATGCACAAGTCCTATATATCCTTAATTTTAAAAATCTAATTTTATTTAAGAAAAGCAATCAGAATCCAGAAATAGTTTGTAACAATTTTTAAAACCATACAACGAAGCCTCTTGGTGAAGAATTTGGTTGCAATCGGTGCAAGGATATGGACATCTCTTATATATACTTTATTTTAAAAATTTCATTTTAGCTAGAATTGTGATCCGAGTCAGGCAAAAGGTAATGACTATTAATAAAATTACATAGCAATAGCTTACTGATGAATTCCATTACCAGTATAAGTATCCTTAAATAAATAAAAAGTTATTTTATTTAGAATTACGATTAAAATCAAGAAAAAGCTCGTAACTGTTTCCAAAACCATACAACAAAGCTTCGTAATGAATTTTGGTTGCAATTGATGCAAGGATATGGACATCTCTTATATATCCTCTATTTTAAAAATTTCATTTGAGCTAGAATTATGATCAGAGTCCAGCAAAAGGCTGTTGCTATTGATAAAATTACATATTATTAGCTTATCAATGAATTTACTCACAATTGGGGCAAGGATACGCATACGTCCTACATATCCTTAATAAAAATAATAATAATTTTACCTAGAATTGCGAAAAGAAAAAATTCACAACTATCTAAAACCATACAACTAAGTTTCCTGGTGAATTTGTTTGCAATTTGTGCAAGGATATGGACATCTCTAATATATCCTTTATTTAAAAATTTAATATTTGCTAGAATTATGATCAGAGTCCAGCAAAAAGCTTTGACTATTAATAAAACTGTATACATAGCTTGGATAATCGATAAATTGCATTACAATCAATGAAAGGATATGCATGTCTCTAACGTATCCTTAATTTTAAAAATTATAATTTAGCCATAATTTGGATCAGAATCAATCAAAAGAGTTTTATTGTTCAAAGACTTAAATTTCCTGGTGCATTTTACTGTAATCGGTGCAAGTACATGCATACCTGTCGTATATCCTTGTTTATAAATATTGAATGTTATCCAGAGTTATCATCAAAAAAAACAAAAGTTCCTTATTACTATCAAAATTATACAATTTAGCTTCCTAGAAAGTCTTATAACAATCGGTGTAAGCATATGCATTTGTCGCACATGTCCTTTATTTTAAAAAATTTCATTTTACCTAAGAATTGCAATCACAATCAAGAAACAGTTCTAAGACCACACAACTAAGCCTTTTGGTGAATTTGGTTGCAATAGATGCAAGCATACGTGTACCTGCCATATATCCTTTATTTTAAAAAATTTAATTTTGCCTACAATTGAAATCGGAACTTTAGCGATGGCTTGTAACTATTTCCAAAACTGTACAATTCATATACCTGGTTAGCATTAGTTATAATCGGTCTAAGGACATTCATATCTTACACATATCCTTTATTTTTAAATTTTAGTTTTACTTAGAATTGCCATCACAATCAACAAAGATTTCTAAAACCATATAACGAATTGGGTTGCAATCGGTGCAAGGATACGCGTACCTACCATATATCTTTAATTTAAAAAAAATTATTTTGTTTGAAAATGAAATGGAAACTTAACTGTAAAATTCAGATTCCTAGAGGGTCTTAGATATAATCGGTCAAAGGATATTTACACCTTACACATATCCTTTAAATTAACAATGTTGATTTACCTCTAACTACCTCCACAATACTTGCTGCATTGCTAAAAATTTTTATTAAAGATTCTTTTGTGAGTTTCGTTACAATCGATGAAAATTATGTGCATACCTCTGATATATTCTTAATGTTAAAAATACCATTTTATCTAGAATTATAATAGTAATCTGACAAATGTTCGAAACTATTTTTAAAACTATGCAGCTAACCCATTTGCGATAAATTTTAAATGCAATCAGTGCAAGTGCACTTTTATCTTCCATATATTCTTTATAATAAAATTTAAAACTGGGATACAATCATGAACAAAGGGCTTAAGAAGCCTTGCAGTTAGTTTTGTAATTAAAAAGTCAAATGTCCTGGTAAGTTTAATGGCAATCGGTGCAAGGATATGCTAAGCTTCCATATATCCCTGAGCTGAAAATTTTAACTTCATTTACAATTATAATTAAACAGTAGCTAAAGCTTGTTACTATATCGAAAATCGTGTAATTAAGTTCTCTGGTGAAATTGGTTGCAATCGGTGCAAGGACATGCCTTCCGCCCATATATCCTTTTTTTCAAAAAATTATGGCGAGGCAGCACGACACTTTTTTTAACTGTTTCTTAAATACCATCGTTACGAGGACCCAGGCCACTCCTTTATTTTAAAAATAGCTCAAACAAAACCAGTTTGCCAGACAACGAGTTTCAAGTTTTGAATTTACGCACTACTTAAAGGAAAAATAAATTTTGATTCTTTCTCTCATGAAAGAAATTTTTGTGAAATTTTTACACAATATGAATAACAATATGAGGATTAATTCTGCATCATTAAAAAAAATCGTAACTCAAAAACTACGATTTTTGAGTTACGATTTTATTTTAAAAACTTAATTTAAGCCAAAATAGTAGTAAATCCTTCCTTTTCTTTTACAGCGAGATTCCTTCAAATTACAACATCGATGAGGTGTTGGCTGGTTTTGAATATTTGAATGCCTTTACCGATCTGGATTCGGTAAGACCCGAAGGGAATGTCACCTCATTCATCATTGCCGACGAAGTGTTGCACTATAATAATGTCAGCGTGTATGAGGCGGCCATGCATGTCTCGGCCAGTTGTGAAGATTTTGTTCAACGCTGTTTCTGGGGTAATAATGAATTTCCCTGTAGACAAAATCATGAGTATTTATCGTTTATACCCACCACATCATTTCTGGGGCCTTGTTGTTCCTTCAACTACAATCCACGCAATCTTTCTTATGTGCCCTTTTCATCGAACATTTTTGGCATTGATGGCGGCTTAACATTTGTTGGGGTGGAGGGCTCGGAACGTAATCTATCAACCGGTTTAATTGTTTTGGTACATCATCCCATGGATTTTGTTACCGAGGCCTCTTCATCGGTGACAATCACTGCAAACTCTGAAAGTTTTGTGGAAATATCGCCCACAGTACGCAGCTCATCGAAGGAGGTCTTAGAGCTATCGGAACGAAAGCGTGATTGTTTAATATCGGACGATTTGGCTTTGACGAGATACCGACAGGCTTCTTGTTTAGTGGCCTGCCGCAGCCAATTGATATTGGATAAATGCAAGTGTCAACCATATCATTTGCCCAATGGCAAGTCCGAGCTGGAGTGTAAGCTCAAGGACTCGGTATGTTACTCGGAACAGTACGGTTAGTAAAAGTTAAAAATATCTACATACATACATGCATATCGTTACCTTAATATAGAAAGGCCCTAACTTATTATTTTTTTGAGATCGAGTTTTTTGTATATTTCGATAGAAGAAAATCGAATGTATCGAAAAATGCAAAAAATATTTTAAAAAAATAACGAATCAGGGACTTTCTATTATAAGGTAACTATATGTAAGTCTATAAATGCATGTATTTGGGAAAATTAATTACTATTTTTCAGAGGCTATCAAGACCGCCAAATGCGATCAGTGTTTACCCAACTGCTATGATGTGACTTATTCGATATTGGCTTATAAAACAGATTTAATGCAGCACAGTCATTCTATAAGTTCTCTTTAGTGAGTAGTAAGTAAATCCTTTCTAGAAATAAAATCTCTATATATTCTGTTTGTTTCAGTTCTTGCACCAACTTTACCAAAGATACTTTCATAGTGCGAGTTTATTTGGCCAAGCAGGTAGTGCCCGCCATACACAAGGTCACCATAATGTCCTGGCTGGGCTTATTGTGTGAGTATGAATAAGTAGGGTTTACAAAATGCAGCTTTTGTGTGTGTATTGAAAAAAATGTCTTGATGTTTTTCTGTCTAAATATTTATTTTTTTCAAGAAATTTTTTTCAGTTATGATTTTATTTTATAGCCTGTTTTTCTAAAACGAATAAGTGCATACATTATTTAAAATAATGAGCGGGATCATGTTATTATTATTTTACTTATTCAGTAAAATTTTTTTTAAATACATTGAAATTGATTACAGAAGGGTTAGCTGGATCCTATGCGCATTTCACTGTTGCTAATGCTGATAATTAAGAAAACTTATCTAAAAACTTCTTAAAATGCCTCGAGATATTATGTTAAACTTTCATTTAAACAAATGAGAAGTTCAACTAATATCATAGTTGAAACAATAACTCAATAATCAATATGTTTTTTTGTTTCTTACTTTAACATTGCTACCATGATACAATTATAACGAGTACATGCACAAGCCCAGCCTGTTAATGTATACAATGCAAATAGTTGTCAAACTTTGTTTACAAGCTGCGAAAATGTTAGTGTATGTGTGTGAATAAAATGATTCCAGTGTTGCCAATGAATTTACACATCGCTGTGTCTCCAATTACACATCGAAGAAAATTACACTACACATCTTTTGTGTAGGTTAAAATTAAAACAAAAATAAATAAAAATAGAACCCAAAGTAGAATTACACACAGATTATACAAGAATTTAATTACATGGCCTACACATGTGAGTAGAAATTACATACTATATAACTACACAAAGATTGGCAACACTGAATAACTATAATCATGCAGGAATGCCGCGTCTGCAATTGTACTTTAGTTATCCTGTAATTGTTATTTTTAAAAACAAAAGGCATCTGTTTCTGATAATTATTCGTTTGTTTATACCAACAAAATGAATGTGTTTTTTGGTGTTGTAATTTTGTTGTAGTCGTGCATGTACCTAGTATAATTGTACCATGATTGCTACATTGACTGACTTTTTGGCAGTTCGAATTGTAGCTGCAAGAAGTATGTATGTATGTAATGAAAATAAATGTAAAAAACAACAACAGCTATACATGACTTTTATAAGAATAGAGTGTTGCCACACTCATAAAATTCTAAACGCGTAATTAATTGAAGTTGTAATTTAAAATAAATGAAAATTATCTCAAAAACCAATCGCATTATTTTAAATATATATATTTTTTATTTAATTATTTAATTCCTTATTCATTAAAAAAATGTTTGATTTATAAAAGGTTTATAAAACAGATTTCCCTACAAAATTTGTTTTAGAAACCTTTTATAGAACAAAATTATTTTTTATGAATACGGCAGTTAATTTTTAATGATAAAATTTTAACTGACTTAAAACCACAGAAGACTATTTTTTCTTGTATTTTTTGTTTTGAATTGCAAGAAAATCAAATAAACGAGAAAATGTGAATGACTTTTCCTATAATCGGATTAAGTCAAATATCACAGGAACGAATCTCGACTTCCTTGCAAATAAAAAATGTTCCCTTTGTTCCTACAGCCTTAACATGTTTGAGAATATCTTTGGTATAAGTTTCAAAACGTTTTATTCACGACAACTTTTACTTATGTATGTATGTATTAAAAACCCAAAAACTCAAAAATTAATCTTTCCAATATTCCGCCTCATTGCGGCTGTAAATTTTTACATTGAATAATAATTTTTTAATTAAAATATTTATGGAAATAAAAAAACAAATGAACGCACTCACCGTTTTAAAGCATTTACATACATATGTACATACTCGTACATATCCTCGCTGTTTTAACTAACCGACCTAACTGACATTTTTATGAAAAATGAGTTAAGTCCTCTACTGGACTTTATAAGTTATAGTACACATTGTCTGCATTACTTTTGTGACCATATAAGTAAAAAGATTTCCGACGCAGCCATAAGAATGAATGTATAAAACAACCGTAAAACATGCTCTCCTGTTAAATTTTTAAAATGTTAGTTAGGTCAGTTAGTTAAAACAGCGACGATATGTATGTATGTATGTTGATCCATTTATATATTCAATAATTAAAAATTTTAATTTACTTCTATCTTTAAAAATAAGCAATCATTTTTTGCTTTTAAATTTACAATATTACTTCAATTAATAAAAATAACTAGTGATTTTTTCTTTTTATTTTGCTATATTACATAAGTATGTACATACTTCAATTAATAAAACCGTTTGTTGTATGCACTTCATTTCATTTTCGTATCGAATAGCATACACACACACAAACAAGCGCTCACACAACTTTTTCACCAAGAACTTCTCTCTGCTTAATTTTAAGCCAACTCAACACAATTTCACCACATGAAACCAGCAGAGACTGTGCTGCCGCCAGCTCTGCTTTATGTGTAATAATTTGCAAACACTTTTTACACAACAAACAAATGAAATTTTACACAAAATCTTTAGTTAACTTGTGGAATATTGATTAATTTATATTTATTTCGAAGATTTATAAATTTTTCAACACTTTTTATCATATTATTTATATATTTTCGCGAGAGTTTACACTAAAGACATACGCGCACCACAAAATTTTTTTGAAACTAAAAGGAAGAGAAGGAAATAATAAAAAGCAAAAACAAAAACTCAGTGTTGCCAGACATTATAAATTAAATACTGGAGAAAACAGTAAGCGTTAAACTCAATTAAATTAACAATATGAGTTATTTGACTATTTTGTTTTTATTGTAACAGCATATCAAAACTAAAGTTTTTGAGTGTTTCAAGTGATTTAATGTAATTAATTTCTAAGAGACAACTAGATACATATGTATATGTATGCATGTAAATGTCAAATAAACTTTTTTTATGTAGTTTGTAGTATTTGGTTTGTAGTACTTTTCTAATTGTAGTGGTAGAAAATAAGAACGACAGAAAAAAGAGCCTAATATGAAAGTTTTAGAAAATTTATTTTTTGCTTATGTTAATTCAACATTGGATTTTCCTTAGAATGAAGAAAATGATTAAGGTACAAAACTGTTTTGAAAAGGAGAAAAGATGTGATTTGTTTGTTATAGTCGTTTTGCCGATCATTTAAATTTTTTTTTCCTACAGCTTTCAATAATTTTTTATAAATTTCGTTTCGCAGCTATACTATATTCTTTCTACCGTATTCATAATCGAAGATTTATAATTATTTATATTATATACATATTTTCACGAGAGTTTACATCAAATACATACGCGCACCACAAAATTTTCTTGAAACTAAAAGAGAAGGAAATAGTAAACAGTAAAAACACAAACTCAGTGTTGCCGGACAATATAAATTAAATACTGGAGAAAAAAGTAAACGTTAAACTCAACTTTAATTAAAGATATGAGTTATTTGAGGATTCTGGAATTATTTTGTTATTGTATGTGACAGTATATGTGCAAAACTAACGTTTTTGAGTGTTCCAAGTGATTTAATGTAATTGATTTAGAGACCACTATAGGCCGGGGCACAATGAATCCGTCATACGTTAAACTTCATCTTTTTCAACTGACAGCTAAGTTGAAATACATGGTTTCTAATGAGGTCTGTTACATTCAGTACGTGACCGTCAACGCAAAGTACAAAAACTGGTTAACTTTTAACTTTTTGCGTACGTTGAGTAGTTTGACAGATATTGGCTGGTTTTTTTGGTATGTTCTGAATTAGATTTTTGTGTTTTGTGGCAGCAAAAATAAAATTAAACAAAAGAACTAAACGAAATAAATAAAAAATTTTAATTTAATAAATACGGGATTTACACGATGACTTTTTCCCCTGCGTTTTTCTTGAATCCTCTTTTATGTTGCTACCTCTTTGATCACCTTTGTACCCTTTTTTCAATAAACTCTAGAAAAGTCAAGGTAAAAAGTCATAGTGCAAATCGCGTAAAAATGGAGAATAAACCTATTGAAGCTGTTCAAATACTTCTGTCAATAAAGTACTCATTGTGCCAACATTCTCCGTCGTTGCGATAATGTCATTTGAAATAGGCGAAGTATAACGTATGACGGATTCATTGTGCCTCGGCCTTATGTATGTAAATGTTAAACAATCAATCAATGCGCGAAAAAAGCCTTTTGAGGCCCAGTGGTGTAAAACCGTAGAATAAAGCTGTTCTATTATTACTTATAAGATTTTTATGTATTTAATTTTATATATATATGTAGTAGTTGCATAAATTTTAACTTTCTTTTTTTCAGCTGATTTGGGTGGCGTTTTTAACCTCTGTCTGGGCTTGAGCATGGTTTCTGTGGTGGAGTTCTTCTACTACTGCACTTACCGCTTAAAAGTCAACTACAAAATACGCAAAATTCTAATGCAGTAAGACAATTGCACCACAATTTAAAACTCACCGAAAATGCACTAAATTACTTTAATAAAATTTATAACTTAAAAATTAAATTTCGAAATTATTAAACAAATCAGTTTTACTAAGCGAAGCACAAAGAAATCAATTCTTTTTCTTTTTATTTGAAACAGTTTTAGATGCAGCTTTTCTCTTAAAACCTGTTTCCGAGTTTTTTATTTTCTTTACCGAGCTAGCTACTTCTACATTTTCTTCATCCTCTAATTGCTCCTCTTCATTCTTTTCATCCTCACTAGAATAAAAAGTTTATATAAATTTATGTATGTATGTATTGTTTTCAAATCAGATTTTATTTATTTAAACTACTCACCATATCGTTTGCATATTTTCAAACATATCCTCGTATTCTTCATCTTCCGAAACCTCATCTTTAGACTTCTTACTTTTCCTTTGTTTCGATTTTGTTTGAGCATCTTCCGTCTCTGCCTCACAATTGCCCTTGGCATTGGGATCTTCTAAGGATTCACGTAAAAGTATACGCGTAGCTTTTGATTTAACGTAGCATTGATACAGTAGCATACATGAGTCGGCATGGTGAACACGTACATAGCGATCCAAGCAGGCAGTGGCTAAAAATTTGCCCGAATCATCTATATACACATCACTGAGACCTCCGGTAAAACCTTTGTAAGTATGAACAAAATTCTTCATGCGTCTTATGTCGAAGGCCTTAGGAAACCGTTGTTAATAAATTTAACATTTACAAAATTATTAAGACAAATTAGTTTACTTCTTACCTTCATTGCTCCCATTGTAGTGCCGGTGTATATATAATTTCCTTTAGCGGCCAGCGTCGTAAAACTCATTTGATCTTCCGTAGCATACAATTGAACAGGTCGCCTTTGTTTGCGCGTATCATAAACACGTACATATCCATAACGGGAGCATGTTGCCAGTACATGAGGCGAGTCAATAAAGCCTACATCGCTATCCCATACAGGCACTTCAAGTTGCAAATAGTCGTTCGGTAAATTTTTCGAAGAAAACAATTGTTTACCTTCGGCCGCTATATCTAAAACTTTTAGATTATTTTGTCTACCCTTGCCCCCAACGGCAACTAAATTACGTTCCACTGGGCACTGCCTTAAGTGAGACATGTCATCACCTATTTTTTCTAAAGAAAATCCATCTAATGATGGATCTACACCATCCTCATTGACAGCTAAACATTGCAGCTGACCACTGGCAAAGCCGGCGACCAAACTATTATCGTAACGTGCCAAGCCTACTATGGGAGCATGCTGAAAATCCACCATATAGTGATTTTGCTCGTTGATTACAGAATGCACTTGAACAGTGTTTTGATGGCGTCCAATTAGTATTTGCGATTTATCTTCGTTTGCAAATGCCAAAGCACTTATACGTGATTCTTTAGTTAATTCAGATAAATTTTTTAGATTTTTTTGCAGAAAGGGATTCTCCTGGTAGGCGGTTGTGAGTTCTGAATGCATTAAATAAAGTTAAATAAACACTATAAACCATTATTTCTTCTAAAGTTGGTCGAGATACATACTTTTGAAGGAACCCGTTTGTGTACCCACATAAATTTCGTGGTTTTCTATATAATTTGGATTTTTCACATTCGCAGTTGTCCACTTCATTTTAGTTTTCTTTCGTCTTGTTACCGAATTTATAATTAATTATGTTAGTTTAGTAAATTTTAGCTAATATTTTAGGGAACAACAATTCCTAGTGATTATAAACAGAGAAATAACAACACGTGCTAAATGAAGAGAACCGCTACAAAACTTATGGTCGAAAAGTCTCTCTCCCTGCCCAACAAAAATTATGAGCACTGAACACAGCTCTAAAAAGTGCTGCCAGATGACAAATAAAAACTTTGCTTAAAGGAAGTGTTCCGATATGAGCAATTTTCTGTTAACTCATTTTTCACAACAACTCCACAGAATATATGAACGCATATCTCATTTTGCTCACTTAAGTGTCCACTTTAAGAATAAATGACCCTTTGGCGTGGGGATCCTACAATGCTGCTGGGGAAATTCATTCACAGTTTTTGTTTTATTTCCCCCCTTTTAATTCCCAAATTGGATGCTAGGTTGTTGATATATTTTAAAAAATACCCACGAAGTTACCCATTTTACTTACCGGTTTTTAAATTCCAAAAATTGACGTTAATTTGTAGACAATATCTTAAAACACGTGATTAATAGCAATATGTAGACCAGCAAATTAATATTTATAATAGAAATAAATATACCTATGTATAAAAACTTATAAAATTTTTAATGGCCTAAACTCGATGCACTAATCTGTTTTAGCAAGTGTTCGAATGCTGTTGTGTGTTTTATTTAACTACCATAGAATAGTATTATTGCTAGTAATACAAATGTAATTGGCCAATAGGCTATATGTATAGCAAATTAATGAATAAAAAAATAAACTATACAAATTGTTCGTTAATAGATCAATCATGTATAAGTATCATTATATGCAACGTCTTGAATCTCCACAGAAATCTTCCATCTTTGACAAATATCAATATGGCAGCTCTGTTTCTTTATTTTAATAAACACAGCTTTTGCACAAAAACAACATAAATAATTTCAATATACAAATGTAAATAAATTAAAATTTTTCCCAAAAAAATGTCTCTTATAAAAGTATATGACCCTGCCGTTGTATTTAAGTATCTAAATGGACTAATAAATATTTACAAGCCATCTGGAATGAAGGTGAAGCACGTAAAAACAGCAATTCTGCATAATATATGTAGAGGTAAGCGCAAAACATTTCATACAAAAATTGATTTAATATGTAATATTCTACAGATTTAAATGAACTGGATTCCAATTATGAGCGTAAGAAATCCGATACTCCTTTATTAACATCAGGAGGTGATGCAGATCCAATTTTACATAAAATCCATAATCTGAATTTGGCTGAAAATGTGTTGTGTACGGGACCACGTTATGAAATTGAGGATATACGCTGCAGTCCGGTGGCTTCTTTAGGACAACATACAAGCGGTGTATTATGTAAGATAATGTAAAAAAAATTAAATGTGTTCTTAAAGGTAATGTATGTATCTTACAGTATTTGGCCTAAATAAGGGTCTAAGGCAATCCATGAGGATCCAGCGTAATCGCCCATTGAGAGCTTATCATGTAACGGGCCGTCTGGGTGTGGCTACAGAAAACCACTTACCCGATTCTCATGTTACTGTTAAAACCAACTATGGACACGTTCACGCTGATCGTCTTAGTGCCTTAGTGTCATCGCTGCAAGCTTCACATCAACGCAAAATGTTCGAACTATGTGGCGTGGATATGCAGTCTCAAGCCGCTTATGAAATAGCCTGCAAAGGTCTAATAAGACCATCTAATAATAGCCAACCCATTATTTATGGCATTAAACTGATAGAGTTTCAAAAGCCAAAATTTACATTAGAAATACATGCGATTAATGAATCGGAAGAATACTTGGCCACTTTAATACATGAAATTGGTATCGAATTAAAATCTGTAGCCCATTGTTCAGCATTGAGATGTATTAGACATGGCAAGTTTGTGGTGGAAGATGCGTTGCTTCGTCATGGCTGGAATTTGACGGGCATTGTTAAAAATATGAGGCAGCAGAAGGAAATATTGGCGCAATATCCGTTTTTGTTAAAGCAAGATAAAATAGAATTGAGGAATTAAGGAAAATAAAAGATAATTTATTTAAAAACAATTATCGGCCGTCTAAATATGTTATGATGTCGAAAAATATTTGTAAAGGGAATAAATAGTGTGAAGGATATTTTTATAGTTATTTAAATCTCTCACTAAATATAAGAGAGAAACAACTAAAAAGTAGCTATAATTGAATTCAGACTTGGGATGAAGTCCACTTGAAAAGTATTTTACATCATAAGCTAAAATGCAAAACAATGTAACTAACAAACAAATTTAAAACCGCAATTTTAATCGTTTGTTGAGTATTATTACATCGAAATACATATCCCTACAAAATTTCAAACCTTTATCACAACAATCAGGTATCGTATTAAAAATGAAAATAAAGAAACTTTACTTCGGTTACTTGAATAATTTTGTTTAGTTGTTTCTCTCCCTTATAAAATTTAGAAAAGTGTAGATTTTGCATTCCAGCTAACGAACAGTTTTATTACTTCCATAACAGGGCAGTCAGATGTGGCGATTTCTGACCCAACGTGGCGATTTTTCAATTTGATTTGGCGACAAGGCGATTTTTTTCGTGAAAATAAATTTTTGGCGATTTTTTAAACAAAATTATACTTCAAAATTTTTGTAATTCAGGAAAATTAGTTTGTTGAAGTAGTTTCAAAAATAAATCTTGCCAGGATTCGTCTGCAAGAAATTAAAACAATTTGACTTTTATGAAATCTCTTATATGAGTTGTATAGGAATGTATTATAATAATATTAATTAATTGATTAATCGAGTTTTGAATTTGGATGAGTAAAATTTACAAGAAATAATTTTTGGCGATTTTATTACTACTTTTAGCGGTTTTCTGCTAAATTTTTATTATTTTATTATAATTATTTTATAAAAATTTATCGGGCATGTTCTGAAATTCACGGTGATTTCAAATCACGTGACCTTTATAAAATAAATTTTGAATGAAGAACTATTTTATAAACCTCTTATAAATCAAAAATATTTTTTTATGAATAAGGGCTTTTTAACCGACTTCAATTCGTCTGTACCTTTTTTTTACATTGTTACTTCATAACTTATTACATTTTAAACCGACTGTAAGGGTTCCGTACGGACACTAGATATGTTATTCAATACGAACTTTAGCCTATATAAAATATAATTTTGGCATTTTTTTCGTTTTTGGGTTTTTTCGTTTTGAGCGTTTTTTAGTTTTGGCGTTTTTTCGGTTTTGGCGATTTTTTTTAAGTTTTGGTGCATTTTTTAGTTTTGACAATTTTTTTCGGTTTTTGGGGATTTTTTTTCATATAGGCAATTTTTTAGTTTTGGTGCATTTTTCGCGTTTCTGCGATTTTTTTCGGTTTGTGGTGTTTTTTTTTATCATTTTGGAGTTTTTTTTCATTTGGGCTATTTTTTTCGAATTTGGCGATTTATTTTAGTGTTAGAATTTTTTTAATTTTGGCGATTTTTTTAATTTTTTTTGGGTTTTTTTAATTTTTTGCGATTTTTTTTTTTTGGTTTGGCGATTTTATAATTTTGGGATTTTTTAGTTTTACCGTTTTTGAAAATTTCAAGACTGTCTCTTACGGTTTCCAAGATGCAGCAAGTTATCAAAATTACATAGTATAAATTGCATTAACTGATAGAACACCCTTTAATTTAAATTTTTTTAAATTTTAGTGTTAATTGTTGTAGTTTGTATAAAAATACACCCATTTTACAAATTTCAAGTGTCAATATACATACATATGAACATCAATTAACATTTTTCGTTGCTCGTTTTGGAACACCCTTTAATTTTTAACTCTCATGTATTTGTTGTTGTAGCGGTCAAGGTTCTACATACTCTGTCCAAATTTCAGGTCCGTGGCTCTTACGGTTCCTGAGAAAATAGCCTGTGACGGACAGCGTAGCGAAAACAATAGGGTTCCTTTTCACCTTTGGTGTACGGAGCCCTAAAAAGTGGGGCGGGGGTGGGGATACGCGCACAAATTTTTTTATATTTGATTTTATGATATTCTACTCATTTGATTGCTGCCAAGTCTAGCAAACACCTTTGCTTCTTGTAATTACACAATTTTAAATTTGAAAAAATGGGTTGGTCTACGCTGGGGATTACCATTCGGTTTTAACCGAAACCGCGGTTTTTAACCCATAAAAACCGAAACCGTCAAAAAAAAAGCGTTGGTTTTGTTTTACTTTAACATTATTATCTTGTTTTGTTTAAAAATACAGCAAATGTATTTTACATTGAAAACTTTTATACATTACTAATACGGGATTCACACGATGACTTTTCACAAAGTTTAATTTAATATGTATATTTATTTTCAAAATTTTAGATATTTGTAAAGGGCAAGGTGCGTTGGAGATGAAAAGGTGTGAAAAGGCTAGATACCGCTGCAGTTATTTGGTGTTTTTATTTGTATTATTATTTGTTTTAAATGTGCTATATACTTGTGTAATTTAAGGTTATTTTTTATAATAAAAAAAGCAAATAAAATAAAAATTGTGAGGGATATATTATTCAATTATGAACAGTCAAACTTGAGTGATATTTATGCTATCATTGATTATTAAAAAGCACTGGAGTGAGCAGTTCAACTATATGTTATATTCATTGGTTAGAGAAAGATGCAACATCACACGTACACAAAAGTTTCCATCACATTTTTCATTTTGCCTTTAACAATGTGATAGAAACTTTGTTCTACGCATTGATGAATATATCGTTCATGACTTCCGATCAAATGAGCAGTCAATTGACTGGTAGTGTTCTTGTAGGGTACTTCCATTCTCTCAATTTATCTTGACATTCACCATCTGACAAGTATAAGTATTGTGAAGTTTCCGGTAAAATCGTGCTACCGTAGTAATTTAATATTTTCCCCTCTATTTCCTGTTTTTTTTTAATTTTATTCAAAAATTATTTCAAAATTGTTTTTATAAAATACAGAATGTATAAATTAAACAATTAATGTCCAAATTGTGTTCGACTGTTGTATCGTCTTGTCATGGACGAAAAAAAGAAGCAGAATCTTTAAAACAATTCTTAGTTATTGTCTATGCTAGAAGGTTCGTGTATTTGCTTTATGATTTTGTTTCAAACATTATATCCAACACATATTTTTTTCCTTTATTTTTCAAACTTTTGTATAATAATTTCATTTTATTTTTATGTTTCAAAAACATGGTAATAATATTTGCATTTTTCATTATGAAAGACAACAACCATTTTTGAAGAAAATAATTTAGAGAATTCAGAAACAAAAAAATTATTTTAAAACAAAAAAACGCCATAAATCTTCTTACTAAATTAGGGCATAAGCAAAAAAATAAGAGTGCAGCATTTTTTAAATTCCCTACATTTCCTGGTGTTCGCCAACAGTGACTAAGAAAGAGCCTATAAGATCTGTGAAATAGACTTGACAAAAGATCTGACCGGTTATTAAACCAATTTTTTTAGAAAAGGATGTTACAATCAACAAGAAACATATTATGTAAATAAAACAGAATGCAATATCAATTACTATTTGTTAAACTTAATGAAAATTTGTTGTCAAATAATCCAAATCATCAATCAATTTGGTTTCTCAGCGCCAAATTTAGATGAAAATATAGTTAAAAGATTTGTATTAAGCTGAAAACTTAAAAATATGAGATAAGTTATCGCAAATGTTCTATCAGATCTTTGCATTGAAGTCGGTTTTCTTGGCAGAATTATTTATAATAATATAATAGAGCACGACAAATATTAACAAATCCGCGGTGTACAACAATAATGTACATTTCTAATGATTTTTAATTTTTCATATAAAAACGTTACATTTCTTAAGAATCAAAGATATAACATGCAGGGATTTAGAAGATCTTTCTTTGTGTTCGTTGCAAATGCGCCTGCGTTATTTAAAAAATAAAAATAAATAATAATTATGAGTGTGTGTGTTTTTTTTGTAAAGACGATCTGAACACATTTTTATATTAGTGTAGCACTTAATAGTTCTTGTATGTAAATATACATACATTTTGCTTAAAATTCTAAAAATAACCGCTCTGCTGTCGCAATAATTAAAAAAGAAAAATTATTTATCTGAATTGCATACCAAATTATTGAAAAAATGTCCTCATCTGCTGACGGTTGTGCCATCTGTCAAATACCGGCAAAGCAATTTTGTTCCGCTTGCAAAATAGTCAAATATTGTGGAGCAGAACATCAACGACAGCACTGGAAGCAGCATAAAAAAGAATGTCGTGCTTTTCGCATAGACAATGATGCAACATTGGGTCGTTATCTGGTGGCCACAAAAGATATTAAGGCTGGCACATTTATATTCGGAGAAGCGTCGTTGGTAGTGGGTCCCAAGTGGTATTTAACTGAAAAAGAACAAGTTACACCGGTTATGCCTTGTGTGGGCTGCTACACACCCTGCCGCCTGGGGGCGTACCAGTGTCCCAAGTGATTTAAACAACTGCAGAGTTTTTATTGTACTTTTAATACAAAATATATATTTTTTTTCACTCAGATGTCACTGGCCTTGTTGTTCGCCCGACTGTGAGGCCCTGGAAAATCCAAATTTACATTCTTTAGAATGTTGTATTTTAATGCTGGGCCCTGGACCGAGTTCATGTACTGATGTTACCGCTTTAATGGACTACTATCGCTCGGATGCTTTATTAGTTTTGAAATGTTTAATTTTGCAAAGACAAAATCCTAAAAAATGGGCCGAGCTAATGGACATGCAAAGTCATGAGGAAGATAGACAAGGTACAGAATTGCAGGAGTAAGTAATAGATGAAAAAATAAATTGTTTTCCTTATAAGAAGTCGTTCATAATTTCTTTTTTTCTCAGAGATGCCGAACAACGCATTGTCTGCTATTTACAGAGCAACTTTTTGCAACGTTTGAAAAGTGTTGAACAAAAGTCCAAAGAAAAATATTTGGCGGAATGTGACAGCGCCATTCTACATCGTATCTGCGGTATTATTGAGACCAACTACATGTGCATTAGTTTGTCGTCCGGTTTGGAATTGAGCGGTTTATTTTATACAGCCTGTATGATGGAACATTCTTGTCTACCCAATTGTTACTTTCAATTCGATCAGCGCAATGGTTTCCGCATTACGGTTGTGGCAGGACGAGAAATTAAGAAAGGGGAACATTTGAAGATCATGTACTCGAACATGTTGTGGTCCACTCAAATGCGTCATGAGCATTTAATGATCACTAAGCATTTTTTGTGCAGTTGTGAGCGTTGTAAAGATCCCACGGAAATGGGTACAAATTTTAATGCTTTGCGTTGTGTGGGCGATGTTGGAGTTCTGTGTGACGGTGTGCAATTACCGAAAGATCCTTTGGATACGAAAACCGATTGGGTGTGCAATAAGTGTCCCGTGATTATAAGTGGGGAAGAGGTGAGTTGTATATGGAAACTTTTAAAATTCTTTTACTAGAGTAATATTTATTTTAAACTTTCTTTAAAAAAAAAAGCATATATATTTATTTTATTTAGTCCCGGTCCAGGCTTGCAATTTTTTTAGTGAAAAGGAGGGAAAGAGGAATACAAAATGCATAAAATTTTATTTCGAAACTCTCTCACATATTAGAGATTTGCTGCAACAAAAATTGCAAGTCTGCACTAGGACATACTTTACGATTGTTTTGACAAAAATTAGTAAACATTTCATAAAAAAATGTATGTCCCTATTTTCGTTGTAAAATTTAACTGACAAATTTTTCTATATAAAATAATTTAGCAAGAAGCCTTCCTTACATTTTTATTGAAACATTTTTATTTGACTGCAAAAAACTTTGTCCAAACTATATTTTCTGTGGTAAATTACTTTGTCTCAAAGTCGTTTACATTTGATTAAACTTGATTAATAATTTGTTGTAATTTTGTATACATATAATAAAATAAAACTAACATAAATATGTATGTTCACAAAATATTTTCGAAAAGAAAAACTTTGTCCCAAAATTTTCATACAAATAACTTTGTTCAATTTTCTTTTGCTCTCACATGAAAAAATATTTGTCTTAATTTATTTCATTATAGAAAAATGTTTGTTCTAATATTTTTAATCGAAAATTAATGATTTTTAAAATTACTTTTATACCAAAAAGTTCTGTCACAAAATTTTGATTATTTTTGCAGTATATCTATAAAATATTTTTGTTTAAAATCCAAAATCTTTGAAAAATATTCGTGGACATTTTGTAGCAAATATGTTATCTAAGGAAAAATATTGTCCCAAAAAATTTCAAGATACAAACTTGATCCAAAATATACATATGTATATAAAAAGGATTTTCCAAAAATATGCCTCTAGAAACAATATTTTTCTACCAAAAACTTATTTTTAAAATGTTTATCATGTTTGAACAATTCTGTCCCAAAGTTGTCTTGATATCTGCGCATTTTAAATATTTCTTTAAAACCTCAATATTCATAAAAGTTTCGTATGTGAATTACATTGTGAAACTTTTCTTATAAAGTTTGTCTCGAAATTTTTATACAAAAATTGTGACAAAATGTCTGAAAATTTTCGGCGATGTGATTTTTTTTCAAAATTGTTTCTTAATAAAAACCAAAAAATATGGAAAGAGAAGAGATTTTTTGTTGAAGGAAAATCTATGTCGGGGAAAATTTGTTCCAACTAACTTCGTCCCAAAATTTATTTCAATATTTTATTTTTATTTAAAGCCACTCAAAATTAATATGAATTTAAAAAAATGTATTTGTTGATGGTTTAGCGTGTCTAGATGCAAACGAAATGCATCTAGAAATGCTAAACCATCAACATATACATTTTTTAGGTTTGTCCCAAAAGTTTTTTTATGCAATAAATTGTAAAATTAGTTTATGAAATTATCAAAATTAACTTTTAAATAATTCTAATTACTTTTTTTTCAGGTCCGCTACCTTTTAACCCAAATGACCGAAGAAGTCGAATCGCTGTTGGCTCGCAAGCCGACCATTAAACAAGTCGAGAGTCTTATCGATAAGTTGTCTACATTTTTGCATCCAAACCATTATCATATGTTCAGTCTAAAGCATTCACTCATCCAACTGTATGGCAATGAATTGGGATATAAAATGCAACAACTATCGGAAGAACTTTTGACTAAAAAGTTCAGCATGTGCAAGGATCTTTATGAAATTTGTCAAAAATTAGATCCTTTCACAATTCGTTTATCGATTTATGTGGGCATAATACTTTATGAAATGTATACAGTGCTGGTGGAACAGGCAAAACGTTTAAAGGCACAAGTAGAGGAAGAGAAAAATTTGTACAGAGAGGCCAAGCAGCATTTACTAGAGGCGTCACAGGTTTTGGAAAAGGAATTGGACAATGTGGCTGGTAGCAAATTAAGTGATCGTATTAAGAAGGCTTTGGAATATGTGGACATGCTAGTGATAAAAGTAAAATAAAAAAAAATAATTGTATTTGTAATTGTTTCATTTAATTTAAAATCTTGTTTTGTTCGCAGAAAAAATTGTATATTATTATTATTTTTTTTGTATATACTAGATAGAGTCAAAAATTGTTTTAAGTAGAAGACGACATTAAATAATTGCATGTTGTGTATGGTTTTGTTCTATTTAATCTATTTAATTGAACATATCAATAGGATCTTGTGGAGCATCCAAGTCTCTGTATTGAATAATTTGGCGATATTCATTACCAGGTCTAAAATAAATGAGAAAGAAGAAATAAAATTGATAATAATTGAATTAGTTAAAAAAAACAGGTAGTGATAATATAAAGGAAATATAATAATATTAATAACAGCCTTATTTATAAAACTTAAAAAGTCTTTATAAAGGTTTTTTAAAACAAATTTTCTTAAAAAACTTTTTTAAGTTTTATAAATGATGCTAGGAACACAATTGGGACGAACGACGAATTTTTCGGTGCGAACTTTCGTCATAAAAAATAAAACACATTTGTTCATATGAAAATGAACACTACATCGACGTAGAACGAAATTCGTCATGAGTGACGAACTCTGAGATAGATTTATTTATATTTTATACGCCAATGAACGACGAAAAAACAATATTCTCTCCCTCTCTCTTTACATACACAATAACCAGTGTGACCAGAATTTAAAATAAAATTAAGCTAAAAGCCGTATGTCTTTAATATATTTTTTAGAGAATACGCAATTTGGATTAAAAAAGACTAAAGGCCCAACTATAATATGAATAAGCTAGCTTAAGCAACTGTGCGGTTACATATAAAACGTATGTGGCAAACTATAATGTACTTAACAAACTTTTCGTCAAGTTTCGTCAAATGTCATTTGCTTAAGTAAAGTGCCAAACTGAACGCACATTCCGTAAGGAAACAACTGTTTGTGCATTTTTTAAACTCAAACAAGCAGCAGCAGAAAATATTCATTGATTTTAACCCCCTGTTTGTGTAAAACGTTTGAGTTAAAATCTTGGCGTTTTTGTAATAGACTAAAAGAAACTTGTACAACTTTTCTTTAATCTATTACAGAAACGCCAAGATTTCTAACTCAAACGTTTTTCACAAACAGGGGGTAAATATTTTTTTATTGTTTCTTATTTTAAACTCAGAAAATAAATCAAAACTTTTATTTTCATTGTTTGTTTTACAATACACATATACACACATACTCATGTATTTACTTATGTATATTCACTGTTGTACTTTTTAGTAGGCAAAACAAATAAAACAAGTAATAACGTGATGGATATATTTATATCTGAATTTCTAATAGATTAGGTTATTCTTTCAAGTTAGTTTGATTGAATTGCATTCATTTAGGAGTTATGAGAAGAAACAAAATTACTACAAAATTATTGACAATACCTAGATGTGCAGCTGTGGCTAAAGAATACTTAAGTGCATGTAAGTACATTGTGGCCACATAAAAGTCACATCTGAATTGTTTAAGCATTTGACAGACTTATCGTTCAATTCTTCAATTAAGAGCTAAATGAAAATTTTAAAGCTAAATCCAGCAGAAGAGCTAAATTGAGCCTAAAATAGGCTAATATGGTCACACTGACAATAAACAACTGTATCAATTATAAGAGCTGAATTCGCTGAGTAAATTCGTCGTTATTGTGCTTCACACGACGAATTTACGCACCGAATTCTTATCGACGAATTCTTCGACGTAGACGAAATTCGTCGTTCGTCCCAATTGTGTTCTCAGCATAAGGCTGTAAGAATGTAAGAATGAATAAATAAATATATACACCAGAAACCTTGCAAGTTTTTACGGGCTAGTTTCTTAAACCATATAAAATCTATCCCATTAATTAATTAATTTAATTAATTGCTTTATTTTTTAATTATTTTTTTACGCTGTCGAGTGCCTTGTTTTGAAAATTTCCTTTGCATTACCACTGGCCCTGTTAAGTTGTATTAAAATATTTTTTTTATACATTTTAATGTTCATGTACATTTTAATGTTCATGTAAGTGTGGCTTTGTTTGAGTTTATGTATCATTAAAGAAATAATATTAGGTCTGTTCATTTACTTTCCCAGCATTAACTAGCAACGAGAGAGTAAGGCAGAAATTTACAAAATTACTCTCCCAAATATGAAGAAGTAAATGAACGCTTTAAGCCTGGTACTCTGTCCAAAATTTCACGCGAAATGTTGACATAATCCATACAAAAAAAGTTCACTTGAAATTTACATGAAATAATGTTGCAAAAGTTGTACTCTGTTCAACTCGTGAAAAATGTATGAAATGTATCTGGCAACATTTTCTTGCTATCTGTGAAATAATGAGACTGGCATTTATTTCGTGCTAAATATTGACACCTGATGTTTTTGTTAACAAAAGTCGATCAGTGTTGCCTGCTTCAAACCAATAAATACGAACATTTTTTTCGAAAAAGTATAATGGGCATCACTTATTACGTGTCAAATTTTTCACGCGAAATAATCAATGTTGCTGAAAAATTTTCGCAACTTCGAACAGAGTACTAGGCTTTACTTGTAAAAACTTGCAAGAACATTTTATTCATATCAGAACCATGCATGGAAATCATGATACAATTGTAATTTTTCTGATGTATTTTGTTTCATAATATTTTAAATTGCAATTTTTTTTTAAAATTTACATTTAATATGAAGTTCTTTCTTTACACAGTTTCATGTTTTTTTTATGCATTTTTCATAATTTTTTAATTATATTCATTAACATATACAAAAATGCCACTTTCCATCTCTGATCATCTATGATAAAAACAAACAAAATTATTTGTCATATTAATTGAATTTATGTGGCTTAATGAAAGAAAAACAATAAATTAAGAAAATATGCTTTCTCTTTTCATAAAGAAATGCAAATTTTTCAGTTTTCCTTTTTCAGATATTTTTGAAATAATTAATTTGACAACAAAACACACAACAGGTGGTTGGATAATTCTTGCAAAGGAAAAAATTTTACTATGTAGTAATAATTTGTAGGAATTTTTTTGTCTCTCTTTTGCCGCTCTCTCCTTGCAAACTTTTTGAGTTAATGAACACTTTCCAGTAACAATTGTTACAAATTCGTAACAATTTTTAGTAAATGAACAAACCTAATAATTCAAGTTCATTATTACTTTACAACTGTTAATATTATTTAATTTCTATTATTAAAATAATTTATAAAAAATAATATGTAACATGTACATATGTATTTTAAACGAATTTACAGAAAATTTAAACGCAGAACACACACATGACTGGTGGTCGTCATGTCGTTAGTTTTAATATTGTTTATTTAGTTAAATTATGGCGGATTTTATTTTAATATATATGTATTTATGTATGTATATAGTACAGCCACAGACAGCACCACACCAAGATCTATAAAGTTTTAGTCAAAGATATCGAAATTGGCTGGAGCATCCAAATCATGATAACCGATAATACGACGTTGATGTTCTATGGGCAATTCTCTGTAAAAAAGTTTTCATACAAAAAAAGATGTTTGACAAAAAAAAAAAAAAAAAAAAACACACACATACAAGCGGTATTCACAATTGGTCTTGTAGATATATTGTAGCTTTGGCAAGTTTTGTTAAATTTAAAACAAAGCAACAACAATTTACCAAAGCTACAAGATGTAAAAGATCTACAAGGCCAACCGTGAACTCCGCTACAGTATTCAAACTAGATTCCAAGCAGCAGTAGATATTTAACAAAAAGAAGCATATAATAATCGTAACTTGTCAAAAAAAATGCATTAACATATCGAGCCATAACCGCCAAAAAAAAAGCTTAACCGATACATTTTTTGGATCTCGTTTTTTTACGAAAATGGATTATTTACGATCACAAATATTTAAACTGTGAAACTTAGCACAACATCACGTTTTCTCTTTCACACATACACATATTGTCACATTATAAACAGTATTTTATTTTATTTGACACTATTGTCAACTGTACCTGGATTCAGTAACTTTTATTACGATAATCGTATCGTTATAATAAATATAACGAAAATTTATCGACTTTGCTATTCAGTAACATATTTTAACGATATTCGCTGTCGGTTGGAGAAAAAAAAATTAAGTCACAAAATCAAAGTTGTTGAGTTTTTCTTTATTATTATTTGTGCTTTTCGCTTATTTTCACATATTCCATACAGAGCTACCACATAATATTGAATTAAATGGTGAATAAGATAAAGCTGGAGACTGTCGAAAAAAAGAAATTACAGAATCACATTATCGTTATCGCAAGCGAATAAATATGTCGATAAATATTACGATTTTCGGTTCGTAAAAAGTTACTGAATCCAGGTACTGGTGTGCAATAGTGAAATTTTGCTTCGATTACTACATTCTTATAATTACTACATTCTTATAATAAGATATTTCTAGATCACGTTTTTTACTTGCACATGTCATGCTTTAAATTGAAGAAGTATTCATTAGTAATAAAAACTGCAAATAAAACTTTATGAAATAATAAAAACGATCTAGTTTTCTCATATATTTGCGGCTGACGTTGACTGAATAGTTGGCCAGAAAATCATCCGATTTCACAAAAATAGCTAATGCCCTTGATTGATAGATAAACAAATGCAGTTGCATGCTGTTGACAAAAAGGACTAACAGTTTTGATGTTCTCATAAAATCAAGAGCTACAAAAGGAGAGAATAATTCAATAATGTGTACTTTAGGATGGGTAGATTTTTTTTTTTTTTTTTTGCAAAAATCCTATAGCAAAAACGTAATATACACGAAATTCTGAGAAAATTCTCCGAAGAAACCACGTGTCTAAGAACAATGCCTATACTGCGCCTCTCGACATGAAAATGTATGTATGTAGATATATCCTTTTCTTAAGAAAAACTTTTTTTTTAATTACAATTTTTTACAAATAGAAAAATTTATGTACGTACGTACTCTGCTTTTAATTTTTTCGCGTCAATCGGTCTAATACATAAAAAATATTTTAGGTTTATTACAGGTTTATTTGACAAATTTCCCATAGAATTATATATATATATATATATATATATATATATATATATATATATATATACGTTTTTACTATACGATTTTTATATTTGTTTTTCATCCATACAAATCGACCCGGCCTAGTGTACATCATGAAGATTAAACAAGCAAATGTTTTGTGCTCAGCTCTAATATATACATACATATACACTAGGGGTGGAATAGTGTTATATAGAAATCCTTGCAACAGGATTTGGATAAGCTAAGACCCCTAATTAGGTAGTTTAGAAAAAATGCCCAACAAAGTATGGGGCGGGATGGGGGGTAAATGGGTCCTCATCAGGGTCAAAATTAGAGAAAAACGAGGCAAAGTCCAGAAAAAGCTTCACAACTGTATCCGAGTTGCTCCTAGCGGGGTAAAACTTAACACCGACCGCCACTAATATTCAAGCACCAACATTTTTTATGAACACACAAACCTCCTATCTACGCTCCTTAAGGGGTCTCCCATACAAAATATTATTTTTTATACAATTACCCGCATCGCCTTAACTAGCCCCAGAGTGCCCCTAGTGAAGTCAAATATATGACCGATCCCCAATCTTTTTGTTGCCCCAACATTTGTTTAGGACACACCTAGCCACCATCTTCAATCATTAGAATTGTCACCACACAAAAACAAATTTGTATGAACATACCAACACCCTATCTGCATTTCTTAATGGGCGGCAGGGTAAATTTTACTAAAACTTACGTTTGATTTCCCTTTCAGATAATTTCTATTGCTACTAGAGATGTGCAAATGTCGTGATTTTATCGTGTCACGCGAGAGTCACGCGTGATTCGTGATCAAATATTATAAATAATCACGCATGAGTGCATGAGCGTGACTGAAAAAAATTTACTCGTGAGTGATCGTGCGTGAGCTTCTTTAATAATCACGCACGAATTCTCACGCTCTCACGAGATAACATTCCTGCATTTATTATTATTTTATAATAATAAATGCATATATGTATAATAATAATTACATATGTATGGTAGTATGAGCTTACAAACATAATGAATACCCCCCAAACAAAATGTTTCGAATTTTTCTGAAGTCAAACTTGTCGTACCGAATTCGTTAAGACATTACGGTAGTTTCTCTGGACAATTTGTTTTAAGCATTAAAACTTTGATTTTTGAGTACATAAGTAAAAGTCTGTGAACATTTTTTTTAACCCCCGACTAAAAAAAGGGGTGTTATAAGTTTGTAGTGTGTGTCTGTGTATGTGTGTATCTGTGTATCTCTGTGTCTGTCCGTGTCCACGTACAGGCCAAACGGCTGAACTGATTTTCATTTAGTTTTTTCTGTTTGAAAGATGACTTGATCGAGAGGGTTCTTAGCAATGTCTGAAGAAAATCGGTCCAGCCGTTTAGAAGATATAACATCTTTTCTGAAAAAAGTCGGGGTTTGTAAAATTTTTAATTTTGTTATTATTAAATAAATATGTATCTATGTATATATATAAAAGAGGATGTGTGTATGTATGTATGTATGTAACGTATGGACTCCAAAACGGCTGGCCCGATTTTGATGAAATTTTCAGGAAATCTTCAGAATATTCACGCGGGTGACACTGTGAAGTCTGATTTTTGATTTTCGGTCTGCGGGCGGAGGGGAGTGGCAAAATCCATTTTTCACATTGCACAACCAATGCCTTATATATATATCATTCGATAACACGATGGGGGTAGCGAAGCACACCGGGTGTAGCTAGTATGTTGATAAAAAAGGATTGTAACAAATATTAAAAAACGTGAGTATGTGCAAATTATTTCGACAATAGCAGCAACATAACGGTGAAGCGGTACTCTGCTATAAAAGCAAAAAAAATCGTACCTACATGTCGTTACGAATTGGTACCGACTTATCGTAATGAATTCGTACCGACATATCGTTACGAAGTCGTGTCAACCATTTCATACAAAAATTGTTACGATTTCGGTGCCGAAATCGGAAGATTTTGTCGACCAATCGTTACGAATTATTTACGAATTCGGAGCATTTTGTTTGATGGGTACATACAGCTTTGTAAGTATGTATGTATGTTTCTTAGATACCCTGTAGGAAGTATCAATTGAGAAACACTACTGATTCAACAGTGCCTTTGTCAACAATACTACTGGTGAGTTGTACCGCAGAAAATGTTGTTTGCTTTAGGGGCCGTCCATACATTACGTAACGCTGTAGGGGGGAGGGGTGGGGTTCGAGTTTTGTTATGATTTGTTATGGTGAGGGTGGGGGGAGTCTTGTATGTTTTCTCATAAATATAATATGCTTTTCTCATTTATTTGATTATCATTTATTTAATTGATCATACGTCCTAGCTTCACATTTATATTATGTATGTATACATACATACATGTGCGGAATGTCAATTTTTGATATACGAGAATTCGAATTCGAATATTTAAAATGATATCCGCGAATACAAATATTTAAAACGATATTAAATTAACTTTGCTTTATTTTAATTTACATTGTAAATTTTATAAAAACACGAGCATACCTACATATATACATAGATATGTACATATGTATATGTAAGAACCTATTTTTCAACCCAAAAAACATGCAAATTATATTATAAACATACTTTTTCGTGAGCGTGCGTGATCGTGATAAGTTGTAAACCACTCGTGCGTGATTAAAAATATTTTATTCGTGAGCGTGCGTGATCGTGAAAATGTTCAAAATCATTCGTGCGTGAAAGTGCATGAGTAAAATATTTTTCTGCATGAGCGTGCGTGTCGTGAGTCAGAAAACACTCATATGCACATCTCTAATTGCTACTACACATGAAATATAAATGGTTGCGCAAACTCAAGACTTCGCAAAGTCAAACTTCTGTTTTCAAGTCTATTTTAAACAAACTAACATCATCATAAAGCACCCAATGGACTTGACTTGTGTACTACAGTTTGTGTAGTTTATTTGCCATTTAATGCTTCATTCATTATTGATTGCTACTTTTTTCTATATATTTTTTTTAATAGTAGTTTTAGTTTTGTAGTAAAAAAAAAATCGGAAAATAACAGCATTTCTCGAGTTGATATCTTTTATAAAAATAAAAAAATAAGCTTATAAATAATACAAAACCTTAATCCCTTATGCAAAATAAATTAATTGAGTTTGAAGTGTACGTTAAAACAAAATTTTCATAAAAATTTTAACTAAAGCATACTTGAAGTGCAAATTTAGGGCCTGTCCCACGATGTCGACAACGTTCGGCTTGTCGCACACTCACATTAAAAACAACAAAAAAATTTTAGTGTTTTTTTTTTCATGTTTTGTTTTTGTTTCAGATGTAAGTGTGCGACAAGTCGAAGGTTGTCGACATCGTGGCACAGGCCCTTATTAAGCTATTGCATAGCTTTTATCGCAGGCTTTGAGGGTGTCGACCGAATCAAGAAATTCCGTGCTTAAGGGGTAATTATTTACATCTCCCAAAACTCAAAACTAATATGTTATATGTATTTTCTCCAACCCACCAAATCAAAATAACAATCACCTTTATTCCAGTCGTCAACATCGAAGTCACATCCTTAAAATACAAAAAAAAATTGAATTTTGTCTACTCGCTCTCGAGAACAATTTTGTGCTATTGACAGCCAGTTTATTTCCGTTCCCCAACGTTTAGAAAATAGCACGAGCCTGTCAATGGCAGTCAATTGTTTTCGACAACGGATAGATAAGCCCCAATTTTTTGGTATTGTGTTGACGTGACGTATCGATGTTGAAAACTATTATCGTTTGAATATTTACATATGTATATAAAGGGAAATAAAAGCTATATGCTGTATATGAAATTACCTGCGTCCTGGCCCACCGAAACCACGTCCACCACGTCCTGGTATCATAAGAGGCGGTGCATAAGCAGCATAGGGCGGTGCATAAGCGGGTGGATATACAGGTGCTCTGTAACCTCCACTAGACTCGGATGCTGTGCGCTTGTTGTTACCAGGATGTTCTGGTAATTGTGGCCGCTTGGGATCCTTGAGATAATTGTTAAAGAATTCCACTTCTTTACGCACCTCGTCGACTTTTTCGCCATGCTTATTGAAAATGTGTTTGCGTATGAATTCGGGACCCTTGAATTTCTTACCCGACAGTGGGCACAACCATTTGTCTTTTGCCAGCTCTTGAGTATTGGCCTGTATGAATTTCTCCACCTCCGCTTCGGCATCTTTACTACCGAGGTTTTTCAATTCTTCCTCTTCGATTGTGGTACTCTTGGCCAGGAAGGTTTGCATTTTGCTTTCGAAATTCTTTATATAATCTTGCATGTCATTCTGGGAAACTTTTGTGGGCGGAGGACCACGGGCATGTATAATGCCACAACGGTTAGGCATTTCATCTTCGTAAGGATACTCGCAATGATTGTAAAAGTCTACGGAGTGTACAATGCGTAGATATAAGATTAGATGGTCTAAAACCGATAAGAGTTGAGGATCCCTTTCGATGGCTTCACCTTCCGTGTCCTTGTTGTCGCCGGATATACCTAAAAGTTCTTCCTCTTCGGCTGATGCTTCTTCGATAAGGAAATCGGTTATATTTTGCAAAACCGGATTGTTTGTTTTGAAACCATACGATGAAGAACTCTTAAAATTGGTAATGTTATCATTGACGGACGAAGTCGTTGTTGAACCGTTTTCTTCGTTGTTTCCTTTATTATTGGCATGCTATAGATAGATATTGCAATAAATGAAAGTGCGTAAGTATTTTATTTTGTTTAAACTCTGAAAATCTGTATTCACTTACCCAGAGTTTGAATTTATCATCCAAATTTATGGCAATTTTGGCACACAATTTAATGTCTGCCCGGACGATAGTTTTGTGGGCTGTCATGCCATTGACAGGCCGTATTCTGCGGCTCAAATCACGATTAACGATTGCCCCCATTTCACAGTCACGCAGACGCGTATTATTTAAATTCCAACATATTTCTTTGATATTGACATCACGCTTGAATGTCACCCAACCGCGGCGATACCAACGACGTTCCACTAAAGGATCAGCTATTGCCACTCTTAAGTAGCCCTCGAATTTTTGACACACAGCCTCTATTTCTGCTTTGGTTATGGAGGGAGCTAAATTACGCAAAAATATTGAAGAGGTGCGATGTAATGCACGTGGTTGCGGTCCATCTTTTACTTTGTCCAAATCTATAGTTTCCGGTTGGTCCTCTTCTTTGGGTTTCTCTTCAGCTTTAGCCTCTTCTTCCGAATCCTTTTTTGATTCCTCCTTGCTTTCCTCTAAGGAACTATCATCTTTTGGCTCTTCAGGTTTTTTGTCATCTGCTAGATTTTCTATTTTTTCCTTTTCATTATTTGTTTCTTTCTCTTCTGCGACTGCTTGCGCTTCTCCATTCTCTTTAACCACGTCGGTTTCCATAATTTCTTCTTGCGTTTTTTCTGCTGCCTCATTTGTCTGGATTTTCTCAGTGTTATCTTTGTCTGCATCCTCTAATGAGTCATCTGGCTTTTCCTCTTTTTTCTTTGCTATTTCTTCTTCATCATCTTCGTTTTTCACCGCTGCCAGGTCATACTTACTTTTGACCTTTTCGTCGTCATCGTCGTCACTACTGGACGAGGAACTGCTTGAATCTGAATCCGAAGATGAGGACGATGACGACTCCGAACTGGTTCTCTTGCGTTTAAGCGACTTTTTCTTTTTATCTTCGGAAATTTCTTTCACTGTTGCTTTAGTACTTCCATTTTCATCATCATCATCCCAATTTTCTTCGTCAGAACCGGTTTTACGATGATCAATTATTGGTCTCGGTGATATACATTTCGGCTCATCGTCGCGTTTCTTTTCGACTGACGTTATAATGACATCATCATCAATTTCGGTTTTCTTTTCGAACACACGTTCCGGATAAGAGATTTCTTTTGGTTTTTCGTCGAGAATTTTAAGATCGTCATCGGTACCTCCTTCCAATTTTATGACTGCAGTGTCTAAAACACGCAGTAGAGGTTCCGTTTGCGTTGTATCCACAGAAACGTTCTTAATCATGCCATTCTTTAAAAGTTCATCGAAAACTTCAACACGTCTCTAAAAGAATAAAATAAAAATACATACATATGTATGCAATTAAATTTGTGAATTAAATTGGTGAGGATATTTAATTAAGTGATGGAGACATGTTAAATTATTTTCGAAGTTGGAAATTGAAAGCTTATTAAAAAAAAACAATTATAATAGCATCATTGTTTTTCATATTTTTTTTATATTAGCGGAGTTCGATGTTTGATGCAAATTGTCTTGCGTAAGTGCAAATGCAAAATATCGTAGCTTTTCTTTGGATTGTGTGTGTATTTTGTTATTGGATTTGAAAGAAAAGCTAAGATATTTTGTATTTGCACTTACGCAAGATAATTTGTAGTTAATAAGGGCTTCGTACACTAAAGGTGAAAGGGAACCCTTTTGTTTTCACTACGATGTCCGTCTGTCTGCATGTCTTTCGGTCACAGGCTGTTTTCTCGAGAAACGTAAGAGCTACGGATCTGAAATTTTTACAGAATATGTAAAACTTTTGGCCGCTACAACAACAAATATATGACAGTTAAAAAGTTAAAGGATGAAACATGTTATAAAAAATTTTATTTATTGTATTGTATTTATTATGCAGACTACAATTAACACTGAAATTTAAAAAAATTTAAATTAAAGCATATTCTATCAATTAACGTTATTTTGACGATGTGATTTTGACAACTTGCAGTATAAGCAAACTTTTGAGATTTTTACAAAGCGCTAAAACTAAAAAATTCCAACATAAAAAAATCGCCAAAAACCAAAAACATATCCAATAAGAAAAAAAGCGCCAAAAATAAAATAATCGCCAAAATGTAGACAATTCATAAATTTTTTTTTATGTAAACAGGCTGACTTTTTAATACAAATTTGAAAAACCCATAGTTGCATCACTAAGCGCCATTCAAAGCAAAAACAACTTTTAAAATTATATACCAAGGGAATATGGTTTATTGCATTTAGTTGGGATATTATCCGAACAAATTTTTAGAACTTTCTTTATAAAAAGTTCGTAGCACTTATGGGTTTTTATTCCAGGGAAGAGATCGATCTAATTGATGAAACCGAACATAGAATTCAACACATTAAAATTGCATACGTTAAAGTTGAAGTCATTCAATTCAGCCTTATCATACATAAAATTCCACAAGGAAATTTCCGAACGTGAATTAAATGTGTCGTGTAAATTTTGGTTTGTCTTTCGGATAAATATGGTTTCTACACATGTGGAATTCACGATAGGGCCGATTAACAGTTGAGCGTTTAAAATTGTTAAAAAAAAAAAAATCGATAAATTGGTTATTTGGAATAACAATGGTTGGCGATGAGTAAAGTAATACAGTAAAGGATTACAAAATTGACAACTCTTTATTGTTGTTAAGTAGGCGCATTAGTTTAACCTGTCTATCCATTTTATGGGTTATTACTCAAAACCTACAATAATGTATATTATGTCCGTACATACATACTGTCAGTTCATCTAAATGTGAATGAAAACTTCGTTTTACAAATTTATTGTTTCGTTCACATTTTAGAAGAGTGATAATGTGACTAAAACTTCTAACATGTACATAAAATTTAAATACTATTATATATTACCTTGAGAAAATTTAATTGCTCCTCTTTGCGTTTTACACTATCATAGGGATGATATTTATTTTTAAACCTAAACGTTGATAAAAAGAGAATAAAAAAATCAAAACAAAAAAATTAGTTTTCTGAATTAACCAACCTAAAGTACAAATATTAAAAAAAAAAATGCGCTGTAAATAACTTTGTAAAACTCCAGTTTTTCTATTTAAAATTCGTAAAAAAAGACTCCATTCACATTTGATAACAAGTTTGTCTTAAACCAGCAGCTAGAAATTTAGTTTACATTTTTAGGTTTTATGTAAATTATATTTAACGGAATTTACCAAATCTTACCTTTACTATTATACTTTTATATGTATTTTCAATTTAATATCGATTATAAGTTTATTTAAACGATTTTAATAAAAACGCGGTTCAAAAAATTTAAACACACTAAGGCATTGCTCGCCAAGTGCAAAAATAAGTAAAAAAATTTTGGTAGACTATAAAATATCATCATCATTCAATGAACGAACGATTTCTAGATGAAAGAGATAAATTTCAGCAGCACATGGATACTATTTATAACAATTTTGGGAGTAGTAGTGTAGTACAGAATCTTTGTTTAGGGACATGTGCGCTTTATTTAACAACCATCCTATGCATGTAAGTATATAAATGTGTGGCTGAGGTGGCAGACCTTAAGGACGCCATTCTTAAATAGCTGTAGAGAAAAACTTATATTTTAAAAACACAACTTGCATAAACAAAATTTTATATAAAAAATAAATGTAGATTTATATATGTAAATATGCATAAAGATTGGAAAAGATATAAGAAAATTAAAGTTAAGAAAGAAACACAATAGCTGCATCATTTCTTAAAAAACATGGCCAAGATTTTGCAAGAAAACAAAAAACATGGATGTAAGTAACTATGTCCATTTTTACCCCTGAGTGTAACAGAATTTTCATTTCCAAAAAGGTTTGTTATCTACTGATAAGAAACATAAAATATTAGAATGCAAGCAAAGTTATCATTAAAAAACATTTACTAAAATGTACTTTTTACAAATAATGTAAAAAGAAATTTAGATTATTTACTACAGAAAAACCATTTAAAATTTATTAAAAGTGAATTGCAATATATATTTTCTTCTCAACCTATGCCATGTTTAAATGATGCACAAATTGATTGAATATGCATAGATATTTTCCTTAACTTTCATAAAAATAATTGATAAATTTACTTACCACTCCTCATCCTTGTGAGCCACAAAGAACTCGTTCAATTGTTGACGCTTAAATTCTAATTTATATTCATTGTATTTGCGCAAAACTTCAGTATCTGAGATGCCGTCATCCTGAGTATCCAAAAATTGTTTTAACGTCATCATAGCGGGTTGTGTCTGCAGGTCTGTATTGGCAGCAGGCTCACGCGAATGCATACTATGTGATAAAGCAGCTCCGTAAGCACCATGTAACCCGTGGGCAGCGTAATGTTCATTCCAGGCATGCATAAGATAGGGATCGTAAGCTACAAATAAGCGAAAACTTGTCTGAATACGCATATGTACATATTACATGCGAATGTATAAAAACTTACGCCCAAATCTAGGAGTGCCTCTTAATTCATCGCCCCAATCTGGACGCATACGTTTGGCAGGTGGCATTTCTCGGCCTGGCGAGCCATAACGATCACGTGGACCACGAAAATCCCTATAATCTGAGCGTGGTCTGCCGGCGCCGCCGCCTCTGAATGGATTACCTCTGAAATAGGTTATGCACACATATCACATATGTATTTCAAATATTTACTAAAAACAAAATACCTTTCCGGCCAATCATCCCGGCTTCCAGCAGTGCTAGCCCCACGCCTATCATCACGACGCTCAGAACGATAGCTATCACCGGAACTGCGCTCACCACGGAATTTATCGCGACGCTTGCGATCGTACTCATCATCAGAATCGGCCATTTTTCTGCAAAAATAATTGATAATAACATTTTTAAAACAATTACTGTAAAACGAAACGTATGGAAAGGTGAAAGTTACTCAAGGAAATCTATAGAACAAACATAACCTCAAACACTAATTAGCACAAACAAGTCCTTAAAGCAAACAAAACAGAACTACATACTTTAATATTTTAGTGATATATAAATATTTAATACTTGTTCATGATTTTAAAATATTGTTCTACAAACTTGAATTACAATTTTTCACTTTCATCACCTTTTATTTTATCAAAAATAACAAAACTAAAAAAAAACTGGTGGATGATGCTCGATTTGTCACTTTTGTGCGACAAAGTTCAGCGACAGAGACTCAAGCCGGACATATGAAAATGAACGCCGTTTACTTATTTTGACGTACGTCTTCACCAACTATGGAGTACAATTGGCTGGCATATTAATTAGATTACCACACTATTTGTTCATTTATAATTTAGAATTCAGTATGATTTTTCCGATTTTATTCAAAACTTTCCTATATATTTATTACATATGATATCTTTTAGAAATTTAGCAGAGTATATGGCGGCGTTTGAAATACCGCAACGCCGTTTTTTTTCATTTCAATAGAGATGTGTATTTCAGCTTTTGCTGTTATTGCATATTCAATGTTGCCAGAACAAGACATAAATATTTCAATAACATTTTATTCTTCATGAGAATATAATATTCAAAGCAAGTATTTTTAATCAATTTATTTGTTATATTTTCCTAATATTGGCTTCAAGATGAATGCTGTACCAAAAGCGTTCATAAAATATATCTATTGCAACTGGCGCCAATGCCATTAAATATTTCTGGCAACGCTAGTGGTGATATCCGTAAAATATTTAAGAAAAAGTATAGCAACTTTATTACTATTAACGCCAGTTGTCAAAAAATTGCGGGAATATTTAGTTAGTTAAAGAATTACAAGAAATCACTGCATTTGTAAGGAATTTGTGGAAATTTGTTTAAATGCAAAGAATTAAATAAGCTAAATGCAGTGAAAAGTGTAAAATATACGCAGAAGGTTTAGGTTTACATAAATTATATGGAAATATGTATGTAGTAACGAAATCGTTTATACAATGAAAGTGACACGTTCAAATTGTTGAAATTTAAGTGGTTGGGTGGTTGATGGTTTGCAATGTAGAATTAAAAGGTTTAAGCAAATAATTCATTAATAAAATTGAAAAAAAGTGTTAATTGGTACATAAAGCGATAAAGAAAAAGAAAGTATTATTTAAAAATTTCTTGAAGATCTGGCAAAGTTCTATACAAAAAATTTAAGGTTAAAAAATATGCCTGCATACACACATGCATGTGCATGGCTAAGTAATTAGCACTTGGAATGTGTGCAATGAAATAATAATATGTATGTATATATGTAATACATAAAGTTAAATTTAAAAAAAGGTTTAAATTTCAAAGCAATTTATGCATAAATACCTATAAAGGTTAGCCAAATATAATAAATGAAATCAGCGGTAAATTAAAATTTACGAAGAAGTAAAATATCTACCTGCTAGCTTATTAAAATTAGTTCAGTAATAAGATTTTGTGTGAAATTATATTTTAATGTGTGAGAGTGTGATCTACAGCAATGGTAAAATAATCAACAATTTTTTTTATCGGAAGTCTTTTATCATATTACAAGTTTTGTGTATATTTTTTTTTAAATTATGCATTATTCTCACAAGAAAAGTTATGAAAATCTATTAATAATCTTTTCAAGCAAGAAAACTACTGCTACAAAATCAACATGGAAAACTCATCTTAGAAATGGAAGGTAAGTCAATTTAATTGTTTAATTTTTATTTCTCCTGTCCGAATTGATATTGGATATTTTTTTTTATTTTCTCCTTCTGGCTTTCCATGAATTTAATTCGTAATATTTATGCCTCATATGTTAGGTATAGGCAAGGAACTTATTAATGACTTAAAGGTTCAAAAAAGCCACTCTTACGCCTGGGTAGCACTCTTTTCGTCGCCTCACTAAAATAAAGTCATTATTAATAAGCTAAATTTTATAAATACATACCTAGCACATATATATATAGATATACAATATATATCATTAGTTCTGAAAATGATACGAATAAATATAAAACAACTAGGTATACATTATCTGAAGTTCTTAATAAAGCCCTTGGGAAAAGTTGAGGCAGGATACATAAATGTATTTGATTTCACTACAATTTAAAGTAATATATGTTCTACGGTTTTAAAAATGGATCTATTACACTGTGTGACAAAAAAAAAACCTGAGATGTGTTGCTATTTTTCTGGTAAGTATTGTCAAGTATAAAAACAATTACCCTTTTTCCAGTTGTCGACATCGACGTCACTTGAACACAATGCCAAAAAATTGGGGCTTGTGTACTCGCTCTCAAGAACAATTATGTGCAACTGACAATCTATTTCCGTTCCCTAGGTCTAGAAAATAGCATAAACCTGCCAACAGGAGTCAGTTATTTTCGACAACGGGTACACAAGCCCCGATTTTTTGATATTGTGTCAAAGTGACGTCGATGCCGACAACTGGAATAAGGGTGAATATGTTTTTTTTCGTAAAGCAGCTCTGGGTTGAGGAACATCTCTCGCGTCATCGTAATTATTTCTTAAGTGCGGTCAGGCTTGTGTATGTTGTTTGGCCTTCGAGAGTTTTTCGTCTCGCTCGCACTCGTTGACTGATCTGCCACGGATAACCGTATAATATTGCGGTTTTTTGTGAAATTTCTTTAACAACTACGTTGCTACTTCCTATGTGAAGGCATAGGTCGTGTACAGTCAGTCACAAAACCTTTTAAAATACTGTTAATACCATCTTGGACATATGGTCTACTTACCCCGTCCATATTTGTGCAACACCATATTATGCAAATTTACTTTGTATAATATGTATAATAAATAAATAAATAAATAAATAAATAAATAAATGTTTTTGAAATTTTCGAAACACCCCCACAGTCCTGAGTTATGGGTAAAAATCCGGGTTTTAGTACCCATATGCACTTATCAACCTTTAAAAAAGTTGAATATCAACCGATTTTAAATTTATAAACGGATTTAGAAAGAAGAAACTTAGATCTTTGAACAATGTATACTTTATTTTAGAAAATGTCAGACGTACATATATGGGATTTTTTTTGCCAAATATATTTTTTCGGTTTTTTTGTAATTTTTCTACTTTGGATTCGTTCTTACGCAGTTTTTTTTAAAGGAACCATACTATTTATAACTTTGTTTATAAAACATAATTAATTATGAGTAAAACGCAGGTTTGTGTTAAAAAATTTTTTAGTTATTAAATATTTTATTAGAAGACCTTTTGTTTCGTGTTCTATTTATGCCTTTTCAATGTATTTAAGCTTCCAGGCTAATAAAAGTAATATTTCACAAACATAGATCACCACATAAGTTAGAAAATTCCAAAAACAGATTGTTGTTATACTCGACAATACATACCAGACAAATAATAACACATACCAGGTTTGCAAATTACGGCACATCGAATTTGGAACACATTTTCATACAACTTTAATTTTGTTTGTATTGAAATTTTGCTCGATATCGAATGCCGTAATTTGCCCCCAAGGTATTTCGACTTCATTAATTTTTGTTACACAGTGTTATATTACATTTCTTAAACCAAAATAACAATAACAATGAGCTTTACATCGCTGCAGTGTCATATGAGTTAATACATACATATGTACATAAATATCGAGCCATAACCGCTAAAATAGCTTAGGCGAAAGTTTTTGGACGAATATCGACTATTTACGATCGCAAATAATCGATTTGAAGTTTGAAAATTATGTTGCTTAAGCTTTTTCGACGGATATGGCACGATATGTACTGCCTCCAACTGAATATTGTTATACATATTTATAAATCTAATTTTTCCTTGTAATGAGAGCCTGGTTGCATTGACGTAGCTAGAAATTTTTTCTAAGAGGGGCACTAATACTGGTGCATTTTATGAGCAATATTAAAATAAATAATTACATGAAATTGACAGCAATTCTTGGGAGACAATGCTCCCCCACCCCTAAAATGGCCTTTCTGTGCCTATGCCTGTTTGACGATATCGTAAGAAAATTATCGACCTAAAATTTATACTGAAAACAAAAACAAATTTTCATATTTTTTGTTGTTTTCAATATGAATTTACAGTCGAAAGTTTTCTTTCGATATCGTGAAACAGGCCATACAAATTCCTTACTTAAAGACGACTAGCATAACATGCATAAATACTATAAAAGAAATGCCAATCAAAAATCTTAAATAAATTAAAAATAAACACTTAACATGAATCATTTGGTAAATTGCATCTAGAGCCGGATATTAATTCTTTGCTATTTATAAAATTATCTTGATTAAAGAAGACTAATTAAAATTTAATTCATATTGCTTACTGGCAATAACTGTTATGAAATTTATAAAAAAAATTTTATAGAATGCAAAAATCCCATCTAATCATCATAAATCGTTAGCTGAAATGCAAAATCACGTAACTACATTTTTTTCAATTTTTATAGGAGAAAAAAAAATAAAATTATTCAAGTAACTGAAGTAAAGTGTCCTTATTTTTATTTTTAAGTCGGCTAATTTTTATGATAAAGGATTGAAAGTTTTGTGGAGATGGGGATGTTTCGATGTGAAAACAAACTTTTAATTAAAAATGTGATTCTGATTTTTTTTCCTGTAGATTTTGCATTTCAGCTGACGTAATATAAAAAAAAACCAGATAACATTTTTGAATCTTCTTAACACTTTTTGTTCTTTTTTTTCATTTTAATTACTCATGCTGCTATTGTGTGTGAGTATCGTTAATGACTGATTGCTTCTTTTTAATTTCGTTTTAACACAAGAAATTAGGGTTTTAATTAATATTGCAATTAATAAATAGTTATCGTTACTAGTAGGCAAACACAGAAGCGGAAGGAAGTACACGCAGTATCAGCAGTAAATATTCCTAGAGATATATGTATGTACATACATATATGTATGTATTTTCGTGTACACATACATATATATGTACGTACAGTGTACACCAGTGATGCGAAATAAGATTTGTATTTCGGTATCAATAAAAAAATTTTGAGTACTTTTTTTGTCCCAAGAGTACCAAAAACTATTATTTTTTTTAATTTAAATTTGATTAGCAAAAAATTATATAAAATTCATTTACAAATAAAATAAGTAACACATAGCATATACGTATGTTCAACATAGATGGGAATTGGAAATCTTGATTTCGTGCCGAATCTGTTTCTAAATATTACTAAAATCACTTGAATAGTGCCAAACCACTTTTTATTTAATTTAAAATGTTTCAATAATAATTAATAGATATGTATGTATGAATGTATATGAATAATTTATTAATTGTACTTATTTACAAGAAATACAAATACCTGTGATCTGTTTACTTATTACATATTGGAATAAGAAAAGTTTCCATATTAATACGAGCCATAAGTCCCAATTTACACTATGCAAGTCTTATTGCTAAGCTGATTAGTTTGTTAGGGGAGAGAGACGGGGGGAAAAGAAACGTTGCTGTTCCCCTCGTCTCTCTCTCCCTGAAACGAATCAGCTTAGCAATAAGACTTGCATAGTGTGATTTGGGACTAACCGCCAAAGAGCTTAAGCAACATAATTTTCGGGCTTAATTTTTTAATGAAAATCGTTTGGTTACGATCGCAGATAATCGATTTTCGTTTAAAAACGAAGTTAAAAATATAAAGTTTTTTTGAGGGTTATGGCTCGAATGGACAAAAAAGTGCCTGTGCCATCTAACATCCAATAGTGCCAAAAATGGCACAATTGCGCCACATTTCTCATCACTGATTTTCATAGGTACATGTGCTAAAGTTATAACAAGAAGAGTTTTTAGACTTATATAAATTTTTGGCCTGGATAAGACTTGATACTGTCGGAACATAAAGTCTGTTCCTTTGTTTGTTTTCATGAGATTTTGGTAAGAAAAAATTCTTTCGACATTTGCAGCGAAGTGAGGTATAGACAAAATTCCGTAAGCTACTTTCGATATAGCAGGAATCATGTATTCATCTAATGCGTTTTTAGTTTTAGACACTCTAGACCAGAAACTGCATATATTATTTTGTTAATGGTTTCAGTTCTTCCATGTTAGCCAATGATTTATGTATATTGGTTGTTAATATTTTCAAAATTTAGCCTTTCGCTTTGAGACATTTTAATTACAGGTGGTATAATGCTGTTGGTTTTACCAGATAAAACATTTTAATTTTCAAAGATTTCCCATCTTATTAATCCAAACTAACATTTCATTGTCAAAGTCCACTTTAGAACTTGACAAAATTTAATATAAAACTTTTTACAATATTCTTTAAACTGATTTAAAACAGTTGTTTCAATATGATTTCTGTTTATATATAGATCAACTTCTGTGCCGCAGAAAATATCATTTGTTAAAATATCCTTGTTAATAAAGTTTCATGCCATTTGTCGAAAAAGAAATTTAAATCTTGACAAAAAATATATGCAAACGCGCGTCTTCTGACTGCATTTCTAAGTAGACCGTGAGATTATCAAATGCGCTGGGGGAGTACTACGGTACTTTTTCATGTCAAATAGTATCAAAAAAAGTACGATCGTACCAACTTCCCCATCACTAGTGTACACGAACTAGAACACACGACTTCAAATGCCGCTAGAAGCATTTGTCGCACCGTAGCAGCACCATCTGCACCTGGTATTCAAGTACAAATACATAGTTCAGTATTGCCACTTTCATATATTTTGCATTTATAAAAATTAAATACATATGTATTTATTATGAAAATGTACTTATTTCACGTAAAAGTACAAAAATTAATCAATTTATTCTTTACACCAATTTCTGGATATTGTTTCTGTTAAATAATATGAAATAATTGTACAAAATCATTCATTCAACATTTTGTATTATACTGGCAACACTGAATTTTCTCATTGTAGCCAAAGAAATAGAAATTAGTTTAATTGGACTACAATGACAAAATCAGCATAGACAACAACCTGCCGCCATGTTGCCTTGCTGTCTTCAAAAGAATTATTCTCATATAAACATGTGTATTCTATCCTTGACATTTGGTAGTCGGTAGCTTGCTGTGGTGAATGTGTTTAATGCTTAACGCTGCATAGCCAATATCTACGAGCAGTTAATTGAATCTGAACAGTTCTAATTATTCTTCAGCATAATATCCTTATAATCCGTATATACACATTTAGTGGTCCTTAAATTATTAGAAAAATTATATTAATTTAAGCACATTGGCGTAGCTAGAAGTTTTTTCTAAAGGAGGGTTATACGACTCATGATTTTTATGAGTAATATTAAAATAAATTTGTAATTGCATGCAATTTTTAATAATTTTGGGGGAGGGCACAACAGCGATTCTTAGGGGCCAATACACCCCCTAGAATGGTCTGTCTACGTCTATATTTAAACGTGAAGTATTTTTTCTATATTTATGATTTGAACAGGCTTAAGTTCGTATCGCTTTTTAAGCCAAATTACATGTAATAATTATTAATGAACAAATAACACCAAAGTTAGTTGGTTAGTTGAACTATTTTTGTTTGTTGTGGGTTAAGCAACGTATATTACATATCGTTCCTGCTCAAGATACTCATCATTAGACTTCAACCAATACAATTTTTGAATAAAGCTTAAAAAACTTTACAACGTTATATGAAAAGATTTTCGCAATATGTCTTTGAGAATTAATATCGATGAGTTTCTTAAGCACAATTCTCAATAACATATTGGGAGCCTTTCTATAAACAAAAATTTTTTGATTGAAGTTTTTTAACTAGCGGTCTCCACTAGCCATGAACTTGGTATGAGCATCATGTCTGACATCGCAAATGGCTAATGCATACCGCTCATGTCCATGTTTCGTCCATGCTCTGACATGTAAGCCCGAACATATGTCTGAAGGACAATGTTCGCCATGAGTTCGCCGTCCGCAGCCCTTTGCAATAGGAACAAAAGACTCTGAACAAAATTGGTAAATATTCCATCTCTATTGTGCTACCGCAAAATACTTTGATATGCCTGAACATGGACATCGCACATATTCGCCACAATAAAGAAGTTAATGAATTTTTCACAGTTACTCTGCCGGCGTCATGTTTATGTCATGCTCAAGTATATGGCTCGTGAAGACGTAGGGTAAGCAGACATGAAATGCATATGAGGCATAGGCGGATAATCTATTGTTTGCCGAAATTCCTTGATTTTTATACAATCCTCTAATCATTTCAGAAAACTAAATAATTAAAAAAATAGTTAAGTGTCCAGGAGACGTACAAAAAAAAGCCATCAATCGGTAAGAATGTGTTAGTGTCGTTTAATTGATGATTTTTGGGAGACGTACAAATAAAATCGTCAATCAGCATTTTAATTTTGTGTTCGTTGTGTGCGATGGCATATATGT
The DNA here is from genome assembly GCA_949987645.1 of Tachina grossa. Classification (NCBI taxonomy): domain Eukaryota; kingdom Metazoa; phylum Arthropoda; class Insecta; order Diptera; family Tachinidae; genus Tachina; species Tachina grossa. The sequence continues at coordinate 119,483,479 of OX465278.1, read as the reverse complement.
CTTAATCGGATGATGATTTTTTGTTATTAGCGGCATTAAAACTTTATGAAATCTTTGTATAAAAAAGCAAATTAAACAAATATACAGAGCTAAATAATAATTTTTCTATCTTCCACACTAATTTTTCATCTATTAGTATTATTATTATTTATAATAATAATAATTCTAGTTCTTCAAAACACTCTAAAAAACAAACATATTTTTCTTAAAAAAATTCGAAACAAACAAACGATTTTTAATATAAAAACAAGACATTGGGTGTGTGAATAAAAAAAAAAGTACGTACTCGTATGCATTTGATTTTTAGTTAAAAATTTGTTTTAAACACAAAATTCACATATATAAATACATATCCATTTGGGGTTTCAAAAAAAATTTTTAAGTAATTTTTTTTTTATTCACACTACCCATTAAGATTAGAAAAATTAGAGAATATAATATAGTACTTATAATAATCATACAACTGTTTGTAGACTTTTGATTGTTTGGTTTTTTACAAGGATCAATGGTACATTTTCATAAAGTGCAAATTAATTTTTTTCATCAGCGCACTTCTCCATGTCGTCACAGAACAAATAACACAAAGCAAATGACGTTTTTTTCGTCAATCAGATTTGGAGACGTACAAATAATCAGCCGCCAAATAAAAATATCAAAATTTTTTGATTCTCATCAATCAGTGCCGACAACGTGTACGTGTAGCCGAAAAGAAACGACTGCACGCACACAACTATGTGATTGATGGTTTTTTTGTACGTCTCCTGGACACTTTATACTTACAAATGCATTTACCGATGGTAAATCAATAATTACATATCGTTAGCTGTAATGCATAATCACGTAACTGCACTTTTTTAAATTTTATAGGAGATAGAAAAAACTAAAAAAACGAATAATCGGCCCTGTTATGTAAACCGAATCCGAGTAAATTTCTCGTTTTCAAAAAATTAATAATGGTCCTGCAGACGATAATTTTCTTTCAAATATGATATTTGGGAATATATATAATAAAAAAAATCTAAAAAAATATTTCTATTGTCGGAGTTAGTTTTCTAAAATCATGCGGTTTCAAACCGCTTAACCGTTGCTTAACCAACAAAAAAAAAAAAAATAATAATAAATAAATAAATAATTCATGTTAACACATCGCTCATTTACTCAAACAATGTCACAACTCCAATATGAAGAAAGATATGAGCATTAATTGTGCATCACTAACTCGAAAATTTCATTTTTGAAGTTACGACGTTGTTTGAGTTAATCAGCGTATGTATGAAAGACTCAACGTCAAATGGTTATACATAGTTCGATATTCATAAAAAATATTTTAGGTTTATTACAGGTTTATGTGACAAATTTCATATAGAAAATTTCCCAAATATGTCAAATAAGCCTTTAATAAACCTAAAATATTTTTTATGAATACGGCAGTAGTAATTTAACCTTAAATTAGACGTGCCGTAGCCATAATGTCATATCCATAACCAAACCAAAATTCAATTGGTATTTGAGGTATGGCTATGGCGTTATGCCGAGTTACCTTTAAGGTGCAATCAGACGTGACATAACCATAGCCATAGAAAACAGCAGTTCGAACCAAACTAATGGGCAACACTGTATTCGATTATCGGTGACTCGCCATAACGCCATAGCCATTACCATAGAAACCAATTGCATTTTGGTTTGGTTATGGCTATGGCATTGTTTCCATGTCATGTCTAATTGCGCCTGTAAGCGTGTAGTAAGTTGCCTTAACTTCTATTTTATGAAGAGACTATGTATATTGATCTCAATATAGGCGGATTTTATTTCTGTAAATATGTATGTATATATGTAGAATATACATTAATTTATTTTAACGGCTTTCTTGCCAAGAGTTGTATTATATATGTTACCATATAATAGGTGTTATTATATTTTCAAAATGGTTTTGCATTTCTATATACATAGGTACATGTATATATATTGCACTTAATTATGAATTTTAAAACTGCAAAAAATTTCAGTCAAACTAAAATACCAAACAATAGTTTTTAAATAAGCAAATTTCCATTGTTAAGCTGCATATACATACATACATACGATTATACGAACATTATATAGTAAAGATAATAATGAAAAATAAATTTCAAATAATCCCTGCGGTGCACAGTGGGCTTCAATCAATCATATTTTAGTAGAATATTTGAAAATTTAAACTATTGTTGAAAGAGAATTGCAACCTCTGTCCTCGGTTTGGATCTCCGCTAAAACTTATATATATATATATATATATATATATATATATTATATTATAAGGAAACATTTTTGTGCTTGAATAAAGTTATATGTGACAGCGCATAGAGAAAGGGACCTAAGTGTAAAAACCTGTTTTGTTCAGGAGAGCCATTTTAAAGATTTAAATACGTGTATCTTTGGTGTACCATCACTGAATAAAACGAGCATATCTCTGGGAGGGAACACTTTTGGGACATGGGATCGGTCTCATTCGATGCTCAGATGTTGTCCACATCAAAAAAAAAAGTGAAAATTGATTTTTTTACCCTTAGGTGCCTTTCTCTATGCGCTGTCACATATACAGACGAATGTCTGTTATTGTTGCCAGAAAATACATTATTAGTAAGATTACCAGCTGACAATCGTGTAAACACATTTCGTTGCCATTGTCAAATTGTTGTCAGATATTTGTCAGACATTATGATATTGTCAGACGTGCTAAAGATACGTACAGTTCTTAAAATATTGTCAGTAAAATGAGCTTAAAAATTCTTACAACTGTATGAACGGGCAATTTTTGTGTAACATCGTTGCCAGAAAAAGCATTGCCAGCGCTTTTGCAATACTAGCAGCTGACAACAAATTGTCACTCATCTTACAATTGAGTGAATACATTTCTGTGTCATTGTAAAATTATTGCCAGATATTTGTCAGACATTTTAATTTTGTCAGATGTACGAAGTTTATGCTTCTAATAATGGCATCATTGTAAGAGAATGCAACACTGCACACGCTTGATTTTAAAGAAAAAAGAAAGCTGTAAAAATATAATAAAATTTATGCTGCCAAAATCATTACAATTGATTCTTTATGATATTTTTACTTTTTACATATAACACACGCACAAACGATTTATAACTGACAATTTCAAACAAACTTTGAGTCATAATTTTTTTTTGAGTTGTCATTTTGGCATATGACCACCGTGTGAACTGACAATTTTTTGACTGACGGTGTTTTCAGATAAATGTATTGCCATACAATCGTCTGGCAATAAATTTTAAGGCCGGGTTTACATCTGTGTGCCATGTGCCACACAAGCGTGGAAAAAGCGTAACCACTAATTACCAATGAAAACTAGTTTGATTCAGACACGTATTGATTAAGTTAAACGGTTTCATACATAACTAATAGACAATTTTATAGAATCTAACATGATTGGAAACAGTTTAAGTCAATAAATACATGGTACATCGAATAAGTAAAAATAATTAATGTGATGATCCTAAAAGATAAGCAAGAATAGTTAAACATACGTGAGTAGAGTAATATAACTTCGTGCCTAACCTAAATAGAAAAATGAAAATATGGAAAAACAGGTGAAATACATAAATAGTGATACTTACATATGTATTTACCAAAGGTAAATCAATAATTGTACACAACAATCATTTCTCGCATTCCGTTTCATTAGAATTTACGTTAAATAGCTGATGTTAATAACAATCTCTACCCAAGTAGATAGACTAGGGTGCTGATGAAGTGCGTTACTGCACAGAAAAATATCGGCATTTCCCCCAGCTTAAAAGTCTAATTTAATTTTTCTTCTCTTCTTTAGAAACTCATATTAATTAATAAAAATATTTCATTCAATAAAAAGAATTGAAATTACTGAACTTAAGCCTGACTAAAAATTATTTCTGATTAAAAATTCACTATAGTTCAATTAAAATTAAAAAATGACTCACGTAATAATTATTCAGTAGAACTAGTTAATTTTATTTCATCTGCAAGTTTTTTTTAAATCACAGATCATAGTAATTATTTTTAAGGAAGTTTGTAGTAATTGTAATTCAAATATAAACGAAAATTAGAGTATTCAAGCGATTGTTTGAAATGATTTTTTATTTGTGTTTATTCACATAATTTTGTGGACATTATGTGCTATAAGTTACAATTTGTTAAGAAGTTTTATATTTATTAGCACTTTAAGTTTATTTTGCACCACTGTGTGACGTTTAATTGCTTCAAAAAAGACAATAAATTCACCTACAGCTGCATCATCATTATTGTGCTGTAATTTTTTTTTTTTCATATTTCTCTCTTGAATAATGACCTAATTGCTAAATTTTGGAATTTATTTATAATTTTTTCCTTTCAAGAAGTCAACCAATTACATATCGCTCATTTACTTCAATAGTGGCACAACTCAAAAAAAACCAGTTTTGCAGAAAACGCGTTTTAAGTTTTCAATTTGCATACAACTCAATGGGGAAATAAAAAAAAATTCTTCTCTCAGGAGGTGATGGTACAAGCTATTTGTATGAAATTTTTACACAAGATAAAATACGAAATGCCGCATCTTTCTGCATTATTAACTCAAAAAACTAATTTTTTGAGTTATGCCGCTATTGAAGTAAATGAGCGATATGTATTTGTGAAGTAAAAGTGAATGTTAAATTTTTTTTATTACTTATGAGTTATTAAAAGTTCAATAAAAAGTTTAAAATTTTACCATTTATAGATATCTTTTAACTTTAAGGGAAATTAATGGCGTCCAAGCGAATAATTGACTTCGGTGTCTGCGAAATATTGCCAATCGGCCAATAATTGGAGTGCGGTAATGATTTTATCACATTTTACTGAAGTCCGAATGTTTATGTAATATCGCCTTAAAAAAAAAATAATTGAAATAAAGCATATTTCTATCGCTACAGAGTTATGCACAATTATTTTTAGAAATAAGTGCGTGAACTGGGTCTGGGTGTATTGCAGTACTACCCTTCATAATATAAGATAACTGAAATGGGCATGGCTCCACCCTTTTTTAATTCGAAATCGTCTCATCACAAGAGACCACGATTTGTAAAAGTTTGATTAAAATTGGTTGGATAGAAGTAAAGAAACTATAAAATTAAATAATTAGGGGGAAGGGGAGGGTTGCAGCCCACTTTTCCAAGCACGAAATTGTTTTATTACGAGAGCTCAAGGAGTACGCCAAGTTTCGTGTATACTGCTAAAGTAGAAGTACGTGAAATGTTATACTAAATTTTAAGAGGCGTGATCCGCCCACTTTTTGAAACACCAAATTGTGTTGTTACAAGTGCTCACGATGTGTGAAAAGTTTTGTAAGAATCGATTAAATTGACGTACATAAAATATGGTACTACATTTTAAGGGGTGTGTCTTCGCCCACTTTTGCAAACATAATATTGTGTAATTACAATCGGTCAAGGTGCTTGCTAAACTTCGTACGAATCGGTTGTGTAGAAGTGTGTAAAATTAGTTAATAAGTATTAGTGGGCATGTCCCCGCCCACTTTTGTGACATCGAAAACAAACGGCAGCTATACTTTCTACGAAAAGAAAAATAATATATTTCAGATCGGTTAGCAAATGACGGAGTAAAAAATATATATAAAATGGAAGCGAATCGAGAACTTGCATGTTTTTGTGAAGTCGAAATTAAATGTTTTCGAATGGTATCAATAATACCCTACATATTGGTAAATATTTTTCTAAATCTATATAAAGAGGAACATCCCTGTTGTGTTGCCCAAACCCGCGCATTTTTGCATACAACTAAATGCAATTGTTATTGTAAATTTAACTCTCAGCTGCCGCTGCAATGTATTAAAGAAGAATTTTGTTTTTAGTCGTGTCATCACTCGAGAAAATAGGATATGTACACAAACTTATGAGACGTCAGGTGTTTAAAAGAGAAAAAAATCACGTAAATGACTTCGAATTTTCGAAAGATGTTCAATGTAACTCGCTCAACGACCAATATTGTGGTAACTGGATGTATTAAAGCGGTTCTGCAGTATCTAGGAAGTGTAAATTGTTCTACCAAAGTCCTCAAAAAGTAACAGTGCTTATTTGGGAATCTAAAAATATGCTTGTGCACACAAGTGTTACAGGGAATCTTCAGAATATTCAGGCGGGTGACACTGTGAAGTCTGATTATTGATTTTCAGTCTGCGGGCGGAGAGCGTGGCAAAATCCATTTTTCATATTGCACCACCAATGCCAATATATATTTTCTTTTTGGGTTTTTTTATTTTATTTATTTTTTATTTTTTATTTTTTTGAAAGCTACTGTCATGTTTTTCAAAACGAGATATCAAACTCTTAAATCGGTTACGTAGTTCCGAAGATATTCACAAAAAACCTATGTTAATAATGATTCAATATCAAAATTTTAAAACTTTCGAAATGTTGCATTAAAAAATCCGAGTTTTCGGTTTATTTACAAAATATTTACATCATTCGATAACACGATGGGGGTAGCGAAGTCCACCGGGTGTAGCTATTTTATATAAACGCAATAAATTAATTTTTGTTCAAAAGTAACTTGTTTTCTGGCATGTGGTCAATATTGCAGAAAGCGACGCACAATATTTCTGTTTTTTTGTTTTAGTTCGCCAGGTAAGTAAAAAGTGTCAATTGAACCCTTTCTAGGTCATCACCATTTTAAAGTGACTTGTACACTTCCTTGGGTAAGTGTGAGAATTCAGAGTAGTCCCTACAATTTGTTCGTCAGTCACGTGAAAAGTTTTGTGCCATTTCCTTTACCTCTATAATATACATACTGCTTATAAATTTTATTAAGTGGGAATCCTTCCCCGAGTGGTGAGTCAAATAAAGAACAAATTAAAGAAAAAAATTTCATTTAGATTTAATTGCTTTTGGAATTTATAACTTTCAGCTTAATAGGGCAATTTTACACCTGCATGCTATCGTACAGATTTCAATTAAAATCTTTATTAAAATCTGTGCCGCTTACAACGGGTTTTTTTACATTTATCAAAGTTTCGTATTCAGTACAAAAACCATTATCTGAATTTTTTTCTTAAACTACTGCAATGTAGTCAATTCACAAACCTTTTTAAGTACATCGGTTAATTTGTTAGTACAATAAAAAAAAAAAAAACATAGTTGCATTCCTAATACCCCTTTTAGATACGGAAAGTTTACTTTTCAAAGTCTTGATTCAGCTGTGTGAAAGACTGAGGAAGGAATATTATATCTTTCCGTCTTTCTCTCCTTGTCTAAAAGAGGTATAAGTTCCACTAGATTTTAAGTAGATTTCGTTAGATTTTGTTTCATATGGGAAATCTACTAGATATACATAGGTTGAAATCTTTTCAGTAGTAGAAGGCACTATAAAGTAGTATTTAATTACGACTATTACAAGCTAAAGTTTAACTTCTCACAGAATTTGAATGTGAGGTTGCATAATTCAGTTTTTTAATTAATTAAATCAATCTGAATTACGTTCCTTTTCACAATGTATGATTAAGAGTTAACGTGAACTTTAACTGACAGTTCTTCATACAAAAGTTGCCGTTAAAGTCCCTGTTAGGTTTTAATTGTACATTGTGAAAAGGGCCGTTAATGACTGCAACCGTTACTTTAGTCTGCTTTATAAGAAAACCAATATCCAATAATACTTCCTATAATGAGAACAAAATCTAAATGTTTGTTGACAACCACATTAGACGTGCAAAAGTCTATTGTTAGCATTTGTGGAGAAAGCAAATAAACACAATTGGCAAATACGTATTGTAAACTGTTTGTAAGCGGATATTCATATTTGTGGTTTTTAATTAGAATATTCTTAGATTTCATAATATGTAGTAATAAATTTATATATCTGTAAATAAAATTTATTAAAAGCTTTAATTATTTAATTGCATATATGCTGCTATAAAGTCCAAAATAATACATTGAAAAAAAATATGTTTTAACAGTCGCTCTTAATTACAATACAAAAGAAATATGTTAAATTATTTAGAGAGAAAAATTGATTTAGAAATTTATTATTATTAGTAAATATTGCTAGGGAGTAGTGATGAGCGATAGCGTGATTCCTTGTGAACGTGATTTCTAAATCGCTGTTCTTTTAAACTGTGACTGTGATCACAGGTTAGCAGTATTTTGTTTGTAGCAGTTCTGTTATTTTGAGAAAATCTAATAAGAAGAGCAGCAGTTAAATTAAACAGTGACTGTGATCACGGTTTAACACATTTCAGTTCTTCTGCTTTAAAAGTATTTATTAGTATTGGTGTTTTGATAAATACTAATAAGAAGAGCAGCAAGAACACGCAACTAGCAATCAACCCCGTTCAAATATTGGGAATAAATATAAAAAAATATATAAGAGGCAGAGAGACAATAAAATTGCAAATATAAAAATTTGAGTTCTACATAGTTGCCAGAAAAGATGATTTGACACGATTTGACGATTTTTTTCTTGAAAAAAGCTTAAGGTATAAAAAATTAATGTGGTAGCTTTATTTACTGTAAAGTAAGCATACAAGAACAATCACAGTTTGTATGAAAGAGCTATATTTCAAAAACCTGTTACTTGATAAATTCAGTCCCAGTTGTGATTTGTGATTTTTCAAACGCTGTGAAAAAGTAACAGGTTTCTAAATATCGCTCAACTCTACTAGGGAGCACGTGTCAACGTTTATATGCATATATTCTTTGCAAAATGGCTGATGGAGCAGGGAGTGCTGAAAACAACTCAATTTTTGCCTACACTTGGCTTGATTCAGTTACAACAGCTTAACAAATGACCAATCGCAAATTTTTTTTTCATTTGGTGTTGAAGAGAATGATAAGCGCTAAATACGAGGGTTATTAGGAAAACAATAAAATTAAAAGCATTTTAATAATGGTTTAAAAAATTTTAAGTCTGTTGCGAATGAAACAAGTAGATCTACGAAGACTGGCTTTTGGTTGGGATCAGTGATTGGCAATGAATCATGTTTTCGCTATTCATACTGACTCATAAAATTGTAAATATAAGTGAATAGACATACATAATTTAAAATCAAATACTCTGATTAACGCACACTCACAATAAGATTGATTTATAAGTATAGGTTGCAATGCGACGTCGACATCATACTCCCCTGAAGGAAATGTCGATGGTGAAAATGTACTGAGTCGCTTTTGACTTTGTTACCAGTACTACTCTACAATTATTTCCCATACAATACTTTGTGCTATAGACATTTAGCATGTGCTTGTCATTGAAAATCTACTAGTAACACTAAAACAATTGACTAGGTAGTGAATTCATAGTTCTTATGGTAACATGGCGACATATCAACCAGATATTTACTGATACATTTCTATACCTTACGTACATACAAATTTATTTATATTGACAAGTTGTTGCAAAATCCACCAGAAATACACCACATCTGTTATCTCTCTTTCTTTTATACTGAAAAATAAAAGAGAAATTGTAGAAAATGTAACTACTGCTAGAATTTTAGTGTTGACATGGAGACAATTGGCCCCAGTCTTACTGCAGGGTCATATCACACTCACACTCATAAATCACCTCAGTTTGATTTATAATTCAGCTTATTCAACTCATCCATATAGTAAAACTACAACTACAACAGTATAAAGTGTATAAAAAACACATTTGTAACCTCATAATGAGCAAACACATAACCTCATAATGAGTATTATAATGTTCGTATACGAAGTTGCCTTTGTCATACAATACTTATTTTGCATCGTCTATAAACATTGAGTTCAGGAGAGTCGAAATCAACAACGTCATAAATCTTGCTAAGTATGAGTTCGATGCGCACTTCAAACTTTCGAGTGAATATTATTCATAGACAACATTGCAATAAGTATGAGTGCGCATAAGTACAAGAAATTATAAATCATGATTCAACTCAACTCACTTTTTCAATACTCATTGCGCTGCTCTGGTTGGGATGTCATCTTAAGCTGTGACCATACGATTTCCGCACATGCACCAATCTGACAAAATTTTCATTGTTCTAATCTGTAATGCAATAAAGAAATTATACCAATATGCCTACATTATAGGAAGGTCTGTTGAGACAGCCCTATAGGAAGTTGTATAGCATGTTGAAAGTTCTTTTGATTTAGGTATTTATACTAAAGTTATATTAATTGATATAGAAGGGGTTTGCAACAATGTTTCGATCTGGAGTCTTATCGAATCGCCAAGCGTCTTTGAATTATATCAATAAATAACCACTTAGAGAAGTAATATGCTTAACAGCATAAATTGCAAGGTAAACCATACAAAAACAAGAGGTCATGTATACATATATGTCGCGAAGCACCACAAATTGGTATATTATCTCTGTTATGGTGGCCGTGTGGCCTACTAAGGCCGGGTTTCCAGCTGTGTGCCATGTGCCACACAAGCGTAAAAAAAGCGTAACCACTAATTACTAATGAAAAACAGTTTGATTCAGACACGTATTTATTAAGATAAACAGTTTCATATATAACTAATATACAATTTTATAGAATCCAACATGATTGGAAACTGTTTAAATCAATAAATATATGTCTGAATCAAACAGTTTTTCATTAGTAATTAGTTGGTTACGCTTTTTTGGGCAAATGACAAACAAAAAATGCCAGATGTAAACTCAGCCTAAGACTTCTATCCGAAGAAGAACTCAAGCCTGTTTGTTATACACACGTAACGTGGCGATTTAAATAAAGAGAAATTACAGTAGAATATTAATTGAAAGGGCTACAGAAGATGTTAGCTTATCTTACAAAAAGGCCACAGAGCACGATCTTGATGTTAACCCACAAAAAAAAACAGAAATTTTCTTGCTCTTCGTGAGCAAGAAAATTCCCATTTTTGAATCTCTTTAATTTCAGAACAAAGGAATACAAATTACCAAAAAGGTCAAATATCTGGGAGTGATAAGTGATTCACCTGAAAATATCTTATAGAAAACAGAGCAATTAAGGTTCAACGATTTTTAACAAGACAACACACTCTCTTTATACGAGTGTGGCATCGAACGTATCGTTAGTGTGGCAGCTATCTTAAGAAGGTTAATGTAGGTTAGGTTAGCAAGGTGGTGCTGCAAACACAACTCCACTAGAAGATTCAGTGGAATCCATTGTGATTCCTTCCTATTTGTACTCAGAAGAGCCTGAATTATCTCTCATTAAGCCTCTGAATTCCCATGATGAAGCCCCTGATGTCCTTCTACTTTACACTTTGCTATGCTAATGCTCTCATGGAAACGTCTGCTGAACCATCTAACCCTATGGCTTTGTAGCTTTTGTTTTTGGTTTGTCTTCATCCTCGCACATGGTACAGAAATCTGGAGTACCAGTTTCCCAAATAGTTGTCCTCTCGCTGGCCGTGCAGTCAATGCGCCTGTAAGGCAGCGATGCCAATTTAGCGCGTTTCGCGCTAGATTTAACGCGTTTTAACTATGCCAAGCGCGCTTTTTTCCGTCTTAGCGCATTTTATAAAAAAGCGCTAAATTAGCGCGTTTTGAATATACTCAATAATATCATTTCAGTTCAATATTTTTTTAACTTTTTTTGTATAAATTTAACAAATTTCTAATATCCAAGACTCCGATAACATTTTTTAAATTAGTTAATGAATCAGCTCTCTCAAACAAAATTCGTTTGACTGTGTTTAGAATAAAAAACGCATTTTATTACTGTAATGACAAATATTTTGAAATTTCACAAATAAAAATATGTACTACATACATACAATGACCAAAAAAAATACATAACTTACAAATCATCTATTATAGCTGAAATACAAAAAGCATTTGAATCGCATAACTATTCGACAATTTATATGTTGTTACAAAGTTTAAGAAATAAATTAAAAGTACAAACTAAGCATTTCGATTCTTTGGAAGGCGATTATGATTCTGTATTAAATGATTTTAGTTAATTAAAACATAATGTCAAGGAAGCAATATTGCAAAATCTGAAAAATTAATTGTATATACGAATACTAATACATACATATGTACATCGACTTTTATTGAAATTTAATTTAGCGCGTAGAAAATAGCGCGTTTTTGCTACAAATATTTGACAATGCTGTAACATAGCGCGTTCTAGCGCGTTTTGAGAAGGGTAGTAGCGCGTTTGGATTATAAATAGTTGGCATCGCTGCTGTCAGAACTCGCTTCACCTTTCTATTCATATCCAGTAGCAGTTTGGATCTTCCTGAGTCAAGTTTTAGCCCAAAGCTAATGTAAAACCCCTTGAAAAATAAAGAGACAGTGTGGCGCAATAAGAACCACATCAACTAAATCAATGAAAAATTGATGAATGGCTAACAATAGAATATACAACCGTCATGTGTGATAAAATCCCAATTATATATGTAAAAAGTAACTGCTTCACCATAACCTCTGAAAGTATGGAATGAGAGAAAAAAATGATAATAGGGAATAACCCTGAAACTTTCCTTTACGCGGACGGTTAAAATAATCAGAAACCGATCGGATAGCGGATTTCACAACATGAGTCGTAATATACCTAAATTCTTTGCTTTTCGAATACTAATACAGTCTTTCAGCCTTAAGAAATCATTAAATTCAATCTTGAAACATCCTATGTATTCTAGAACATCACGGTGTCTCTGGAAACGAAGAAGCGTTTAAGCTTGCAAACATGGGATGATCACTGAATAACATCACACTAGAAAATACCAAACCTTTTCAAGAACTTAAATATGAACTGAAATAATGGGCTTTAGAACAACAGAACTCTACTGTTGAAAGATTGACAGAAATTTTCTGGGGAAACCCTTATAGTTAAAAGACAATAGAGATTCTAAATTTAAGATCGTCAACACTTCAGATTTTGGTTAGCAAAAAATCAACTGGCTATGAGTGTTGTTTGCGTTCGGCAACATGTAGAGCTTGCCAGTAGACTTGGGTCGAACTCGTTCACTAGTTCATTTTTGCCACAAACCAATGATCAAACCCATGTAATTTAAATGGGTTTGATCAGTGGTTTGTGGCAAAAATGAACTAGTGAACGAGTTCGACCCAAGTCTACTTGCCAGGAAGAGTATGAGACTCTCGAACATTACCTGACTAAGTTTGATAGGTTTTTATGGTTCTCTATTCGATACCTTCCCAATATCTCTTCTTAAGAGTGCACAATAGGCTATAAAATCATAAGTGAAATTCGAAACGGATTAGGTTAAAATTGATTGCGCTGCTCTTTCAAATAACGTCATTGCATGCAAATGTTATATGTTATTGCCATAATTAGGCACAAGAACGATATTGAGACAATGAGGGCAATTATGAATAAAGTTCAGCGAGAAATTTTTCTCTGGGAACAATTCCAACTAATAGCGAGTAATAGGGAAAACAAAAAATTCTAATTGGAAAAGGGAGAAATTTCACGCGGAATTTTATTGACAATTGCCCTGAATAATTATTGTAGATGCTGCAGCCTTGTTATATGATTGTTGCAGCTTTCTGTTACTCAAATAATCCAATAAATAATGTACTAGCTTTTATAAGTTCAGGAATCTACTCTGTAATTCGAAGCTACTCGGAATCCAATGGGTTAATTTGCGGCACTTCCTCGTGAAAGTAGAAAGAAAAGATCGCTTGTCTAAATCTGCGCTCCTTCTGAATAATACTTCAAAAATCTCGACGTTCTGATAGTCGTCTGATGGCATTATATCCCATGAAGATGAATTTCCAGATTTGAAAAGCTGCTTAGACTGGGTTAAGCAAATTTTGGGCTTATGGAGGAAGGAGGAGGCGTTGAAAAATGAAAAAACAATAAAGAGGAAAGCAGCATTTTTCCTAAAGCGGAGTAACACTCAGGCAATGAATGCCTACTATTATTACTATATGTAAAAGATAATGATAGAGAAGAGAGGTGGTGAAGGAAGAGTTAGAGGAAAGCTTCGTTTTTTTACAACTCTGCTTTTGGCATGCTTTTTTTTAATAGTGCAGTGGTTGCAGTGCCTCTGGTGTCAACGAGACGTGTTATATTTTTGGAGCTGTAGCCATTTTATTTGATTAGTTATTTTACTTCGCCGATGATTCTGCGGCACAGTACCAACGAAGGAAATCGCTCTGATGTTACATTAGAATGTAGTTTAGTGATCAGTGTCTATGCTTTCATCAATTGAACTTTCCTATAACAACTGATACAAAGGGACACTCTAATGCACATCAGAAAAACGTGTGGTGTTGTTATTTAATGACTGTGGAAGAGCGGGTTCGAGCCCAGGACCTTCGGTTTGGTAGCCAACGTGCTAACTGCTTTAGGCAACGCCAACGCCACCCTCAGTCTTAGTTGTGTTTTCGTACTATTAGTGCAAAAAAGGACTAAATGTCTTATAAGTAATAATCATAGACGAGTTAATTGTCATTTGTCATCTCAACCAAAAAAAAAAAGGGAAATAAAAATATAATTTTGAAAATTCGCTTTTGCGTATTCATTAGATATTTCGCTGTTAGAAGCCCAACCAATTCCGTTATGAAGTTTAACCATGGTAAAAAATTAAATAAGAAGGTCCTTAATTTATTTGGAAAAAGTCTTAAAATAACTGCTGGCAGATATTTAAAAGGAACACGACAATTGTGAAGTTTTAACGGTTTTTTTTGAAAGGTTCATATGATATTTTTCTTATTGTGACGGAAATATACATACGTGAACGGATCTAATACAAATGTTTTCCATAAAAAGAAGCCAAATTAATGAAAACATTCAATATGTAGCAACAACTGTTGTGCTATACATTCTGTTTATTAAGAAATATACAACCACACAAGCGTATAAGCCGATGCAGACGAAAGTCATAAACAACAATAACTATAAAGATTCTACAATGATGTTCTATTGTTAGAATACATACACACAAGGCAACAGTATGAATTGAAACACGAACTAATGAATTAATCGAAAGCTAGTATGAGAGAATATTGAATGTGTTTAGAATTTCGGGATATTGCTAAAATTCTTGTGCATCCGCCAAGTGCGAGTTCTTGCAATTTCCGAATCGAAACATGTAAATGTTATTGACTTCTTTGCAAGTTCTTTGCATTCTCAAAGTTCACTAAGTTTCCCTGAAACTTACACACTTATAACTTAGCAATAAATTGAACGCCCCTCGTACATTACATCATAACTAATATTTTCGTGGGCACCAAACAAATGTGTGTGCACAAATTATATTGACTAGTTTATTATCATTCGCTTAAGATCACTGACCAAACAAGTTTTAATGCATTTTTAAAGCATTAAAGCAGCAGCAGCAAAAAAGACACATCTTGCTTACAAATACTTTAATTATTTAGCAAAACAAAAAAAAAAAAAAAAAAAAAAAGATCTTAAACTATTTAACATCACTTAAAAATGGTGATGATGATCATGCTTGATGATCATACCCGGTTACCCTGACCTTAACACACTTAATTGTATGCTTTAAATTTCGGTTGGCTTTATATATTATTTTATATAAAAAAAAAAATAAATAAAATAATGCAAGTTAGAGAATATATGTCTCTGAACAATAATAAAGACACAAAAATTTATATTTATATCAATGATATACATAAAATAATAAATTAATATAAATGAAATAGAATTTATTCAAAATTATGTAAATTTTTTCAAATTGTTTATGTCTAACCGCATGCTTGTGGTTGAAGCTGTTGTCTAAGCGTTTCAGTTTTATTTTTATATATATTTGAATTAATTTTATGCTAATTTTTTTTAAACATGACAAAGGAGGGTTTGTTTTTATGAAAACACAGACTTGTGTTGGTCTAAAATAAAATTTTTGGAGCTATGCTCTTTATGGTGCGATATGGGAGTTAGGACGTGATTTTCGTAACAAAAAGAATCGACACTATTACAGTTATAAATTTATTTATTTTTTTATTTATTTGTACTTAAAGGCAGAGTACGAAATTACACGAAACAAAATGTTTGATTTTATTTTGTTTCGTTCTCTGAAGTGAGTGAAACAAAAACAATGAGAACGATAACTAAGCAGCAAAGCTATAACCGGATTTTCTAAGACACCTCTCTTCTCTTTATTTATTTGAAATGATTTTTGCAATTTATTGAAAAAAATTTATTGAATGGGTTGCTAGTGGAACATAATATTTTATTATTTTGTTCATAATATTTTTTTTTAATTTTTTTAAACCATTATGTTAATTAAAACATCTTGCCAGACGTGAGCACAAACCAGAGAACGAAGCTGACCGGCTGTAAGCCGCCTAACAGCCAACGCTTGCCACAAACAATGCATTAATCATATGCAGTTAGAAAAGAAAATAATGAGAAATAGAAAGAAACGTTTTGAAATGTTTACGATGAATTTGATATCATCATATATTATCATCATCAGAGTTGCCAGTTTTTTTTCTAAAGCTTATCTCCAATTTTCGATTTGTCATTCCCAAAAATCCCCCAAATTGAGTTTTTTTGATTCAAATTTTTTCTTTTGTTGAAAATTTTTTTATTTTTATTTTATTTAAAAAATAATGACAAAAATAACATATTTATTCAACAAAATTCATTTATATCGAAAGCTATATTTACATTCATATTAATTTAATTTGTACTTAAAAAACTTGTAAAGAAAATATTACGCATAGGATCCAGCTAAACCCCACAATAATCAATTTCAATGAATTTTTAATTAAAAAAAAAAAATATTTTACTTAATAAGTAAAATATTAATTGGGGATTATTAGTGCGTTTAAAAAATTTTAAACTTAAATTTTAACAGCCGTATTCATAAAAAAAGTTGATTGAGGTTTAAAATTCATATTAGTTAAAAAACGTTTTAAGGCTAAATAACGTTTTTTAAATATTGGTATTCATAATCAGTTTTTTAACTAAAAATCAATTAACTAAATTTTTTTAAAATATCGTGGCAACACTGTATTCTTTATTTGTCACTTGCATATTAGTTCTGCAAAACAACGATTGTTAACTCACAAAGTACTCGTGGCTATTTTGTTTATTTGTCGGTTTTCAGAGAAATATTGTTTCTATAAAATAAAAGATATGTTGCAACTTGTATTTAATAAAATAATAAAAAAAGTTCACAACAAATCTTTGTTAAAAGTGCTTTTTATATTATTTATTTTATTGCAGATAAAGAAGCACTAGAATAACGAGCTTTATTTTGTTTGTTTTGAGTGTTTATACATCACTAGTTAATTTTCTACAATTATACTATTTTTGTTAACACATAAAATGAGAAAACAATGACTGGGAATGGAAACTGGATCGCTCCTTTTCTTTTAAATATTCTTTGGAGTATATTTGTTATTTCGGCAATAGTTTCTATAAAAAAAATTACATTGTTTTCTTCTAAATAACACTGGCATATGCATACATACATGCATACACACATATGTACATACAGGTAAAGTTCAAAATGTAAACAAAAACGAAGCAAAATTACAACAACGTCACCTTAAAATTGGTTTAAACATGGGGGCAGTCAATTTTAAAATTTGCTGATTTACGCAAGGTTTAAAAACAGTTTTTTAAGCTAAAATTCTATTATGAATACAATTTTAGCGAATTTTGCTTAAACAATATTTGAAACGCGGTTTAAAATTTTTATGAATACGGCTGTAACAATTCCCATAAAAAATCACTAATTATTAAATTGACTGCACCAGGTCAAAAAATTCTTGTGTGGCAACACTCTATTCTATAAAAAACACTAATTATTAACTTGACTGCACCCGGTCAAAAAATACTTGTGTGGCAACACTCTATTCTTAAATAGCTGTTGTTGTTATTTACATTTATTTTCTTTTACATACTCTTAGTCCCTATTTACACTATGCAAGTCTTATTGCTTAGCTGATTAGTTTATTAGGAGAGAGAGACGGGGGGAAAGGAAACGTTTATGTTCCCCTCGTCTCTCTCTCCCTGAAACTAATCATCTTAGCAATAAGACTTGCACAGTGTGATTTGGGACTTACGACTACAATTTGAAGCTGAAAAAAAGTCAGCCAATGTAGCAATAGTAAAGTAAGAAAATAAAAAACATGTTGATTGTTGAGTTCTTGTTTCAACTTTGTTATTTGTTATTGAGGTTCTCATTTGTTTAAATGAAAGTTTATAACATAATAACTCTAGTTGTTCTAAGAAGCTTTGGGTAAAGGTTCCCTGATGATCTGCATTAGCAACAGTGAAATGCGCATAGGATCCAGCTAAACCCCTCAATAATCAATTTCAATGTATTTTTAATAAAAAAATAAAAAAATATTTTACTTAATAAGTAAAATATAAATTTGGGATTATTAGTGCGTTTAAAAATTTTAAACTTAAAAAATATTTTACTTAATAAGTAATATATTAATTTGGGATTATTAGTGCGTTTAAAAAATTTTAAACTTAAAAAATTACATAGTTTAATCTACACAAGTATAAAAAATTTTTAACCAAACTTTACCATTTCAGAAACTTCAAAATCGAAACCTTCTGATTCATCATCCTCAGTACTTGTATTAAAAAGCTTTAGCATTTCAGCAGAAGGATTAAATTTGTCAGAAATAAATTAAATTATTTTTAAAGTGTGCGTTTATTCTAAGAAGTGCTTCCAACAAGTCATATTACATTTTGTTACGTATTTTTGTTTTGGTGCTGTTCATTATTGTTTAATTTGCCTTAATGCTTCTTCCTTATTAAAAGCCATTCACTACGAATTTTAACACACATTTTTTAAACTTGCCAGACGCACATATCTTGGCTCAAAAATGATTCTTTTTACCTTCAGTTACAAAAAAAAATCTTCGAAAATTCCCCTAAAATTTGGTTATCATCCCCAACAAATCTCCAGATGCCCAACACGAAATTTTCATCCACAATCGCCAAAAAAAATTCCCAATTTGGGGACAAATCCCCTAAACTGACAACATTGATCATCATATAATATAATTTTATTGCATCGTTATTTCACACTTGAAATTTGTTTTATTTAGCTAAGCAGCATAGCTCTAACCGGGTGTCCTAAGACAGCTCTCTTCTTTTTATTTATTTGAAATGATTTTTTGCAATTTATTGAAAAACATTTATTGAATGGGTTGCGAGTTGAACATAAATAATATTTTATTATTTTGTTCATAATATTTTTTTTTTAATTTTTTTCAACCATTATGTTAATTAAAACATCTTGCCAGACGGGATTTAAACTGTCTAACTGCTTTTGACTCATTAGCAGTTCCAATTTCAATTTAACTTCCGCTTTTCTTCAACTATTTCTGGCTGTACTTATTCAATATAAGTACATATTCGTATCTATATCTCTATTTGGTAAATTACTGGTTAATTCACGTTTAACAAAGGTTTTCATTTAACAAATATTTGCAAAATACATAGTTATAGTTTGCATTAAAGCTTAATGAAGTATGCATTATAATATTGTTGTCAGATAGACCAGAGGACTGGACTTTACTGGGAATCGAATTTACGAACCATAGGGCCTGTCACACGATGTCAACAACGTTTGACTCTCCGCACAGTTACATTGGAAACAATAAGGAACATTTTAAAATTTGTTTTTATTTTGAATGTAAGTGTGCGACAAGTCGAACGCTGGTGGATAGCTTAGCACAATTCAAAGTAGTTTGTACAACCACTATCCCTAAAATCTAACATTTTATTTGAACTTTCAATGGAAATCCAAGTCATGGATTCAATCTGATAGACTAGTAGACTAGAAGTTTCTCGTCATTTAAAGCAACTATTTCGTGGCTTCAGAAAAGCGTTGACCTGATAGAATATAGGATGACTAACATCTTTACCACCTGTCTAAAATATGCATACACTATACTTGGGTCGAAGTCGTTCGTCAAACCCATGTAATTTAAATGGGTGTAATCATGGGTTTGTGGCAAAAATTAACTACTGAACGAGTTCGACCCAAGTGTAGCATACACCCCCCCCCCATGGCATGGTGAGAAGTAAAAGATGTTTTCATACCAAAATCATAGATGAAAACTTATGCAAACCCAAAATCATTTGTAAACTATCTATATCCATTTTTTTTTTTTTGGGTTGAAGTCTACTGACGAGTTCCACAAGCGGGAACGAAATGCATATAGACAATTGCTTAACCATAAAAACAAGCCAATTTTTTGAAGTTATATAAAGACATTATGTCAAATAAATATACTTCAGTATTTCATGTATATCCATTGATATAGAAGGGCCTTTCAAAAAAAATTTCGATCTCGAGTCTTATCAAATCCCCAAGCATCTTTGACTTAGATCAAGGAATAACCGCTCATCAAGTCATATGCTTATGCAAGCATGCAAGTTAAACGATACAAAAAAAAGAGGCCATGTATGTCGCGAAACAGCACAAAGAGGTATATTATCTCCATTATTGTGGGTCTATTAAAACTTCTATACGAAAAAGTATTCAAGACGTGTGGCATGTAATTTAGCTGAAAGCCCATAACATACGTTCGTTCTGTGCATATTAGAAGCCTGCATAAACAGTCTACGTAATACGTCTTTTTTTTAATTCATTCCCGTCATTCATACATTCTTGTCATATAATAAGCGAAGTGCGATGGATGCATTGGTGTTAGTGTATATGAGTGTTTACAAGCAATGTAAAGAAGTAGTGCCCAGCTAGCATTTGGGAGATTGTTTTAGGCAGAAATCTCTCATATAATTCTCCTCAGATCACTGTTTATGATTAAAAACTGATCTATCACTTGTGTGATTGATAAGTGAATCCTTATGATTCATCTATATGATCAAACAATGAGTTCTTGAAAATAGAGGAACAAAATGTAAAGAAACCACAAAAAGGTGATTTAATACTATCATAAAATTGCTCAAAAAAGAATCAGAAAATCGTATCATCAATGATTCATCTGTAGGGTACCATTTTCTCATAACGGGAGTATCATTTATGATCGAAAAATTAACTCATATGCGGTTATTTCTCCCGTCAAGCTGATTCGGAAAAGATTCGATTATGATGATGAGCTATTATGTTTGTGTTTAAGGGAGGATTTTTTAAAGCAAGCGCCAACGTCTGCGTTTGTATATGCGCAGAAAAATAAAAGAGCATACATGCATACCTTTTTTTTTGATTAGCTGTAGCGTATATTTTTTTTATTAAATAAAAATAATTTTGGCAAAAATGAAAATTGTATATTTATCGATATAACTGAAAATAAAATATAACAGCTGAAAGAAAGTAAATGTAATTTATCCCTATTATGTGTCTATACCCTGCAGGAAATGTGAATAGTGAAATTGTAGTGATTTACTAGTGACATTGTCAGGAGTACTACTGGCCAGGTGTACACCAGGTAATGTAATCATCTATTGACATTTAACATTAGCTTGTCATTGAAAATCTACCAGTAGACTGTAGCACTACTGACTACGTAGTTCTTTTGCGACCACATGGAGACATTGGCACCAAATATTCACTAGTAAATTTTAGGGGCTCTAGTCTACAATATCGATACTTCCTTGCTCGATGTCAATAGTAAAATTATAGTAATTTACTAGTGACATTGTCAATAGTACTACTGACCAGGTGTACCCTAGCCAATGTAATCGCCTATGGACATATTACACAGGAGATATTTGAACCAAAGATTCACTAGTAGATTTTAGCGACCCTCGCCTACATATACATTTATTTAATATTTTTATTTATTTATTTATAATACATATTCTACAAAGTAAATTTGCAGAATATGGTTGCGCAAAAATGGACGGGTGACTAAGACCATATGTCCATGATGTTATTAACAGTATTCTCAAAAATGTTTTTGTGACTGACTGTACACGAGCTATGCCTTCACATAGAAAGTAGCAACGTGGTTGTTAAGGAAATTTCCACAAAAGAACCGCAAGATTATAAGGTAGTCCGTGGCAGATCAGTCAACCAGTGCGAGTGAGACTCAAAACTCCCGAAGGCCAATAAACAACAGTGGCCTGGTTGCATTTAATAAATAATTGCCAACGACGCGTGATGTTGACTCGCCCCGAGCTGCTTTACGACTGATTTATTTAATATTATTGCATAGCATAATAAAAAAGAAAAACAAATTATTGACGCGTTCATTGACAATGCCACCAGAAATAAACTAGAACTGTTGTCTCTAACGTATCTCTACTCGCGCATAAAACGAAATTTTTCGACATTTTAACTGGTGCAATTCTCGCTAGAAAAAGAGAATTGACATAGAGACATATGGATCTAGGCTGACTAGAGGGTGCATTCTTCGCATTTTGCTTTGTATGTGTGGTATGGACTTTACCAGATTTTAAAATATAAAATGTGTATGATGTATGAAATGCGTAGTATTTGGCACAGGCTGAAAAGCTCATTGTATGGACTTTCAGCTAAAAAGATAAATTCATGCTCACGCATATATTTTAGGTCATGATCAGGTTGAGTCGCGAACGAAATATTCCATTTCATGATGTATAACACACATAATCTATCATTAAACATACATACATACTTAATTTGCAAATCGTGACGACTGACCGACCTTGTCTAACCATTAAAAACTATTCAAAAAGAAATTTACAGCATTTCCATTATATATAATTATAACGCGGTTTGAAAACAAAAACCTTTCACCTGGGGCGAATATGGATTATAATTAATAAAAAAAGTTTTGGCATTTCAAATTGGAAAGAAATTAGCAGCTAAAAAACAAATAAATAAATATTTAGTTGGCTACTCACACCACACGATCTGCACGATTAATAAGAATAGTATTTATAAGCAAAAAACCCACTATAAATTATTTAAAAAAAAAAAAGAATATCTAAATAATTTATATTCATCAAAAACTTGACAATACGAACACGAATAAAACTGATTTAATAAACTTATGCATATAAATAAATAAATTCAAATGAAATAGATGAAAACCAGAAAAAAAAACTAAAATGAATAAAAAGTGTTATAAAATGTAAATTAGAACAAGCCATACTTACTGGTGCCAATAAAATTGTATATTTAAATAGATATTTTTAAAAATATCTCAACATTAACATAAACATAATTCGTAGTCCTTCTACACACTAAAAATCCTCAGAAATTCTCATTATTAGCGTTTTTAAGCAACTTTTTGGAACGTTTTTTTTCCTTCAAAGATCACAAGACAAAATGACCACAAAAATCATAAACATAGTAAGTCAAGATCATAAAAATGTCTAAGAGCATTTTTTTTAAATTTATTTTATTTATTTTTTATTTGTTGTGTACATATGTATGTGATGTCGTAACCTTTTTATTTATTTATTTTTGCACTCATAACAGAAAAAAACTTTATTTAACACTTTTTTTTTTTGCCATTAAACTCATACTTTCCATGGACTTCCTTAAATAATACGCTTTAAAAACATTTTATACTTTTGGTTAATTTTAAGAAAATATAAAAACATGAACAAAAAAAACTTCCAACACAACATTTCAGTGAGATTTTGGCAAAAACAAATAGTTTTCGGGGGCTTTAATGAATGAATGAATGCTAATGATGTTGTTAATCGATGTGGCCAATGTGGTGCTTTTTTGTAGTTGTTTTACTACACATAAGCATAATTGCTAGAAATATAGAGAACAATAGATCTTAGAGGCCTTTCACACACGGGACTAATTTTCAAGAACACAGGAGAATAATTCATCCGGCATAAAAATGTTTTTTGTATTCTTTCAGCATTTGCTGCTTTTTTTAAGTTGTGTGTGTATTGGTTTTGTGTTGCTGATGCGGGGTTGTGCCTGGTTGAAAAATTATGCCAACCACAAAACCAATTTGTCTTTATCTCTCTCACCTACAAACTGGCATGTTATGCGAGCACAATTGTTTTCGTGTGTGAAAGGCCATAGAGATTGACAAAGATTGCAATTTGTTTAAAGGCTCAGTTAGCCGACTTATGCTATGTTATGTTATGTGAAAAGTAATGTACAGAATCTTACATTCCGGTTAAATCTCTATAAGCATTTTTATTACTTTTCATATAAATATATCGATCAGCTGTTTCCTGACGTTGCAGTTACATTACATTACATTCGGCTAACTGAGCCTTTAGGCTTAATTACGTTGCCAACACAACTTTTACGTTTTATGTTCTAAGACCTTTTAGCAACTTTAAACGTGTAGAACTAAAAATAGTTATTTAAAAAAATCGAATCTGCATTATGTTCATCATATTCTCAAATATGGAAACGGCAATATTTGCGTTGTTATAACAGATGATTACAATATATTGTGTTGATGCTTGATATCAAGCTTAAGGAGTATTAAATTTTTCTATTTTATTTTAAAGAGAAGTAACACTCAGGCAATGAATGCCTACTACTATTACTAGTTGTTACCTTCTTTAGGAAAGGGATACTGATAGAGAAGACAGTTGGTGAAGGAAGAGATAGAGGAAAGCTTCATTCTTCTTACAACTCTCATTTTTTGCAAGTTTTTATTAATGCAGTGTTGCAGCGCCTCTGGTGTTATATGAGTAGCCATTTTATTGGTTATTTTACTTTGCCCATGACGACGACCTGAATGCTACATTAGGTTTAGTATCTGCTGAAGTCGGTATAGTTCAGTGACCAGTGACTTCATCACTTTAACTTCCCTACAATAACATCAGAAAAATGCGTGGTGTTGTTATTGACTGTTGGATACCGGGATCGAGTCCAGGACCTTCGGTTTTGTAGTCAACGTGCTAACTGCTCAGCGCAAAGATATGTTTATAGTGTTTGTTGTTGGAAAGTTTAAGTGATGAAGGCATAGAAATTGGCCACTGAACTATGCCGACTTCAGCAAATACTAATCCTAATGTAACATCAGAGTGGCCTCCTTCGTTGGTAATAAAAATAACCAATAAAATGGCTACTAAACGCAGCTTCTAAGACTTAATACGCCGCGTTGACACCAGAGGCGTTGAAACTCTGTGTATCCTCTATCCCTTCCTTCACAACCTGCCTTCTCTATCACTATCCCTTATTTAAAGAAAGTAACATTCCCTGAGTGTTACTCCTCTTCTAAATAAAAAATAAAGAAAAACAAGATGGAGTAGAATTTTATGTGCATAGATGAAAATTGCTTCTCACCGCTAAGGGCCTCTGTAACTATGGGGGGGGGGGGGGGGGGTATAAATATTAAGAAATCAGATGCTCTTGATGTTCTTGGCATGAAAATACAAATTGCAAAAGAAGCGAAGAAAGTGCCTCGGCTTTTTAAAACGGTGCAAACGATATTTCACCCCGCTTATATCCGACCGAAAATGGAATACAACTCTCATGTATGGGCCGGCGCTTCAAAGTCTAATTTGGAGCTGCTCGACCGCGTACAGGAGAGGGCGAAGAAGCTCATCGGTGACAGTAGGGTATCCAACTATATTAATTCATTAGAGCATCCACGCAATGTGGGGTGCATTTCATTGTTCTATCGTTACTACAATGGAAATTAGGAAACTTGTTCCTGAAACCCGCACATTTATACGTACAACACGTGCCTCATTCAGAGCGCATCCCTTTGTAGTCGATTGGCCAATGAATCGCACTACGCATTACAGAGAAAATTCCTTTTTTAGCCGCACTGTTCGTATGTGGAACAACTACCTGCGGAGGTCTTTCCTGTCACTACCAGCGTGGGAAGGTTTAAATCGAATGCCCACAGACACTACTCTCTCTATCTTCCTTCCCTATGACCTATTTTCCTAGTTCTAGGAAAATTGATGAGTAGGGGATATCCCGTGGGTGCTGGTCCTACTAAAATAAAAAATAAAAAAAAAACGCAATGTGAGTCCGATCACAGAGGAGATGTGTAAATATCTAGTAATGAAAATTTTTTTTAAGTTGGAAGTACTTATGCTTTTAGTATATTTTTTTAAATTAATTGATTAAAAGTATCAAAACTTTCAATATTGTAAATACATAGGAATTTGTTGGTTTTTGTTTGTTTTATTAAACTTATTTGGTTAGTAAATGGGCACACTGCAGTATATGTATATTTACTGCATTAAAAATTGCAGTAAGCAGAAAATTTACTGATTACTAAAAAAATTCAGTAAATTTTTACTGATAATGAAATTTAATTTGCATTACCAGTAAAATCGTAGGGCCGTAATCATAATAAAATGTAGCAAGTGGCAAAGTTTCTGCATTCAAATTTTGAAACTTTTGTATGAAAAACATTTAGCCACTTGGTAGAATTTCATTATGAATACAAGCATTACTGATTACTGAAAATTCAATGCACCTCATCATATAACAAATCTTTTAGGCAATTTATAAAAATTGTAGAAAAAAATTTTAGTAATCAGTAAAAATTTACTTGTTAAAATTTTTTTATTATTTTTACTGAAACTTTAGTGGTACTGCAGTGCTCATTTATGGTAAATGCCTTTACTTTTACTTTTTAATTTTTAATTCCTGTTGTTCAGCGCTTAGTTGTTGCTGTTCTTGTTGTTATGTACGCGTTGCAATTAAAATAAATTCAGTAATTTTTAGCATTTTTTTGATTTAGCTTTCTTCCTTTTTTAAGTTTTTTCAGTTAAAACGATTTTTCAGTTTTATCGTTTTTTTCTCGTTTTGGCGTTTTTTTTTTCTCTTTTTAGGTTTTTTTAATTTTCGCATTTTTTTAATTTTGACCATTTTTTCATTTTGGCGATTTTTTCTGTTTTTGGAATTTTTTTTAGGCGATTTTTTCATTTTGGCGATTTTTCCGGTTTTTCGCGATTTATTTTAGTCCTAGAAATTTTTTTTTTTAATTTTGGTGCTTTTTTCGTTTTGGCGATTTTTTTGTTTTTGTTTTTCGCGATTTTTTTAGATTTGGCGATTTCATATTTTTTTTTGATTTTTTAGTTTTACCGTTTTTGAAAATTTCAAGAGTTTTGCTCTTACGGTTTCCAAGATACAGCAAGTTGTCAAAATTTCAAAGTCAAAATTGCATTAACTGATGGAACACCCATTGATTTAAATTTTTTAAATTTAGTGTTAATTGTTGTAGTCTGTATAAAAATACACTAACTTTTAAAATTTCAAGTGTATATACATACATATATGTACATACAATTGTATGTATATTACATGGGATTTTAACATTTTTCGTTGCTCGTTTTGGAACACCCTTTAATTTTTAACTCTCATCTATTTGTTGTTGTAGTGGCCAAATGTCTACACACTGTGTCCAAATTTCAGGTCCGTAGCTCGTACGGTTCATTTTCACCTTTGGTGTACGGAACCCTAATAAAGCAATTATCAAGTTAAATAAAACAAACAAAAACCAGCAAATTCCTATGTAGTTACAATATTTTAAATAAGTTTGTATTGCTTCTTTCAAACACTAATACACTCATACATATGTAGCTCACACCGATTTGACAACTCGGTGTGAATCTCAGCAAAATTTGTGATTGTATTGTGAAAAAGAATTTTACGCCCTAGCGTATAGATGTTTACACATCAAAAAGGCGGACAGAAATTTTTTTATGAATTTAAGCGTGTTTTATTTTAAATTATTGTTCACACTCATTTGTAGCAGTAAACGATCAATGAAAATATCAAAATAACGTTTTTGTTTTAAATGCCTTTAACTTGGCTATTGAAAAGGCAGCAAAAAAAAAACAACAAAAGGCAGCATCCAATATCAGAGCGGTGTTGGTGTAGCTGCTGGGTTTACGGCGACAACATTAACACGATCTCAGGTTTTCTTTTTGTTTTTGTTTATGTTGCTGTTGTTGTTGTTTAGTACCTTACCGCATGACCACAATTGCCAAAACTCAACAAGATACAAACAACATAACACAACACAAAGCAACACCAACAGCAGCAGCAACAGCAACAGCAATAGCAGTAGCAACAATTACCAAACGAAGAAGATTTTCAGAAGTGAGACTTTTATTAATCCAGTAGACGTATTGCGGTACGGACGTCTATCTCTCTTAATTTTTTTTTTAAATATTCAAAAAGCGATATTATTTTTTTTTGTTTTTCTTATTGGCATCAAAAAAAAAAAAAAAAACAACAGAATAAATTACAAGCCAAAAAAAAACTTTTTTAATTAACGTTCATTTATTTTTTCTTGGCAAATTTTTTTTTTATTTGTCACATTGTTCACAGAAAAATATTTATAAGTTAAATAACAAATATTTTAAACAAGAGATGATAAATAAACAACAGTAGTGGGTGTTTTTCTAATATTCGTTCGTGTTGTTACTTTTTCTTTTAAATATTATTTTTTTTTTCAATTATCTAATACAATTCACATAACAATTTGATTTTTACAAACACAAAAATATCTATAGCTTAAAAGTTACAAAATAACTTTGTGTAAATTCAAGATAAAGAAGCTTAAGAAAAAATAAATACATAATAACAAGAGTTAAATAAAATTAAAATTTTAAATAAATCACGAAATCTTACGAAAAATTTAAGAGAAACGATAAAAAATAAAAGTGTTAACAAGAAATCAACTGCAACAACAAAACTTTTTAGTATGGCAAAAATGAAGACGTCTGCAGCTTTGCGAGGAGCCCTAAATAAGCGCAAATTGTATTTAAGCATATTCTGTCTCAGCATTGTTACACTGTGGAATACACACAGTGTGACAGCAGCACCGGCCAAATTTGGTATTTGGATATTAAAATAAAAAAAAAACTAATGTGTTTTCTTCTTTCATCATTCCTTTCTGCAAGCTCTTAGCTTTTTTGTTTCAAAACTTATTTTCATATTTTTTTTAATATTTATTTAATTTTAAATTTCTTTCTTTAAGGTTGTGGTACTTTATTTTCCTTTTTTCTTCTCATGTAAATAACACCAACTCCCGCTTGTTGCCTTCGAAAAATCTTGCAAAACTGTCATAAATTTATATTCGCCTAAAATACAGTGATGGCCAAAACATTTGCAACTAATGCGACATTTTCACAAGTCACTAGTTTTTTTTTTATACGTATATAATTATTATTTATTATCTTATAGCAGAAAAAATAAGTATTTTAAAGCAAATGAAAACTTATTTTTATTCGCGTAAAATACAGTGATGTTCAAAAGATGTGCAACTAATGATACATTTTGACAAGTTACTGGTTTTTTATTCTAATTTATATTTGTTATTAATTATCTTTTAGCAGAAACAAATAAGTATTCGTTAATGCAGGCTTTTGAAAAAAATAAAAAAAAAATAAATAAAAACAAAGGGAAAATATGCAAAAATCCTTTATCCTTGATTTGTATTCGCCTGAAATTCAGTGATGTTCAAAGCACATTATCACAATTCACTAGTTTTTTTTTTTTTGTTAAATAATTTTTATTTATTTTCTTACAGCAGAAAAAAAAATACTTTTTAAGTGCAGTCTTTCGTAATAAATGAAAAAATGACCGCAAACATTATCATTGATTTATATTCACCTGAAATACAGTGATGTTCAAATCACATTCTTTTTATTGTAAATAACTTTTATTTATTATCTTATAGCAGAAAAAAAATTATTTGCTAGTTTAGGCTTTCATAATAAATAAAAATTGGCCGCAAATATTATCCTCGATTTATATTCGCCTAAAATACAGTGATGGTCAAAACATTTGTCACATTCTCACAAGTCACTAAATTTGTTTTATTATTTAAATTTTTATTAATTATTTTTTTAGCGGAAAAAAATAAGTATTTGTTAATGCAGTCTTTCAACATACTCGTAAATGAAAAATTGCAGCAAGGACAAAAGAAAAAATATGATGGATTAATATCTTCTTGATTTTGAACATAAAAAGTGGTTCTACAGAAAAGATAAATTATCTGGTTTCACACACACAGTGAACCAAACACAAAGAACGCTGATGATGAAGGCGTAGTGACCTTCGAAAGCAGCTGGTTGTTCCGTTCTACTACGTGTTTGTCAGAATATTTACAATTAACTTTAGTGTAAAGCTCCCAGAAAAGCCAGCGACTTCGGTCTTAGACTGGTGTATCAGAAATGGTCTGAAATATATTGGTTTTAAAAAATCAGCAAAATCGAAAAAAAAATTTCAGAGCTGGAAAACTAAAACTTTTTTACCATATAAAAGTAACCAGCTAAAACTAATGTTCTATTATTTGTTTTTTTTAATAAACATATTTTAATGTCAGTACAAATTAAATTGGTATTAATATTGAAAAAAATCAAAAATACGATTCCAGAGTTGGAAAATTGGAACCTACTAAATTATTTTTTATATTTTTCTCTATAAAATAATAATTTTTTGCATTGAATTGTTATGAGATATCTGAAAATTATGCGAAGATGATTCCAGGGTTGGAAAATTTAAACTTTTTTTGGTGTACAAAATTAACTAGGGCAAACAAATGGTTTTTGTTTTAAACAAATATATATTATAAATAAATAGATTAGTGGTAAAAATCAGGTAAAGAAAAACACAGATCCAGAGCTGGAAAATTAAAACCTTTTTTAATATACATATGCATAGAAAAAAAATTTTAACTAATTTTTTCTATATTTTGGAAATAAATAAATTAGTATTAAAAATCAGAAAAATCAAAAATATGCTTCCAGGGTTGGGCAATTGAAACTTTTTTTTGGTATTTAGAAATAGCTAACTAAAATTAATTTCATGTTTCTTTTTTGATTAAAACATATTTTATGTATTAGGAAGACTTTTACTCAAGAGTTTTTATACATATTTCTTAAATTTTTATATGAAAATCTAGTTTAACCATAAACATGGACACTAATTAATTTTACGAAGCTCCATATGTACCTTGGTGAAGGGTATATAAGATTCGGCACAGCAGAATATAGCAATCTTGCTTGTTCTTCTTTAGCATTATAATACATTTCTGGAAAATTTTAGATATAAAATTTTTTTTCCTATATTTTTCTTAATATCAAATGGTGTAAGCATTGACAGCTGATTAGATATAAACCGCGTTGCCAACTGCTTGAGGTTTATTTCACCGAAGTATTAGGAACTAAACTGTTAGAAAAAAAATATCACAAAGCAGACATTGAAATTTTAATATTTGCAGTAAAAATTTAAAATGGCCCATAGTGCTTTGTTACGATTTTGGTTTCTGTAACACAATTGATAATAAATATATATTTATTATATTTATTATATTTATATCAATTTAATTTATCTAACGTCCCTTTTCACAATGTATGGCTAAGAGTTAACGTAAACTTTAACTGTAAGTTCTTTATACAAAACTTGCCGTTAAAGTCCCTGTTATCTTTTAACCAGACATTGTGAAAAGGTACGTAAGAATAAAACTTTATATATAAAATTTTGTGGACAGCAGTAAGAGAATTTTGTATGAAACTAAGTTCGTGAAAGCTGCCTTATGATGCCTTTGAAAAATTTGCAACAATTTATTTTAAAAAAATTGTAAGAGAAAGAGAACTATTAAAAATATTAAAATTGTGCAGCAAGACATATTACACGTATTAAATCTTCAACTTCAAATTAAAGTTTGCAATACATTTAGGTCTTTCCAAAATAAGAAATAACTTTGTGCCCTACAGTTGCTACAAAGCAGTTCGCCTCCAAATATTAAATATTAGCAGTTCTTTATTTCAAGAAATAAAACCTGCACTGAAATTATTTAAATGGACAATATTTTTCATATACATACATATGTATATTGTATTGGAAAAAAAAGAATGTTTCATTTGCTAAATGACCTCAAATTATAAATTGTTATGGGGTCGTCTTTTTATAAGATTATTTTTATCTTTAGCTCAATTTTTTTTATTATTATTTTTATTAAATATTATTTACATACACGTATGATTGTTGCTTTAAACTATTCAAAAGTTAATCATGTTTAAAAATGAATGGGTGTTTTTTAAAACTTTATTTTTATATACAAACTTACACACGAGTATACGAGTATTTTTAATTGAATAAAGATGCTGCTATTTTTGTGTTAAATTCTTTTTTTTTATTATTTTAATTGTCTGTCAAGTTTTTGGTCTGTTTTTTTTTAAGTTGTAGTCGCTGTTTTACTGGTTTTTGTTATTATTATTTTTTCCATAAGAATACATTTTACATAATGAGATTTTTAATTAAATCACTTTTGAAGTGACTTTAATTATGCACATTTTATGGAAAATAGTGACAAAAATATATTCATACCAAAAAAAAAATAAAAAAATTGTAATAATTTTATGCAAATTGCTTTGGAGCACAGCTGCTTTCAGATTTTTTTTTTTTTTTTTTTTTTTTGATACGTTATTGTAACCACTAAAGGTCAAAATTTATTCAATAACTTTCGTTTTTTTTTTATTGAAAATGTCGTATGATTAGAGTTCTGTGTAGATAAGAAAAGAAAAATTTAGTTTTTGCATAGAAAACTTTTAACATTGATTTTTTAATTATTTAAAAAAATAAATAATTTTATGTTTTCTTAACTTTTTACTAAAAAAAAGTTATATTTCAAAAAAAAATAAGGAGCTGTTCTACTATACCTGATTTACATTAAGCATTTTTTCATGAAATTTCATGAATTTTGTTGCACGCAACTTTTTCTATTTGCTAATTGCAGCGCAATGGAAGATAATTTTATATAAAAAAGAGCGTATAATGAATCTTTGATGCATTTTTGACAACTTTTTTGATATAAGTTGACCCTCCAGGCCTCCTATTGAAAAATAAAAAATTTTCATGCAACTAATTTCATGAAAAAAATGCTTAATGTAAATTAGGTATATGTCGACAACGTTCCACTTGTCGCATAGTTAATGTAACAAAACAAATAAAATAATGTAATAAATGTAACAAAACAAAAACAAAATTTAAATTTAAAGTGGAACGTTGTCGACATCGTGGGATACTCCCTTAAACAAATATTAAAAAATAATATTTTTTAAGCTTTTAAGAGTAAAGAATAAAAATGTTAAGTGGTAAGATAAAACAAGCAAAAGTGCTTTATTCGGCTGTGCCGAATCTTATATGCCCTTCACCAATGTACCTATGGAGTATAAGCTTCGTAAGACTAATTAGTGTAAATATTTATGGTTAAAGTAGATTTTCATATAAAAATTTAAGAACTATGTATAAAAACTCTTGAGTAAAGGGCCTCCCCAAAAATAAAAATTAAATTAGTTTTAGTTAGATACTATTATATACCTAAAAAAGTTTCAATTTACCAACCCTGGAAGCATATTTTTGATTTTTGAAATTTTTAATACTAATTTATTTATTTCTTAAATATAGAATGAAAATAATTAATTTAAATTGTTTTTTATATATGAAAAAAGTTTAAACTTTCCAGGTCTGGATGGGTGGTTTTCTTTACCTGATTTTTGTTATTAATCTATTTCTTTATAATCATATATGTTCTGCATTCCACGTGAAATTAAAACGAGTGGAATTGTCTTAGCATTGTTGTTATAATTACATATTTCCAACAAAAATTGTATGTCAATTCCACTCGTTTTAATTTCACGTGGAATGCAGAACATACCCGAATATCTTTTTGATTTTTAGAGAGAAAGAAAAAATTAATTTGATCTAGTTACTTTTATATACCAAAAAAAAAAGTTAAAATTTTCCAGCCCTGGAATCATCCTTTCATAATTTCCTGATTTCTTATACCAATCTATTTCTTTCTTAAATACAAAATATGTTTTTTTAATAGAGGAAAAACTTAAAAACTTAGTTTTACGGCCCTTTTCATTTACAATTAAAAGCTAACAGGGACTTTAACGTAAAGTTTTGTACGAGGGCGGAGCAATAAGTCCTTGACTTTTTGAATGAAACACAGTTTTTTTTTTGCAAAACAAAAACTTGTTTTTCAACATAATCTCCTTTCAACGCAATACAGATATTCCAACGTTTCTCCAGTTTTTGTATCCCTTCCAAAAAATAGGCTTTTTCGAGGTCCTTAAAATAGGCATTTGTTTTGATTTGAATGTAATCTATTAACAGGTGGCACTTGATGGGAACAGTGTTGCATTTTATATAAGTACGAGGGAAGTTCGAAAAGTCACGGACCTATTGATCTGCCCTCGTATGAAGAACTTGCAGTTAAAGCTCACTCTCAATAATACATTGTAAAAAGGTACGTTAGTAGGTTACTTTTATATACCAAAAAAAGCTAAAATTTTCCAACTCTGGAATCGAATTTTTAATATCTTGGATTTTAATACAATTTCATTCGTAGTGACATTAAAATAGGTTTATTTAAAAAAAATTAAAAAAAATAATTTTAGCTGGTTACTTTTATATGGCAAAAGAAAATAAGTTTTACAGCTCTGAAACCATCTTCTCGATTTTGCTGATTTTCAATATCAATGTATTTCAGACCATTTATGATATACCAGTCTAAGACCAAAGCTTCTCTAGCTTTTCTGGGAGCTTCGGAAAACCAGTTTCACGTACAGACAGTCGGACGGACCGACAGATGGACATTGCTCATTAGTCTTTCTTGTTCATAAGGATCCAGAGTATACATATGTATATACTTTATAGGTTGGGTCACTTATTAATATTGTGGAAATTAAACACGGAATGAAAAACTTATATATACCCTTTATCATTTTTGGTGAAAGGTATTAAAGGTATTACTACTTTAGTTACTTTCGAAGTTATAAAAAAAATTTATAAAACTCTTGCCAAAAATTTATTCCGCAATATGTACGAAAGCTTAAATTATTAAAAAAAAAGTTTTTTTTTAGTTTTCAGCTTATTGTTTTTTTTTCGGTGTAGGATGTGAGCCAATCTGAAGGACCAACTAAAATTAGTTCCCAAAATTTAAATATAATCCAGTCTACCAGCCAGCGTTTAACACTCTTAAATATCCTATCAAGATTTTTTTTGAGTTTCAACACTCACAGTAAATGACTTTGAAGTTTTTTTTACGACTTTAAAAAGTTAAACTACTCTTCAATGAATACTTTCAATTTAAGGCAGAAGAGATAAAATGTCACCATTTTTTATGCTAATAACCATTTACATAAAAAGCAAATCATTTATTAAGAGTATAACATGAAATTAATTGAATCTTTATATCAAAACTGGGTTATAAAATTTTAAATAAAATGTGGGTTTTTACTTAAAATTATGACACTTAAAATCCAAATAAATTCAATTGCTAAATTAAATTTGAACTTCAACATTTATTAATTGTTATGTAATAGATTTCAATTGAAAACTCTCAAAGCCGGTTTAAGAAAGAATATTAAATAGAAAACAAAAATTACTCATATCTATGGTCGTAAATCTTGTTTGTAATTGTTTTTTTTTTTCAATAAAAATAACTTTAGCTTTAAAAGTTGTTCAAATATTTATGTAAATTAGACGCAGTGGTTCTTCCTAAAATTAGTTAATTAAAATTAATTTAAAAGTAGTTTTGGAATATTCCATATCATTATTATATTTATCAAAATACAGAGCAGTTGTCCATAGTCGGTCTTTAACAATTATTTGATAAATATTTGAACAAATGTTTACCATGGATCGTTATAATTGTGAATAGAGAATATAGCAACACTGTTGTGTCCTTGTCTAAGCATGAACGAAGTGCATCTAGATTCTAGACAAATTTAATCAGCAGCAAACACAAATTTTTATTATGAAAATTTATTATCAAAATATTGCTCACAAAATTAACAAAATCCACAAACAAGCAAAATGGGCTTGTTTTGGGGCCAGGTGGCATCATCGTCTTGTTTCTGTTCGAAAATGACAAACATGCCAATGAAATGCCGCACAGTGGGGGATTTTTGGAGAAGAAGGCGCCAAAACTAAAAAAATGGCCCAAATGAAAAAAATTTGCAAAATGAAAAAACGCCAAAAACCGACAAAAAATCGTCAAAACGAGAAAAAGGCGCCAAAAATAAAAAATCGCCTAAATAAAAAAATCGCCAAAATGAAAAAAATCGCCAATAACCGAAAAAATCGACAAAACGGGAGAGAAAAGTGCCAAAACTAAAAAAAAGCGTCAAAAGCCGTAAACACGCAAAAAACGCCAAACTAAAAACGCCCAAAACCGAAAAAACCCAAAAACGAAAAAAAAGCCAAAACTTTTTATTATATAGGCTAAAATTCGTATTGAATTACATATCTAGTGTCCGTACGGAACCCTTCGCGCGGGTCAAAGTCACACTTCACTGAATTTATTTAAATTTTGATGTGCTTTTGGAACCAAAAAAGTTGGAAAACATACTATTAGTTTCTTGTTAGTGTTTGGGTGCATCTAAACCACAACCAATCGTGAAATGCTTATAATTTTTCATACCTAAACACTACATCGAAAGCAAAATTCTCTTCGTTAGAAAATTCGTTTCTATACAAAATTTTTGTTAGTGTTGTCAGCTTAAAAAATCCATATGTTTTTCGCTAGGCGATGTTAAATAGCCAGCGAAGATTGAAAATCGAATGCAGCTCATAATAAGTTCCATTTTCTGAAGTAAAAATTATAAAATTTTCTATATTCAGTGTACTTGCTGGAACAGCTTAGTTAGTTGCTTTTTTTTGACGGTCTACAGGTTATTTATTTTATACCAGCCATTCTTTATTCATTTAATAAAAATATCTATTGTATGTATTTTATTTTTATTCAAATTTAATACAACCTCTAAATAATTGAATTGAACTATTTGATACGAGTAGTAAATAATTGACGCCTCAATACCATTGTACTTGATGTTGTTTGGTGGTACCTGCCTTTTGAACAAAGATAAATTTAATTGTATGTTAATTTTCCATTTTCAAAATATTTTCATTTACAAATGCACAACATACATACGAGTCGGTACATACGTACATGTAAAATTTTAAAAATATTTCAATATGTTAAGAAAAATAAATCATAAGATTAAGATAATTTATTTCTAATTCACACAAAAATAATTTATTATGCATAATTGTATAGTTTTTCTGTCGCTAACTTTGTTTTTGCTTATTTGCGTTTCTGATTTTTTTTAAAGATAATTACAAATATTGTTTAAAACAAATTATTGAACAAATGCCTTATTAAACTGAAGTTTAATTTTTAAAATGTTATTGACTCAATATACATACAAACACTCATATGTATGTATGTATGTAATTGTTGTTCTGATGATTTTATCTTGTTTGTAATTTATTTTTATGTTCTTTTTTAAATGGAGAGGGAGCTCATAAATTTCAATTAATTGAATAATTTTTTTTATATAAATATGTCACCTTTTCGTAAATGCGTTCGCCTTTTAATCTGGATTTATATTTCGTTTTATAAAAAAAAAATTTTAATGAGCTAATGACCTAATCTTCAATACAATAATAATGGCAATACAGTGCCCTCGGGAAAACGTCAACACTAGTTTACGTCAACATCCCAAAACGTCAACCCTTAATTTTTTACATTGTCTACTCTAAAACGTCAACCAAACAACCAAACCACAAAGCTCTAAAACGTCAACTTTAAATAAATCAAAATTTTGAGTTAAGCAACATTTAAAATACACAGTTTTGATCACACACACACACATTTATTTTATGAAATTTGTTCTGAATTTGGGTATTCCCCCTATAAGTGTGTAGAATAGAAAAGAAATTGCATCTCTATGGGTTGTTTTTTTATGTTCAGTTGCTTTTTAGTTTTTTTTTTGTATTTGTTTATGTTTCGTTTTAGTTTATAGTCAATAAAAACTTTTTAAAGCACACTATCAATATGGTTTTTATTAAAAGTTTCTACATTCATAAACGTCAATAATTTGTTAAACGTCAACACTCGCGGTTTTAATTAGTTGACGTTTTCCCGAGCGCACTGTAATTATAAGTCACTTGAAGTTGATAAAATGTGTCAAGTGACTTAAAAGGTTGGATGGATGGCCTTGATTTGCTTCCCCCTTACAACTGTTTAAGAAGTCAGTTGTAAAAGGGAAAGTTGAACTATTTATTAAACTACTTATGTAGTATAATGTATGTATACTCGTATAATAACGATTTTATATCTTGAATAATTTGCTTAACATTACTGCACTATGAAGCAGTTATCGATAATTATTTATTATTCGTGGGCCCTTCACACACGAGATTAATATTTAAGTTTACAATTTTTGTTTGTTTTCTTAACACACTATTTATGTTTATATACATTTGACGTTTCCCAGTTGGCCATGTCTGTGAGGCATCTTGCAAGACGGATGCATGAGAATGTTAAGGCCTGGAGGACCTGTTGGCCACAATTCAAACAGGTCATTGCGGAAATTTTCAAGCAAATAGCCACTAAGTTCAAACATGGCAACAACACACTATGATTATTCGTGTTTTTATGTATTTGACGTTTCCCAGTTGATCATGTCCTTCAGACATCTTCCAAGACGTATGCATGACAATTTTAAAGCCTGGAGCACCTGTTGGCCACATATCAACCAGGTCATTGAGGAAACTTTCCAGCAAATAGCCACTAAGTTCAAACATGACAACAAGAGCGACACTCTCCCTCATATTTTTCTTGACCCTGTAGAACTGACAATTTCCATAACATTTTCATTGATGCAACTATACACAATACAAAATTGTTTGGCTACAGACTATTCATGCGAAAGCAATGCATTTTTGTTGTTATTTTTTACATTTATTTTCTTTCACATACTTCTTACAACTACAGTTCGAGCTGAAATAAAGCCAGCCAATGTAGCCGTAAAGTAATAAAATAAAAACATATTAGCCCTATTCACAAACTTGTACAAATGGCCTTTCACAACAATTCTTAGTGGTGAGTATCAATATACTATACCACTTTGCACATGCAACGATGCATGACCATTTGCACAAGATTGTGAATTGGGCTATTGATTATTGAGTTCTTTTTTCATTTGTGATAATAATTGAGCTTCTCATTTATTTAATTGAAAGTTTAACATAATATCTCTAGTTGTTCAAATAAATTTTTGGATAAAGGTTCCCTGATGAGCAACAACAGTGAAATGCTCATAGGATTTAGCTAACCCCTACATAAATAATTCCAATGTATTTAAAAACAGTTAATATTTTACTAAATAAGTTAAATATTAATTTTGGGACAAAAAGAGTGAGTAAAATATTAAAACTCAATAACAAACTATAAACAATTTTACAGTGAACGTTGCAAGACCAGCTTGCGAGAAATATCCACTAACTAACTGGGGGCAAATTACGGCACTCGTTATCGAACGAAATTGCGAAATATTTCAATAGAGTTTATATGGAAATGTTTCGTAATTTCGTTCGATAACGAGTGCCGTAATTTGCCCCCTGGTTTAATGCCTGACCAGTTGAATAATTTTTTTTTTCTACGGAGTCTTTGATTGTTTTAAAAGAAATTATGATTGACAAACATTGTGCATGACATATGTGGAAATTTCTTTAATTATTCGTTGACGAAAGCGTCCTCTGCGACAAGTTGGCCAACTGGGTTATCAGTTTTTTTGTGCTTGTATTGGGGTTGTGCTGCTCATACGGGGTTTTAGCCGGCTAAAAATTTATGCCAACAAAAAACTGTTCTCTACGCCTCTCTCATCTACAAACTGTCATGTTATGCCAGCACAATTATTCTCGTGTATGAATGGTCATGGCAAATAGTTTTTTATTAATAGAAATAAGTTCTATTATTATTATATTGTTTTATGCAAGTTAAGCCTTCCAAGAATTAGCTGCAAAAAGTAAATTAATTTATAGACAAATTTGGGAAATTGAAGTTAACGTTTGCGTTTCTAAAGAAAAAATTGCTATTGGAAATATTTCTATAGGTTACTAAATTTTTTAGCAAAAAATCTACTGATAACTTAAGTAGTTTACGGAGAAGTAATCCATATCTTTCGATTATTTGTAACAAAACTAGACATGTCCTCAGTACATTATTTTTTTTCGGGTCCTCCAAGTACGCATCTATGATGTCACGAAATATTTTCATTCAAAACCAGTTCGATCCTATCCTAAAAAAAATTAAGAAAAATGACTTTTCCTTGCTAGTCTTTATCTAGGTAGTTTTCCTGTAAAAAAACAGTTAAGGAGACTAGTTTGGTTTTTTTCGCCAGCTCCTCAGTTATCTCTTTCCAAAAAGCATTCTGAGTACATATTTGATGTGTGTGAAGTTAAATTTTAAAATTTATAACCCTTGACACAAACCCTGTGTCTTAGCAGAACTCTGTTAAGCTATAAAAATTCCATTAATGCCTTTTCAAAGGACTCTTCCATTAAATGAGGCAACTTCTTGTCTATAAAGACAAGACGACGTGGAGGATGATTTAGAAAATATTTTTTTAAAGAGGAAAGTAACACTCAGGCAATGAATGCCAACTGCTTTTAATAGGTGTTACCTTCCTTAGGAAAGGAATATTGATAAAGAAGACAGGTGGTGAAGAAAGAGATAGAGGAAAGCTTCATTCTTTTACAACTCTGAGTTTTGCTGTTTTTTTTTTTAATTAATGTGATTTTCTAAAGAAGAGAAGAAAAATTGAACTAGACTTTAGCTGGATGGAAATTCCGACATTTGTCTATGCAGCCACATACTTCATCAGCACCAATGGGTGCATTCATAAGACGTAGCTGTTGCGCAATCGTTGAGTATTTGTCTTAGAAACGCATAGTTGAGTAGTTCCGCTCCACTCAACAGTTGAGTAATTCTTCATCATAAAGTTTTTTCGCTACCTGTAGTCAGCATGTTGTGCTCAGCCTGAACAGCTGATCGAATAGAAATATGCCTTTTATATGCTTTGTTAGGTGGCAGGAGCAAATAGTTGTTGAATTTTACATTACAAATTACGATAAAGTAATAAAATAAATATATAAAATTAAAATATATTCATCAAGCCGTTTCTAAGACGTAACTGTAGGGAGTCAATAGTTGCCACCAGTTTCACAACTGTTGAGCTCAACAGCTGCGTCTTATGAATGCGCCCAATGTCTATCTACTTGGGTAGAGATTGTTATTAACATCAGCTATTTAACATGAATTTTTTAATGAAATGGAATAAGAGAAATTATTATATTGTGTATACAATTATTGATTTACCATTATGCACAAGTGAGCCGCTTCTTGTAGAACTGACAGCTCTTTAACAGGTTATCGATAGTTTGTATTTTCTTAAAGGTTATCGATAAATAGTCTTTAAATAAAGAATAATTGAATTTAAATAAATTTTATATAAAACTTGTCTTTTCTATTATTTTGCAATTTTTTCCCATTTGGAATTGATGCTTTGCAGCTTAAGTGCCCGAATTTTCTGCAGATAGATCTATACCACTTACATGACAACCCTCGTATTTTTGCTTCTTAAGCTGAAATTAAAACTTTTTAACAAGTTATTGACTCTCAGTACAATTCGTATTCGGACGGGATATAATTGGAAATAATTTTGCTTGTTATTTATATATATTAATTTTTGACATTTATTTAATTTGTGGAAATTTTTGCACTTTTCGATACATTAGATGTTCTGCTATCGAAATATAAAAAAAAATCGATTTAAACAAATATAATGAGTTAGGATCTTTCTATGTTAAGGTTAAAAACTTTACAAATATTTGTATATTTTTTCGCCATTTCAATTCTAGTTTTGAATTTAAAATATCTGGATTTTTTTAATGAATTAACTTTTTTGCTGAAAAAAAGAAATCGTCAATGTTGTATTGAAAAGTTATCGATATAAAAATAAATTTATTTTATTTCTATCTGCGTATGATTACAGTTCTGCTTAATATGATTATTCTGACAAATTCATATTTGCAGTGAATTCAGTGAACTTACATTATAGATTCAGTATTACCTTAACAGGGTTAATTTTTGAACGGGTTTTATAAAATCGAAAGTTTTTATTTTGTTGTATAAAATTCCTTTTTTTCAATTTATTACCTAAAATTTAATATTTTTTGTTACACTTTCTCTTTTTCTTCAAAGTACAAACAAGGTCATTGTAACTTTACTTTTACATCCCATCACATTCATGCGTTCGATCAAACCACTTCTTCTAACACGTTTTTTTATTGCAGTTTTTCAATCACATAAAGCAAATAAACCCATTAATAATATTGGCAAGTAAAGATTTAATCGATCCGAAATTGTAATAAAAACTCAAAGCAATAACAATTAAATTGCTTCAATTTTTTTAATCACTTCAGTATGCAAATTTTTGCAAAAGATATAAATTTTTTTATAAAGTATCGACAACTTATATTTAGAAAATTCAATAAGGTAACTAACCTACTCTACCTCTCTAAACTGCGGTTGGTTTAGTATCCAGTAAATGGAATGATGAAGGGAATAATATTTCTCAGCTCCTTCTTCATGTCCTTCGACCTTCGAGGAACTATGTTCTTTGGAGAAATAAAAGAAAAATATATGTATGTGTGTATATATGTACATTAAAGTGGCCGTTATTTATTTATTTTTTTGATTTCTTATATTCCCACTCCCCAAATTAGTTCAGTTTTATGTAAAAAAAAATACAAAAAAATTCATAGCGATAAGTTGTGTTTTAGGGGGTGCGCCCGCCCCTCAAAGTTGGCCTTCAAGCCCATTTTTCAATGTTATTTGTTTGCATGTGCCTATATTTTAAAAAAACCATTTAACAAGAACATGATATATGGTAATATTTTAGCTCTTCTAGTCTACAACATTAATCTTAAACAAAGTTTTTTGCTAAAAGTTATGGTTTTGGAAATAATGAAGAAAATAACCAACAAAATACCAAAAATTATATATACCAAAATCGCATTTATATGGAAATTATTTTACCAAGCGTTTACAATAAGAGTTTATATCTATTAAATTATTTCATACATACACTCAAAAAAAAGACATACTATTATTAAGGAAAAAAACTTTCTAAATTTAAGTAATTTTTTCTAAGTTTAAGTAAATTTTTACAAAAATTTATTAAAAAAATACTTGATATGAGTAAAAAATAAAAAGTTTATATCCTTAAAAACAGTCCATAAAAACACATACAAAAATTCTCACATTCAAGTAAGTACAAGTTTACTGGCTTAAAGGAAATATTTACCAAAAATTGGAAAATGGTTTAAAAGTTTAGGGAAATTGTATCCTTAGAACTAGTCAATCTCGTTTTAATTCAAAAAATAAATTTTAGATAATGACTTACTCCTGATTAGTTCATAAAATTTTACTTACTTGAAAGATATAAAAAGGTACTCTAATTTTGAGAAAAATATTTACCAGTTAAGTATTTTTTTTTATATTATAGAATAAACTATTTATTTGCATTAATAAAAAAATCTAAGTAAATTTTTCCTTCTTTCGATGAATATTTGAACTTCAAATATATTTTTTTTGCAAATAAAATAAAATTTTAAAACTCAAAAATGTCAATGCTTATTCAGGATGCCCTGTTAGGCAATTGGTTAGAGTACTTGCCTATCAGTCAGAAGGTTGTTGGTTCAATACTTGTCTCCTTTTAAGGAATTAATATGTATATAAGGTGAATTAATTAAGAGTATAATATAATATGAAGAATAATAAAAAGTCATACCATGTGGTATAGAATTTAATTAAAAATAAAAATAAAAATGAAGACATAAAAAAACTTTGAAAAATTTACTTAATTTGAGATCAAAGATAAAATTTTTTTTTTTTTTTTTGCAAAACTCAGAATTTTATGGGAAAATTTTACTTAATTTTAGAAAAATTTTACTTAAATATAAAAATATAATTACTATAAACTAGTTTATTAATGAACTAGAAATTTCGTAAATATTTTACAGGTTTCAAGTAAAAAACAGCTTTGGCGCCGCGCCATACGACAACTTTTTTTAACTCAAATTCAGAAAATTTTCCAAAGTTTTAGTTAGTTTTTTTGAGGGCCGGACGCACCCCCTAAAACACAACTTAGCGCTATGATATTTTTTTGTATTTTTTTTACATAAAACTGAACCGATTTGGGGGTGAGAATAAAAGAAATCAACAAAAAAATTCTCCAGGCAGCACAATGGGACCTAACAGGTCACAAGTGTACCCGTTTCTTTTAACCTAACTTACTTCTAGTGCTTTAGTGAGATCGTAATGGGCAAAATTCACACAACGTTTTCGCGAATTTGACATCTATAAGCATTTCGTAAGAGTAACTAAATTTTTCCTTTTTTTTTTTTGCTGATGAGTGTGTTTGATCATGTTATTCAAAATAAATTTAGTGAAGTACGACTTTGATTTGTACACGAAGTATTCCGTACTGCAGTACGAACTTTATATTATATAGGCATATCTTAGCTGATGTAGGAATTTAATTAAAAACAAAATGTTAATAACCCGTAAAC
Source organism: Tachina grossa (assembly GCA_949987645.1). Taxonomy (NCBI): domain Eukaryota; kingdom Metazoa; phylum Arthropoda; class Insecta; order Diptera; family Tachinidae; genus Tachina; species Tachina grossa. The sequence continues at coordinate 119,439,229 of OX465278.1, read as the reverse complement.
TTTTTTTGTGATGTTTTAGTTTTGGAGCTTTTTCTTAGTTTTGGCGCTGTTTTTCGTTTTTGGGACTTTTTTTGAGTGGCGATTTTTTTTAACGATTTTTCGATTAGTTTTCGCCCTGTTTTTAATTTTTGGGACTTTTTTGCGATTTGTAAATACTTTTGGCGCTTTTTTAATTTTTAAGATTTTCTTCGGTTTTTGGCGTTTATTTAGTTTTGGCGATTTTTAATTAGTTTTGGCGCTGTTTTTCGTTTTTTGGGACTTTTTAATTAGTTTTGGCGACTTTTCTTAGTTTGGCGCTTTTTCTTAGTTTTGTTTATCGTTTTTTTTACCTTTTTTGGTTTTTCGATTTGTTTTAGCGCTTCTTTAATTTTTGGGATTTTTTTGCGATTTGTAAAAATTTTTGGCGCTTTTTTAATTTATAGGACTTTTTTGGTTTTTGGCGTTTTTTTTAGTTTGGGCGATTTTTAAGTAATTTTGGCGCTGTTTTTAGTTTTTTTGGGTCTTGTTTTGGTTTTTGGTGTCACGATTTTTTTAATTAGTTTTAGCGACTTGTCTTAGTTTGGCGTTTTTTTTCGTTACTGAGACTTTCTTCGGTTATTGGCGTTTTTTAGTTTTAGCGTTTTTTGTTAATTTTGAATTAGTTTTGGCGACGTTTTTGGTTTTGGGTCCTATTTTTGTTTGTTTTTTTTTTAAACGGATTTTGACGATTTATTTTCGTTTTAACGATTTTTCTTTACTCTTAGGGCTTTTATTCGCTTTTGCGTTTTTTTCGGTATTTGGTGATTTTTTCGTTATGACGATTTTTATACAGAATGTTTTTGTTAGCTTTGGCGCTCTTCTAATTTTTGGGACATGTTTAGGTTTTTGGTGTTTTTTAGTTCTAAGGTCTAAAGCTACGGCCAGCCACACTTGTCAAACATTTGCCCAAAAAAACGTAACCAACAAACACTAATGACAAAAGTTTTGATCCAAATGCTTGTTTATCAAATTAATCAGCTTCGAACACAACTAATAGATAATGTCATAGCATCCAACACTATTTGTTGCTCTTTAACTTGACAAATTTTTCTCTGAATTGAAAGATTTTTCATTAGCATTTAGTGGTTACGCTTTTTTGGGCAAATGTTAAACAAGTGTGACCGTACCTTTATTCATAAAAAATATTTTTGGTTTATTATAGGTTTATTTGAAAAATTTCCCATAGAAATATGTCAAATAAGCGCTTAATAAACCAGAAATATTTTTTATGAATAAGGCATTTAGTGTTTATTTTTGGAGATTTTAAATTAATTTTTGTCAATTTTTCTTAGTTTTGGCGCTTTTTTTTCGTTTCTGTAATATTCTTCGGTTTTTGGTGATTTTTTTTTTTTTGTTTTAACGATTTTTCTTTACTTTTAGTGCTTTTTTCGTTTAGGCGATTTTTTCGGTTTTTGGTGATTTTTTCGTTATGATGACTTCTTTATTTAGGAATTTTTTGTTTTAGCGTGTTTTCCAAGATACAGTAAGTTGTCAAAATTACAGAGTAACAATTACATCAACTGATAGAATACCCTTTAATTTATAGTGGATCTTTTTTTAATTTAAGTGTTAATTGTTGTAGTCTGCATTAAATATATATATACAAGTTAGCACAACTCAGAATTTCAATACGGATGTTGAAATACATAAAAGTCAACAACCATCTGCGTCAGCTATTTGTTCTACAATTGCAAAAGAATGATAAGAAACTTAAAAACAAAGAAAACACTAGACGCAAACTCAGCGTTTTTTTTGGGTACAATTTTGGTTGAAATGAATTATTGTTTTGGAAGCCGGGGCAGATCATATTTGGAAGTAAAAGAATAAAGTTCATTTTTATATAGTTTTATATATAAATTATTTGCTGGGGTTTGTATCAGTTTCAAAGCCTACTAAGCTTATTTTTTCTTTAGTGATTTTCAAAAGTATTATTATTTTATGAATTCTCATATAATTAGTTTTTGAGAGTCTATGCATAAAGTAAGATGTTTATGACTGTTTAAAATTTGTGGTTAAAGTCTACTGATGATTTGGTTCAAGTGCCAATGAAATACGTATATAGACATGCTAAACTACCAGCAAATAAATTTCAATTATTTTATATATAGTTTTATTTTAATTTCATTTATATTTTAATAAAAACTTTACAAAAAACTAAGACCCTGTTTTTTGTTAACTTACATATTTACATATATATACTTGTCTGTGTATTACATAAGGATTTCAAGATATGTCGTTGCTCGTTGGTTTGGCGACTTGGCGATTTTTCTGGTGATAAAAAAAATAGTTGCCGACTTCTACAGTTATTTGTTTACAAAATTGAACACAAAATTTTTTTTATTCAGGCAAATTAATTTGTTGCAACTCGCTGCAAGAAATTAAAACAATTTGATTTTGATGATTTTTCTTATATTAATTATAGTCATTAATGCGTGTTGAATTTGGTTGAGAAAAATTTACAAGAAATAATTTTTAGCGAACTTATTTCTGCTTTTGGCGATTTTCTGCTAAATTATTACACGATTATTTTATACAAATTTATATAAAAAAGTGTTACATAAAAACAAATTCATTGTCAAATATATATTAAGAAAAACTACATAAAACTGATTTTGGCGATTTTTAAAATCAATTTGGCGAAATTACTGTTACTGTTTGCATATAAATTTTATTAGTATGATCTACAAATAAAGAATTCTTGCTTAGTTTGCTATGTGCTTTTGTCAAAAGGGCAGTTTTGTCAATCAAAGGGATGTTCCGACAAACACAGCAATTCCGCTGCAAGGGTTCGTACAGTTCATTTTGTTGAGCCGACTGGCCTTCAGAAGTAGTTAGTCACATTTCTTTCCTGAGCACAAAGGTACGAACGTACTCTCGCTGTTTTAGGTGCCAAAATTCTACATACTCTGTGAAAATTTCAGGTCTGTAGCTCTTACGGTTCTCGACTGTGACGGACAGACGGACATCGCAGCGAAAATAATAGGTTTCCGTATACCAAAGGTGAAAATACTTAATTGACAACAATTTTTTATGTAAATCCAATATTTGCCCCAGGTTTGCGTGACTTCATTCCGAAACGTAAGCCATCTGTTTGTGGGTTTTTTTCACTTGCTATATTCTTTTACTAGCACATACATAATATGTAATTATAATATAATCATAAGGCATAATATTAATACAGATCATAAACATTGTGCCTACTAAAATTATTAAGATGTGTTTTTCTATATAAAAATTAAATTAACAAAAAAAAAATAAAAAAAAAAAATTAATCAATAGACAGTGATTGATTATTTTTGTATACAATATTTTAAGTTTATTGTTATTGCCGTATTATATAAACTGTTGTAGTAAACTTAACTTCCTTGTGTAAAAAAAAATATATGACTCTACAGAAGATCATTAACAATTTTTAAAGGTGGAGGCAAAAGATGGGATCTGATCACAAGTTTTTGTTTTTATTTGTATAAAATGATAAAGTTTATTGACATCTTCCGTAGTTATAAATTAACATAAAGCATTAACATAAAATGTGTAAAAAATTACTATTAAATTTATAAACAATATGAACTAAGTCATGGCAAAAAATAAAAAATAAAAACAACAAATAACAAACATTTGAAGAAAAAAACTGTTAATCTTGTTATGTATTGCCAACCACTTTAAAGAACACGTTCTTCAATGATGATCATGACGGTTTTTTTTCTTCTTATTATTGTTATTATTTAGTGATGCCAAACAATGTTTACAATTTGAATGACAATTTAGAAAAAAAAACAATTAATTGACAAAAGTCATGGATTAAATTAAAAATAATTTTATTAAAATACGAGCACGACTTTTTGTATGGGAACTTGAACTTGAAGTCGAAGTGTTGTATATAATAAAAAAACAATATCAATTAAAATAATATTATTTATATGTATGTACATATGTATAAACTTCTGTTTATAATAATTTTTACCTAATAGATTTTCCGTAATGATAAATGTAATTAAAATTGTTTGACGGTGCAAATTTAAATTTATTTCTAAGCTCATTATCTATAGATTTACTGCCAGTTTATAGAAGCCATGTAAAAATTCTCGGCTGTCTATTTATATTGAAAACAAAAACTTTTGAGTGCTTTGTTTTTGTTTTCAATAGAAATAGGCAGGCGAGAATTTTTACATGGCTTCTATAAACTGGCAGTTATATTAAAAATTTCTGAGTATCGTTGTATGTATGTGTGTGCATTAGAGTGGCCGTTAATTGTATGGGGAATTTTTTTTTTTTTTTTTGTAGATTTCTTTTATTCTCACCCCCCAAATCGGTTCAGTTTTATGTAAAAATAAATACAAAAAAATATCTTATAATGTTTTCACACTGACATGATTTTAATAAAAGTTGGTTTTAACGTTAAAACCAACTGTTAAAACCTGGTTTTACCATACAAATTGTTTTTTTTAAACCAAATTAAAACCATTTTTGAATTGGTTTTAAGTTGGTTTTATGGAATGCAACCTTGTTTCGCTGTGATAAATTCAGTGTTGCCAAGTTGAAATGACCGACAGCAGCTGATAATGTTTATGCCAGTGAATAACAAAAGATGGATCTTGAAAGATTTTCAACTTAAAAATGGATGCAGCAGCAATAATCAAAAAATTATGTGAAAAAAGAGTTTTTTTAGGAAGAAAAACAAACAAAAAATATTTTCATTGAACTCTGGAAAGTGATAATAGACAATATGACTGCCATTCATCTGCCTATAAAAAAGGTTTATCTTATAATATATTTGTGCATTTTTATATATAATAACTTTATCTCCAAGCACTTCTTCATTCTGTATAAGAAGTTCTATAATCTAAAAAAATTTTATTTACATAATATAAAATAATTTCCATTTTAGAGCGCATTGTGAAATATCTCAGTTTTTCATATTAACAGAAACTGTTGTTGTACAGTTTGTCCAACAAGTGTTATTAAAAAGGAGAAAAAATTCAACAGGAGGTTTATTTTATTTTGCGCAAAGTTATTAGACAGCCTGTGAGTTAAAACCTTAATTTAACAAACTTGCAGTGTGAATTCAAAATCAGCTGTTTATGGTTTTAACGTTAGAACCAGGTTTTAACTTTCAGTGTAAAGACACTAATAAGCGATAAGTTGTGTTTTATGGGGTGCGTCCGGCCTTTAAAGTTGGCCCTCAAGCCCATATATTCAATGTATTTTTTTTCTTAGTTTTTTTTATGACTATACTTAATATATGTATGAAATACTTTAATAGATATAAACTCTTATTGTAAACGTATATATAATTTTTGGTATTTTGTTGGTTATTTTCTTCATTATTTCCTAAATTATAAAATTTAGCAAAAAACTTTCTTTGAGACTAATGTTGCAGACTAGAAGAGCTAAAATATTGCCATATTTCATGTTCTTGTAAAATGTTTTTTTAAAAAGATAGTCATATGCAAACAAATTACATTGAAAATGGGCTTGAAGCCAAGTTTGAGGTGCGGGCGGGCGCATCCCCCAAAACACAACTTATCACTATTAAATTTTTTTTTTGTACATTTTTACATAAAACTGAACTGATTTGGGGAGTGAGAATATAAGAAATCAAAAAAATAAAAATAAATAACGGCCACTCTAGTCCGCATATATATGTGTGTGTATTTGTAGACATTTCGAAAATTTAAATTTTGCTTTAAAAATTCTCTAGAAATTTTTAAGCTTTAGGATGGGTTTTTACGTGATTAAAAAAATTATAATAATACATACATACGTACAATAAAATAAGGCCATTATATATATTTTCTATTGGGCAATAAATTATTACATCAATGTGCAACTTTGTTTGAGCTGTTAAGCGTTTGCTAGTGATTCCAGACGAAGTCTATAAAATGACTGCAATCTCTGGCCACATAATCCTAACAACATAATGGGAGATTTATTTCAAAACGTCAGTTTACAGTCACTCAATTGCAGAGTTACTGTCTGCATTTATTATTCTGATTTAAAATATCTTATAGTGCATATTTTGAAATGCAGTAAAATACTCGTATGTATTTCATAAATAAAACTATAATTTCAAATACAGGTTACCATCTTATAACGCGGTAGCGACCAAAGCATGACAATGAGTACTCAAAAAAAAATGCACATACATAAATATTCTTAATTTTAGTAACTGCGTATAATTATAATTGTAGTGCAAACAATTCCTACGCTCATACATTTTCTCTCAAACCAACAGGACTACAGCCGATTCCAACATACAAGAGCATCTCTACTTTGTTTATGCAAAAAAACTAAAATTTAAAACTAAACTAAACTAAACTAAACTAAAAAACTACAACTAAAAATAAAAAGGGACATGCGTATCAAACACATTGACTCTCTTTTATACTTACAGTATAAGAATATTTATACTCAGGCCATTTAATCAGACAAAAAAAACCCATCATGCTCGGGATATTTTTTCGTGATACGCCACATACATTTGTGTATATATGTATATAAAATGGAATGGAAAATGTGTGTGTAAGTCAAATAGCCCTGTATATACGCATGTGTAGCCAATTAATAGTCAGAGTATTTTTATACTCACGCGTGTGAATGTAGCTCATAAAGTCTATAAATTTTAGTTATAGTTGTTTGTGCTGCGTAGTTTAAAAATATGTATAAACGTAGTTGTTGTATGTTTATAGAGTTACATATATATATATATATATATATATATATATATATATAGGCTTATTTTCAAAATAAGGAGGATGTTATCAGTTTGTCTGTGTTTTTTTTTGATATTGTTACTTCATAACTAGGTACATTTTAAAACGATTGTAATAATTCCTTTTTTTGTCTGAGAGAGTAAAGCTTCCCATGGTCCCATTGTAAAAAAATGGGCAAGTACACGACTACAACTTTTTAATTTGATTTTATGATATTCTACTTATTTGATTGCTGCCAAGCCTAATAAACACCTTTGGTTCTTGTAATTACTCAATTTAAAAGTTCAAAAAAGGGGCCGGGTTACGCCCATAAAAATTTATTATTATATTTCACGTGGTTCTACCTAAGCAATTTTTGCGAAACTTGCCACACATCTTGAGCTCTGAAATTGACACAATCTTGCATAAAAAATGGGCGGAGTCACGCCCATTAAAATTTCATGTTTTATTTTGATTTGTTCTACTTTACCGATTTTTACAAAACTTAAAACACACCCTGTACTCTGAAAACACACAATCTTGCATAAAAATTTTATTTTATATTTCACGTACTTCTTCTTAACCAACAGATTTTTAAAATGTTCTATCAGATCTTCGCATTGAAGTCGGTCTTTTTTTGCCGAATTATTTATTTTTAATACAGTACAATATTAAAAAGTTGGCGCTTGTATGCCCGCTCTGAAGAAAAATTTTATGTAATTGACAGTATATTTCTATTCTCTAAAGGCTAGAAAATATCATGAGCCTAACAATAGCAATCAGTTGTTTTTGACAACGGGCAAACAAGCAACAATTTCTTCGTATTGACGTGACGTTGACAAACTCTGACAGAATAGGCAGGATTTTATTAGGCTAAAGTTCGCAGCGTTATATTCAGACATCAAAAGTTCAAATACAAATCAATTTAATTTTCAAACTACACGACATAGCACGAAATTTGCACACTCCCTCCCATTCATCATCAGTACTCACGTGTATCTTTATATATCACGGTGATAAGCAATTTCACAACTTCAGAAGAAATTTCTGCACTTAAAAATAATTACTCTAAATTTTGATAAATTCAGGTTTTATACAACAGATTGTCTAATAAATTTGTTCAAAATAAAATAAATCTCCCGTAAAAATACATGTATTTGTTGCTTTATTTTTTTTTTAAATTTTTATAACATTTCCCAGCAAAAAAATTACACATTACCATCAGAACTACTTGCCATATAATGACTTTATTTTCTGATTGCCAAATTTCATTACTCGCTTACAAATCACATTACCTTAAATTTAAAAAAATGATGTACAAGTTGCTAAACAAATAAAGATTAAACAAATTACGTGAAGAAATTGCCAAATAAAAAAAAAGTAAGTAGTTGTCAAAAATCGATTATTTTAGTTTCACGCCTTGTTAAAATCATTAATTTGGTAGTCCAGTAGGGAAGTGCTTCCACCAAAAATGCTTAGTTCCAAACTGGATTATCTTTTTTGAAATGAAAATGAAAATATTTTCGTTGCTTCTCGTCCAAAAAAATACTTTTTCTCCGCTATTTTTTTATCACTGTTACGACTGCATTCATTTTTAAGTTAATCGGTATATATTTTTGTTAGCCCGCATAAACATTATCAGCTGATTCTGGTGATTTTAACTTGGCAGCACTGAATTTAGTGCAAAGAAAACATGGCTGAAATTTCATAAAACTGTAAGTAAAAAATAGGTTTTAAGTTGGTTTTAAGATAATAATTTTGTATGGTAAAACCAGTTTTTAACAGTTGGTTTTAACGTTAAAACGTTAACGTTATTAAAACCATGTCAGTGTGATAACACTATTATTAAAGAGATTTACGCCATAGCATTTGTGATTATTTTATTAATCGGTTTTAATGTTTTTATTGACAGTAGCTAAATATACTTTTCTTTAAACGATTTTTAATTATAGAAATTTATTTGCATTTGGAAAAAAACTAAAATTGTGTATTAATAAAATATACATTTAGTAATTTTTCCAGTAATCAATTATTAAATGTCAAATATTATAGGTACCAATAAGAAGTTAATTCATAAATATGGCAAGACACGTCTTCATTTATTTGATACTCGTACAATAGGCGTAACCACTAAACATGTCCATTTATATGGAGTGTTTTATTTTAAGGAAATAAATATTCATATCAAAACGATAGGTAATTTATCAACACGTCACAAGAGATTGACAGGTCATTTATTATTAAAATCCCATCTCTCTCTTTTTTACGCTACAAATGCACAATGAACGATAAATCAGCATGTTTATAAAAAATCGACGTTTATATTATAAGAGAAATTATTATATTTTTTTGATAGTATTCTTCATCTTTTTTTTTATCACATTCAATATGATGACCCTCTTCAATGTGAGAACAAATTCTTATTTTTTAAGTTATTTATCTGTCCAAAATACCTCAGATTCTGGATCAAGCTAGCATTCCATGAAAATTTTAGTTTCCACAGGACGCACACTGATGTCATGTTTTTAAGCAATTATTGCCATTGAGCGAAATAAATTTGGCATAATGTTCTTTAATAAGCATTTAAACAAATTTTTTTTCGCGTTTTTGAATTCGCTCTGTACGGCCCTGATGATGCTCACAGAATATTGTTGTTAGTCTATAATGATGCTCTACGTCAGCAGAAACTAATTTACGGACAGTGGGCGCAGTACGGTTCTTTAAAAATCGTCTCTTATTTTATTTAATTTTTTTTTTTGCTTAATTTCTTATTTTATTTTATTTTTGTTTTATTTTATTTTATCTTATTGACTTCCGACCAAAAAAGGGGTGTTATAAGTTTGGAGTGTGTGTATCTGTGTGTCTGTCCGTGTCCACGTACAGACCAAAAGACTGGACTGATTTTTCTGCTTGAAAGGTGTCATGATCGAGAGGGTTCTTGGCTATATTTTAAGAAAATCAGTCTAGTCGTTATTTTATTTTATCGTTTTTATTTATTTTTTTTTTAATTTTATTTTATATTATTTTATTTTTTATTGTAATTTATGTTATTGTTTTTATTTAATTTTGTTTTATTTTATTTTTATTTTCCTTTATTTTATTTTATTTTATTTTATTTTATTTTATTTTATTTACTCTTATTTTACTTTATTTTAATCTATTTATTTTATTTTATTTAATTTTAGTTTATTTTATTTTATTTCATTTTATTTTAGTATTTGAATAATTTTATTTTATTTTATTTAATTTTTTATTTAACTTAAAAATTTTTATTTTATCTTATTTAATTTTACTTTTGTTTAATTTATTTTATTTTATTTTATTTTATTCCATTTTATTTTATTTTACATTGTTTTACTTTATTTTATTTAATTTAATTTTATTTTATTTTTATAATATTTTATTTTATTTTTATAATATTTTATTTTATTTTAATGTATTTTATTTTATTTATATTTTTTCATTTTACGTAATATTATTTAATTTAATTTTATTAAATTTAGTTTAATTTAATTTAATTTTATTTTATTTTCTTATTTTATATAAATCAAATCGTTTATTTTTATTTTATTATGTTTTATTTTATCTGATTTTATTTGATTTTATTTAATTTTGTTTTATTGCATTTAAATTAGTTTATTTTATATGTATTTTTCATTTCATTTTATTTTATTTTATTCTATAGCGTTTAAATTAGTTTATTTAATTTTTATTTTTTTAATTTTATTTTATTTAATTTTTTTATTTTAATTTATATTATTTTATTGTGTTTTATTTAATTTTCATTGTTAATAATATACATTTCTTTGTGTTTATAACAAACTGTAAGTTTCTTTTTTGTTCTAAATCAACTTTCATATGCATTTGTTCGTGTGTGTGTAACAATATCTTCTATTAATTCTATGTTTAATTCTGTTATATGTATTTCTTTGCGAAATGTGATCGAGAGCTTTTTCCTATTTTTTTAAATTCAAACATGTTTTACTTTTCTTTAGTACATTCGGCTTATTTAAAGATATCGTTTCTTACAAAAAAAAATATATATATAAATTTAATTTTGATTTTTGTCTGGTCAAGGCTCATATATTACCATCGCACTAAGTGCTACAATTCTAGTTGTTGAAAATATGCTGGATTAGTGTTTTTAAAGTAATATTTTTGAAGGTAAATTTCAAACACTTGCTAAATATAATTTTCTTCTTCAAAACAAATACTCAGTTCTGCCTGAATTTAAGGTTTGAAATTTTGCACTTATCTCTATCTCTAAAGGGAAATTATTTGTACTTCTCTTCTTTTCAACTGCGTACTATCAAAATAAAAGCTGCCCGCAAAATTTTCAAAACTGGGGCCAAATTACGGCACTCGTTTTCGAACGAAATTACGAAATATTTCAATAGAGTTTATATGGCAATATTTTTAAATTTCGAATCGTATCGAATGCCGTAATTTGCCCCCTGAACTTCAGTTTGTTTTTCTACATAAGTACATGCAAACTGAAATTCAGGCAGAATTACCTACTAGGCATGGTACAATTATACTAGGTACATGCAAGGTAGGCCATGTAATTAGATTCATGTATAATATGCGTGTAATTCTACGTTATGTTCTATTTTTATTTATTTTTGTTTTCATTTTAACCTACAAAAAACATTTGTATTTTAATTTTCTTCAATGTGTGATTGGAAACACAGCCATGTGTAAACTCAATGGCAACACTGTGATCATTTTATTCATAACACACACATTAACATTTTTGCAGCTTGTAAACAAAGTTTGACAACTACTTGTATTGTATACAATAACAGGCTGTGCGTGTGCATGTACCTGTTATAATTGTATCATGCTACTAGGCTTAAGGATGTGTTATGGATGCCTGATTTGTATTGAGCAAACTGACATTTCATACTATCCAGTGAAAAAAATATTATTTTGAAAAATAAATAACACTATTCCTCAAAAAAAGCATACTGAAAAAATTCAGTCTTCAGGAATGCTTCAGTAAAAGATTTTCTCTGACATAGTGTCCCTGTTTTTATGGCTTTAGTACTTTGCTCTTTAACTACTCCCTTTCCTTTATTTGTGTGTCTCTCTTTATTTTGCTTCCTATATTTGTTTGTAGTTACCAGCACCACTAAATGCAACTACAGAAATCACAACAAAACTACACAAAAACAATCCAAACTAAAACTGCATGCAAAAATACTTGAAAACAAAAACAAATCCATTCAATTTCAGACTCACTTGATTCAACACTCCCATTAGATTTACAACCGCCTGTATTTGAGGCAACAGCATCCGCCTCCTCACCACCAACGCCATCGAATCCTAAAGGAAACGCCGATAGTCCAACTACTGTCGACAGTTATGGTAATCCCATTGAAAGCCTACAACCTATTCAAACTCCTGATGGACGCAAGGTTGTAAGCGCACATGGTCTACAATTTGAAATTCCAAATTATGCTTCAGGCATAACTGAACTTAAGACACCTGCTGATGACTTACTGCCACCATTTGTTGGTGAGTTTAGCTATGATTTTGATATATCAACTGCAAAAACAGATAGAGTAGAAGATGTTGGACAAAGTAACGATGACAGGCCAGGTATTCGCTTTAATAACAGAGACAATGCCAAAGCTGACGACAGCCTTGAGCACGTTAATACTTTTATAACTAGCGATGCTTACGTAAGTGATCAACTACAGGATATTAGGAGGTATAAAAGGCAGCTACAATCCACAGACTCTAATAGCAATATTAATAATAATTTTAATAATACAAAAACTTACACAAATAATTTAAATACTGCGAACACGACTAAAAGTACCATCACCATGTTAAACAAGAAACGACAAGACGGTAAACTCACCAACAGCAACAACACAATATCATCTAATATAGAAAATAATAGTAGCAGCTTAAGTTTGTTTGAAGACAAACAGTCAAATAATGTTAACTATAATTCACGTAAAAATATCTCATCACTCACATCTTCATCTTCATATTCACTCCGCCAGTATAATTCTTTTCAGTCACCATCTTCTAAAACTAAGCTTTCAGCACACTACACCCCCCTAAGTAATGGTAACTTTAATTATCCCAATGTACCCACTGACGCGTCCATTATCGAACGTATAGTTTATAAATATCAAAATCCCCTTCCTACCTTAGATCCCATTGTCGTTGCACTGCCAGATATATCTGCGGAAAGGTTTAGCACATATCCAGGTCAAACTTCGGCCGAAGTTACAACCAGCATTGATGTAGAAAGAGTTCCACTCGTTGAGTTTAGAACGCCACCAGCTGTAAGCCACAACGTTCTATCGACACACTCAAGAGGCTTGCCGAAGTACATTTTGGAACTAAATGATCCTGACATCGATGGTCCTGTCAGTTACCAACCATCTGAAGATAAACGAGGCTTAAACGTCATAGCCTGGGACTTGTTGCCGCCTTTTGAAGTAGAAGATCTCAACGGCCAATACATTAGTCATAGTAATAGAGTCAGCGCAATTAGTGGTCACAATTTTGTTGCTCAGGCTTCTCAGGAATCTAGTCATGCCACACAAAGACCTCAATATCGAGGAGGAGTTTCTTTCGGCAGCAGCACAATATCAGCAACAACTCCACGAACTATCACTACCCCCAGAACAACAACTACTGTCAGAACAACAACACCCAGAACAACTACAACTACCACGAGAAGAACTACCACTCCTAGAGCTACCACGACTACAACAAAAACAACCACACCCGAACCAGATTCTTCTGAATTCTTTAAACTAGAAGCTGGCGATTCATATACTCTACCGCCTTGGCTATTGGATATTGATGATCCCGAGCTGGATGTGGCTGTAACCTTTGAAGTTCCTGCAGATATCAATGAGTACAATATTACCGTAGAGCGCGATTTGTTGCCACCCTTCGAGCCATACACCGATCTAAATGATATTACCTTGACGTCACCTCTAAACTATGAAGAAGCTGCTACTACTACAGCCAGAACGACTACAACAGCCAGAACCACAACCACCAGACGTCCCACTCTAACAACAACCAAAGTGCATTGGGTTAGAGCAAAACCAACAGTGCCCCCACCCACTGCATCAACTTTCAATTACCAATTCACTAGACTTAGCCCATTCTCATCATCAACTAATTTTGCACAACGCATAGCGAGCACAAGAAGCACCACTACAGTCAAACCACAAACTGCCCAAAATTTCTATAATCGACAGCTTTCTTCAAATATTCCACAAACAGATAAAATCGTCAGCAGCATAGAAGAATTCAATACAAAATCTGAAAATCCATTCTTGTCCACTGCTTTTACTGATGGCAGATACAAGCCAAGACCAACAACTAGATTGACTACAACAACCACTACTACAACGACAACAACGACACCAAAGCCTCAAGTTGTGGAAAAAAATCCCTTCGAAGCTACCATACCACCATGGCTAAAAGATTTTGACTATCCCGGCCTCGGACCTGGTGTGCCCTTCGTCTACAACCCAGATGAAGATGAAAATCCTGTGGACAAAGACATATTGCCACCATCTCAAGCAGAAGAACCTAACCAAACTAATCCGCCCTTTGACTCTCCCTTTCTAAATTCGCAAACGCCTCAAAGTTTAACAAATCAATTAACTTCTCCTTCCGCTACACCCTTAACTTCTACTACTACTACTTCTTCTTCTTTCCCATCAATTGTAACAAATCCACTCCCATCCACACAAATAAACCTAGATGATAGCACGTTAACGCAACCGCCTGCCGTGTTCGTACCATCAACGTCTATCTCTGCGGAAGACACGATTAACGCTGATAAGTCCGATGACTTTTCAAAGCAAACCTCATCAACATTTAACAAAAATTTTGCAGCACCTTTCGACTCCACCACCACTGCTAGCCGCGCAAGTAGCGGTGGCGACCAAAAGAAAGTACCCCTAAGTGCTGATCGTGAGTCGTTTCCACCATATAGCAGCCTCATAACTGGATCTTCTACCATACCAACTAAGACCACCTTCAGCAAGAGCGAAGACGGTAAAGTCATAACCAATAATATATTTTTGAGTGGAGGTTTGGGAGCGACAGCCTCGAAGCCAATTGGATCCCTTCAGTTCTTAAGCAGTCAAGAGAAAAGTGAGTACATAAGCTTATTCGCATAAGTCAGCTGTGATGTAAAGGTCTGATTTGAGTTCTAGCACTAGATTAGGTTAAATTTTCAGTTGGCCTAAGTGTACTTTGAGTCCATAAATAGATCCATTGGTGGCAGTTGTACGTTTATTTAAGCTTTTATATGAATTGCCAGTCCTGGTTAAAATAGAAAAATCAATATAATTGTTTAATTTCTATCGATACGAAAACTTCTCACAAGTTACAGATACGAGGTACAGACTATGATTAATGCTAGTACCTTCCCAAAGTATATAAGAAAGTGTAAGTAGACTTCATTACCAAGGATAAACTGACACACATATCTTAATAGCCCTAAACGAGTTAGCTACCTCTGTCGGGAAGTCTTTATAGTATAAATAATATTCTGGTAGTCATATATTGTTCCACAATGCATTAACTCCATGAGTGGACACTTGCATAATTATGTAAAGGGCAGGTGAGAAAAGTTGTCACGGGGCTCGCCTCAAGAAGAAGTAGTATTACACATTTAGCATCTATAATGGTTCTTATGTTTAGGGTTTTGTACCTACAACAATCATTTCATTTTCCCTTCGAAAAGCCTTGTGCATTTATTATTTATTTAAGAACACACAAGTGGAACGAACGATGAATTTTTCGTTCTGAACTTTCGTCATCAGAAATAAAACACATCTATGCATATGAAAATGATGAACTCTCCTATGGATTTATTTATTTTTTACGCCGACAAACAACCCAAAAATAATTCTCTCTCTCTCTCTCTCTCTTTCTCTTTTTCCACAAACAATAACCAACCTTATAATTATAAGAGCTGAATTCGCTGAGAAAATTCGTCGTTATTGAGCTTCACACGACGAATTCTTATCGACGAATTCGTGGACTTGGACGAAATTCGTCGTTCGTCCCATTTGTGTTCCTAGCATTACCCCTTCATTGGATAATAATGCCTTACATTAAATATTCTGTAATATGCCAAACCTAATACAGTCGACTCCGCTTTACTGCAAATAACCAATCCCCAATTTTTTTCAGTTATCTGAGTTTTTCTCTAAAACGTAGTTCGGATTACTGAAGTTTGTTACAGTTAAACGTACTGCTTAAAATCAGTGAATGTTTAGCCAATTGCATTGAAAATATAATAAAAAAAATACAATAAAGTATGTAAGTACATTTTGCCATTTAATTTTTTAACGGAAAAAACATGCACAATTTTTTCAGCCTTAAGTTATGCAATCGATTTCTAATAAATAAATTTGTCATTGTTTATTTTTTTAATAAAGCGAAGTAAGTTTCATACAAAACGTAGTTGTGGGCTTGCTTTTGGTTTTCAGTAATACGATATTTTCAGTAAAGCAATGTTTCGCTAAAGCGAAGTGAATAAGACAAGCTGCTCTTAAATTCAGAGCGGGAATTTCTATCGCTTCCAGTAATCTGATTTTTTTCAGTAAAGCGTGTTGCGCTAAAGCGGATTTGACTGTATAGAAATAATGCAAATTGGCAACACTGCTTACACAAAGCATAAGAATAGATATAAGAGAGGAAAAAGAAACAAACAAACAGTGATACCAGCTCTTTTAGAGCAAAACGCACTGTTCTTTTATTTAAAAAAAATGCAATGAAAGGCATTAAATGCGAGAAGTGTGTTACAGCATTTAAATTTCAATGCAAATTTTATTTGTATTATTGTATACAACTGCCCATATTAAATCATTCGCTATCAACGAAATATCAAATCACTTAAATGCAATTTTAATTTTATTATTTTAAACGAAAGAAAATATATACTTACGTATAAAAAAGATGTTACTTCAAATTTTTAAACTTTATATCCAAATAAGCACTGTTTTCATGTCATGTTTGACAGTTGAGAAGGAAATTCACAGACACAAATACAATTACTTTACAAGATCTGCCTCGAGTTTGTATACTATATGTATTTAGATTTTTTCAATAGCACAAATTAGGGTTTAGTAGAGTTGCATAGCGCACTAAAAGGTCTCAAATTATGAGTGAAGAAGCGCCGATTCAGTGCCTTAAAAAAAACACCATGTTTTAAATCATTAAACACTGTTATGACTCAAAAAAAAAAGCTGAAACTAGTGCAAAAAGCACTAAATTGGCATCACTGTGAATATGTGTCAATTTTTAACATCGATTTTCAATTCCTGTTATAAACTCTATGTAGCTTAAACACCTCGTCAACAAATTAAGGCCATGTCAGATGAAACTTTTGCTTATTTTTTGTTGAAGATTCGCGTTGACATCTAAGATGAAATGTACACGCTTATATGAAACATGTCACAAAATGATAATAACGTATTTGACCAAACTCGTGTGTAAATATGAAATTTTTATTAAAATTTTGGTAAATTTACATAAACAACGAGTTAGTGGCATCAGAGTAATCGAATTGTGCTGTGTTTTATGCATAAAACAAAATAGTGAAACAAACAGTGATGCCCATGTCTTGACTTGGTAATCAAACTGTAATTATTTTTAAGTTCTAATTAAATACGAAATTGTGTTTTGAGTGCATAATTAAATAATAATTAAATGCCCAACCTTGTGTAATTAAATACTACTTAAGTTTTATGAGCGTACCATATGTTTGTTTTTATGCGTGTGTGTGTTTATTGTCATGTGGTCGTATTAGGACGAATTTCGTTTAATTTGCATAAATACATAGCATAAACAATTCATAGTTTCATATAATGGAATAAATAAATAGAAAAATTCATTCTGATGCTCCTTTGGTTTCATAAAATGTGTTTTTATGCAATTTTAATTTTCTGCATTTTGATAACCTAACTTTTTTGTTTATGTTAAACAGCTGTTATTTGGATTTTTTTTAGTGCTGCCGTACTTTCAACGTAATTTAATGAGAACTTTAATTAACCACTGAAAAAATTAAAACGTATTTAATTACAACTTAATTTTAAATAAAAATTAGCTAATTACGTACTTAATTATTAAGTTAAAAACTAGGGGTGAGTGTTGTCAAAGTTTTTATTCCTACATAGACATTTTTCTTATCGCTTTTTTCCCAAAGTTAGAAACGTCACGCAAAGCGTTAAAGTTGTATCTGACACCGCCTTTAGATTTGGGTCGAACTCATCAGTCAGTCATTTTTGATGCAAACCTATGATCAAATCCATGCAATTTAATTTAATTTAATTTGACCAAAGTCTATAACAAATCACAGAATGTTCTCTTTGATATTTTTAAAGTGTCCTTCAACGATCAAAATCAAATCTTTCCTAAACCATTAAATTTAACCAAAAACTATTTTCTTCTTCTATTCCATTTTACTGCTTTTCAGATACATTAACCACCCAATCCACCGGTGGCTCCAGCTTAACCACTTCAGCTGCCGCTTCTGGTTTTGTTACAGCCTCCTCAAGTTTCACTTCAGACAGTTCGAAGTATACCGGCCGTTTTGGTGGACCCCCTGGCGTTTTAGCACCACAATCTAATGGCTTCACCACCTCCAGCACAACCGTAACAAAGTCCTACACTAAACCATTTCAAACAACTTTTGGTGTAACATTACCGCCGACATATACCGCCACATATAATAATGACAAGTTTATAGGAAGTTTTGGTGGACCACCGGGTATATTGAGACCCTATGATAATGTTAAAAATCATTAAACTGTTAAGAGCTGGGCGTTTTATTGAGATAAAACCACATTACTTATTAGTTTTAGTTAAATTATTTATGCCAAGACATGTAAAGTTGAATTTGTTTATATGTATTTTTTTTTAATGAAAAATAGTTAAAAGTTTAAACATGAATTTAAAATAAACGATCGAATATACATGTATATATATATATATTTTTTATTAATACTCAACGAAATTTATGTATACTTTTGTATATTTTTCATATATATATTTTTTTTTCTTTAAAATAAAAACTCTTAGTTGCACACAATTTGAAATTAAGCCAATCATTACCTTTTAAAAATGTATGATAAATAAATTTATGTAAAAAATAAAACAGCCTAATAATGGCTTCATTTTGCTATCTTTGCTTTTATTGTTATTTTTTGTTTTATTAAATAAATTACTTATACAATTTAAACTACAACAAAAATTATTAAGCAAAAACTTTAATTTCTCATAAGGATTCTTTAGGAGATGTCGCCACAAGTAGAAATTTATTTAGTTGTTGACAACTCATTTAGATTTCATCGAAGAAGTTAATTTCAGTTGGCATGCAATTGCTGCTAATGGTTTCTTAAAGTACATTGAGAAAAAAATATTAACTTTTAATATTGTGCAAGGATATAAAACATATTAAATCCTATCAAGTGAATGTTGAAAACTCTTTTTGCGATTCTATTATGGCATAAATCGTATAAGATAGTTTACAAACTTTTACAAAACAGCAAATTAGGTTGGCTCTAATGTCTCCATTTATTTATTATACATATTATACAAAGTAAATTTGCATAATATGGTGTTGCACAAATATGGACGGGGTAACTAGACCATATGCCCAAGATGGTATTAACAGTATTTTAAAAGGTCTTGTGACTGACTGTACACGACCTATGCCTTCACATAGGAAGTAGCAACGTGGTTGTTAAAGAAATTCCACAAAAAACCGCAAGATTATACGGTTATCCGTGGCAGATCAGTAAACCAGTACAAGCGAGACGAAAAACTCTCGAAGGCCAAACAAAATGCACAAGCCTGACCGCACTTAAGAAATAATTACGATGACGCGAGAGATGTTCCTCAACTCAGAGCTGCTTTACGACTGACTAATGTCTTTATGTTACCTGACAGTAGGGAAGGGAGAGTGCAAGCACAGATGGTCAAGTGTCAGATAAATAGAGGGAAGAGAAAGAAGCTCAACTAATCTTATTATTTTTACAACTCTGTTATTAGCCGTTTTGTTGATTTTTTTTTTTTTTTGAAGCATCGTTTCTAAATAGACGTATAGCTTTAGTTAGCTATATTAGTTATTTTACTTCGCTGAAAATTAATTGCTACAAATGCCGACGAAGGAGGGTGCTGCGGTATAAATTGCACTAACTCATATCAGAAAAAACCATGATGTAGATGAAATATGACTGGGTCTGGCCAATATTTGATCTCGAGCCCTCGAAAACCAAAAGTTGCTTCGTAGTTGACACGCTAACTACTTAAGCTAACAGCACCCTTTTCACGCTATTGCTCACTTGACCTGAGATTCGATATAAACGAATGCTCACTAAAGCGAAGAATTTTTATTAAAGAATTAAAAAAAAAATAAATAAATAAATAAAATAAATAAATTAAGAACTAAAATTACTTTATTTACTCTTTCTGATGCCTTTTTGTGATATCAAAACTAGTTTGATAATGGCTCACTTTTGATATTGCTGGCGAACCTTCGAAATTGTATGACTTTTGGGAACAAAACTGAGCGACAGGTAAACTTTTTTCGATTAATTTTTGAGTATCATTCTCGATAGATTTACACGATAAATGTTCGAGATACATTCGAAATCGATATCATTAACGAAAACCCTGGTCAGCTGGGTGAAGGCAAAAATTACTCACTATCATGTTTTATTCATGCACACAACATTAACAGGGTTCATCTACATTACTAGTAAGATAGGGAACACTTTCTAGTATTGGTTAAATAGGTAATCTGACGAAGCGTCGTGCTAAAAGAGATGAAGTTGCCTAAGGTTTGTAACAAACTACATACATAACCCATAGTTAATGAATACATCAGGGCGTTCTTCTAAGACAAAAATTCTCAATGTTCGACTTGTCGCACATTTACATTGGAAACAACAACAAAATTTTAAAATATATTTTTGTTTTGAATGTAAGTGTTGCGACAAGTCGACCATTGTCGACATCGCGGGACAGGCCCTTAAAATATGTCTTAAAATTGCAACTTTTCAATTTTATTACTTTAATATGGGTCTGCGAGTTTGTAGTTTTTGGTTTGTGTCTAACTCAAATTTATTGCCAGGTGGGAAATTTAAGGGTCTTATGCAAAAAAACTTAATAAAGCTTTGCCAAGCAATGTTAAGTAAAGTTGTATTCAAAAAAAATTATTGTATCAAAATTCTAAAGTAGGCACCGACGTTTGTTAAGGCTACTTTAAGTTGATATTTCCAAAATGTGTGTTTTGTACCTCAAATATTTTTATTAATATAACACATACTGATTCATGTTACATCTGAAAATGAAGCTAGAAGTGCCTGCTCTTATCTTAAATTTATTATTTCTGTCATGTAATGGGAAACATCACCAAATTATCCAACTGATTCGAAATACATAGCAAAATCCATAAAAAAATATCAAAATAAATACAATTATACAAATATGTTTTAGTGATGTACATACAATCAAAACAAATCGAAAAAAGCTGGATATTCAAATACTCGTTTCATTCGAATAAAACAAATTGTGATAATTTTTCACATTTTTTTACTTTTACTTCATGGTTGTGTTTATCTGTTTTCCTATTAAGTCAGAAGCTCATATTTTTTAAATTAGGTTGCTTTACTTCAAGATAATAAAAATTTATTTAATAAAATAAAAAAAAATATTTGAATACCCGAATGAAATTGTATTCAATTTTGTACATCATAAGCTGTGAAGTGGTTGTTGAACACGGTGGTGTTACCAGTATTTATTATTAAATCACAAAATATTTAAAGTTGTCTTTTGCATATGATTTTTTAATAAAGCTGTGTTAGCCTTAAAGTGCTTATCAACTACTATGAACTTTAAAGCTAAATTAAACTATTTTTTTGCATAAGGGGGTAAAAGTATAAAAAGCATGTAGTTTTCAATATGGCAATATGGTAATGGTAAACTAAACATATTAAAACTGTCAGCGCAGCTGTAATTGATGAAAAAATATATGTATGTATTTCTGTTGTCATTATGCATTTTACGGAGCGAAACTTATTTTGATAAATTTATCCAACGATAATTTCTAATTTAAAAAATTTTGTTATTTTAATACTTCAATATACTTTGTTTTTTATCGTTGCCTGCTCACAATGAAAGTTTTAAAATGGCACAATGTTGCCACATTAAAATTTTAAGATACTCATTGTGAATTGCCTAAATTTAAATGCACATTTAATTTTCTTAGTGTATAAAGCCTATAGTACACGGCATGTAAGAAGCCACATGCACATGTGGCGATGACATCACGGGCATTTTCAGCATGTTGGTTGCATTTTTTTAAAATTACTAGTAGTGGCTACATGCCGTAAAATTTTGATACAAAATTTTGTTCGAAAATACAAATGTGACATATTTAGCCGAATTGAATACATTTTCTGAGGCAACAAATTTGTAAGCATCTGAATATTTGCATGTACATATTAGTCTCCTGCACAAGATATCTTATAAGAACTTTTAAGACATGAGGGATTTTTCAAATGCTTTACTACAGCGAAATCTTTTGAGTATTGTAGGTATAGGAGTAAAGAAGAAAACACTTCGTGACGGAAGAATTTGTGATACTAGCTTCTTTCTACGCATAAACGCGTGTACAAACGTCATGCATGGATGTGTGTATGATCTTTTATTTTTCTGCGCACATGCAAAGGCACACACATGCATTAACATTAGTTGTATGCGGTTAATCACATAATAGCTTACCATCTACATATTACACACACACTCAAACGTACAATATGAAAAATAACAAGCATACACTAATCAACAGTACTTCTTTTGAGTGTTTGTTACAAGCAAACTGTCTTGCGACATCGCTTGTTATACTGATATACACATACACCAATACATCCATCGTGTATCCAGCTTATATTACGACAGCATTTATTATTGGTTTAGTATAATACATGCGACGTGAATACATTTAAAAATCATGACGTTTTTACATTTCAAGACTGTTTACGCAGCTCTCTAGTATATATGTTACTAGTATACGGCATGTAGCAAATGTAGCTTTGTGATGACGTCAAAATTACGTCAGAACCACATGCCGTGTACTACACGCTTAACAAACCATAACTTCATAAATAACAATATAATACTGTTGTATTTTATAACTTTGTGTAGCAAAACTTCAGCAGGAAAACAAGCAAAGAATACTTGTTGTTTTTTTTTGTGGAATTATTTATCTTGGCGACATTGTGTTGCATAAATAATAAATATGCTTTAAAGGAAATCAATGTTAATAAAACGGTTAATTTAATTTAATTTTTGACAATAATGAAGTTTTATTATTAAAAAGTTTATTATACATACTGAGTTGTCTTTAAGTTTCAATGTAAAAGAAACTTGTTTTATTTGAATATTTATTTAAGTCTTTTATTTTACGAGTATCACTATCAAGAACATAATATCATCATATAAACTAGAAAAAAGTTTTAAGTTACGCTTTATTTATTTTACCGGAGAAGTAAAAATCATTAACAAATTTACTGCCGTATTTAAAAAAATAATTTGGGTTTGAATTCTACGTTAAACAAAAACGTCTTAAAATATTTTAACTAAAGCATACTTATAATATAAATTATTTATATTATTTATTTTATTATATTATTATTTATTATTATATTATATTATTTATTATATTTATTATTTATTTTAAATTATTTTTTTTAGGCCTTTAGTATATTTAGTTCTCAGTAAACTTTGGACTTTCATTAATAAATTTGATATTTTTAAGCATACACGTATTAAACTGTTGTGGATTTTTGAGGAAGACAAACTATTCGTTTAAGAATTCAAAGCAGAAACTTTAACTCCTTAACTTATATATTTTATCTAACATTCATTTGGCTTTAATAGTCTATAATTTTCTCTTTGTCTAACTTCTGTTGCTTTAACAATAAAGCCAATCACAACTCTGGGGCCATAAAAGAATAATTCCAAATCACTTTTGTGCATGTAAATAGGAAAACTTGTTATTAATTTGTTTGGTATTGTTTTTATGGTTGAAATTACTTGATGACAAATTTGAATTTGTTTTATTATTATTTATGTTATTTTTAATTTTTTTTATGTATGTATGTATATAATTTTTAGCATATACATAAAAATTAAACAACAATATTACAAACTAAATAGACGATTTAATATGCAAATATACGAATAGCATGAGTTTGTGAAATTTATTCTTTTGAATCGTGTATCAAGAGGTTGAGAATGTTTAACAGGTTTACATGAGTTCAAAAAGGCTTGAAATATTAGCGAAGTTTTTCTATATAATTATGAAAAGAAAAAGATAGATAGATAAGTTTGTAAACTTTATTTTATTTCTTGTTTTATTTTGATAATTAAGCATAATAGCACATGGAATGTTTAGTTATTGATTTTTCGTCAAAATTATCAAAATTCTTGAAAAAGTAATTAATGGGAAAATTATACATAATATACTATCAAATAAAAATTATAAAGCTACTGATTAAAATAATCGTCTATATTCTGGCTTCCGAGTTGTTTTCATATATTTTCTTGTGCGTTCGGTTGCTAAAACATTCTACAGCTGTTTAACTTGAAATTTAGAAAATAAAAATTAATAGCATTAGAGTATATTAGATTTTCCTTTTTTCACTTTTGAGCAAAGAAACTCGTATTCTTCTTACTTGAAAACAGTCTTGTGAAAGCAAAATATAAGAAGAAAATCCAAGAATTTTAAATCTTTTATTTTCAATTTTTTCTTCTTCTTAACAGGTGAAGCATGTGTTTTAACATCGTTGTGTAAAAAAGATTCGAAAACCATAACATAGACGAATATTTTTTGGCACCGACTTCCAACATCAATACAGGTAACACATATTAATATATTTTATTTAAATAAATGAGCATAAAAATAAACTAACTAACTAAAAAATGAATTTAAATTATTGAATTAAAAAAAAACAACATTTTACTAAATAAGTAAAAATAACAATTCAATAACAATAAAAGTAACAATTTCCAAAAAGCATCAGTCAAAAATATTTGTGTGGCAACACTCTATTCTTGCAAAAGCAATGTATAGCTGTTGTTGTTTTTTACATTTATTTTCCATTACAAACATACTCGTACTTCTTACCTGTGCCACCAAAATAGGGATTTCACCTATAATTTGGGACAGAATTTCGTAGGGAGGGATTTTGGGACTTTTCATTTTGAGCTCTAAGAATTTGCATGTGTCAGGAAAATAATGGTGGATGTTGACATAATATTTTAGTACTGGTAAAATTTAAGTTTTTAAAAATGTTTAGAGTAGTGTGGTAATCATACTCTATAATGAAGATGATATTACCATCATGGTAACACCGCGAACATATCGTCCTCTTTCTTCTCAAACCACGTAAGCGCCATTTTTTCAAAATTGACTTTTTTGGTTTTTACGATAGAAAATAACTGAGACATTTTTAGATATTAATTGAACTATAGTGAATTTTTAATCAGAAATAATTTTTTAATTGTACACAACAATCATTTCTCACATTCCGTTTCATTAGAATTTACGTTAAATAGCTGATGTTAATAACAATCTCTACCCAAGTAGATAGACTAGGGTGCTGATGAAGTGCGTTACTGCACAGAACTCCCATTGGAGCATAGGGCGCCAAATATCTATCATAAATATTATATCTAAAGTTGGAAATAAAAATTAAAAAAAAATTTCCCAAAAAGGTTCTACACCCTCCACAGGGTCGCAAAGAAATGTTTTGTAAGAAAAAAAATTTTTTTAACACATATTTACAAGGATATTAAGTTTTTTTTTCGTGAGTCGTTGGCACTTACGTGGTTTAAGAAGAAAGGCGACGATATATATGTACATAGACAAAACCATGCTTGCAGCTGCATAACTAACTCTTTGGCAATTAACATTTTTTTTTCTTTTGAAAAAGAAAAATAACTGTTGAAAGTTTTGATTGTGCAATTGTTCTACGGACGGTTCTACCTTAGTTATTGTGTTACGCATAAGAAAACTATGTAGTATGTGTGATTCCCAGAAGATATGAAAAACTTTGAACTTTTTAAAAATTTGCAATTTAAGCACATTATAAAACATAGATTTGATTCGGTTTATGGAATTTTTAAAGATGTTATAGATCCAAAAGTGACATTGAGGGTATATGTAAACTAATGGAATAAAATTGCTTATATCGACTGGCGGAAACAAACAAAACAAAGTTTTCCTAAAGACATATTTGGCTTTTGGGCAATAGCATATCAGTACGAAGATAATGCCGGAAATTACTTCTTTCGTGCTGTGTTCAACCTGTTGATAGTTCCAATAAGTAATGCGTTTGTGGAGAGAATATTTTCATGCATGAACACTACCAAACCAAAACCAAATAAAGGAATAATCTGCAATATGAAATGTTAGAATCTTTAATAAGAATAAAATCACATTTAAATATTTATAAGATCTGCCGCCATAAATTTGAGCTTCCTTTCTGAAGAAATGATAAAAAAGTTCAAATCGGAAAATATGTACAAGCGAGTTGTAGAGCACGGAGACGAACTTGATGTCTATGAAGTTTTGGATTGAGAAATTATTTAGAATATTTCGATTGCAAGAATGTATGTATGTATGTAATATCTTCATAAATTCGTGTTCACCCCTATTGTGAATAAAATGTAAAATTTTGGTTCCCATGAAAGTTTCATTCCCCATGAAGGGAAATTTGCAATCTTCAATTTCATGGGAACGTTTGTTCCCGCTATCAATGCGTAGTGAATGTAAAAAAACGGGAAGAAGACTTGTAAAGCTTCAAAATTAATTGAAAATCAAACAAATTAAGTTTAATAATAAGAGATACACATATTTTGGGTTTAAAATGAAATGTTATATAGTGCAAAGTGGCGTTTTTAATTGTTTTAGGCGCCGTGCAAAAAAATTTTTTAGTATTCCAAACCAAAGAGATTCATGTTCAATGAAAAAGGTGTTCCAAGGTATTATTGTTATTAATCATGCACATTATTTATTGATCTTGCCCTAAAAATGATTATTTATAAGTTTTAATATATAACTGCAAGTATAGTATTGAAATTACGCAGTGTATTAATTCAGTTCCCCTGCAAAAATAAAGTGAATAAAGCGAAAGGAAAAGTGAAAAAATCCATGTGAAAAATATTATTCACGATAAGGGGAATCAAGAAAGGGAACACATTTCAGGGGAAAAATTATTCACGATTGCAATTTGGGGAACAGGGAAAATATCTCGAGGGAAAAACTGTTCACGATAGAGGTGATTATTTTTATTTTTTTTTTGCTATTATCTTCTTCAGATTGTTTACTTCGACTGACTCCAATCGAATCAAAACAATGGATGGAAAAGTAAATCCTAAATTTTAGTTTTATATTCTGCGCCACGTTTCTGTAAGGAATGTGAAAACTTTTCGAGTCGAAAAAATTGTTATCATCCTGTGAAACACAGCGTGAGTAAGAAAAAAGCTGTATTTGTTGATTTTTTTGGAAGTTTATATAAGTTTTTTTGTGAGTAACCCTGTGTAAAATAGGACAACCACTTTAATTCTCACAAGTTACAGAAAAGGCACACTAATCTCAAAAACTAATACTATTTTATGTACCTTCTAAAATTAAACATTAATATTAATTGATTGTATTAATTAATAATATTGTAATAAATAAACTTGAAAGTGCCTCTTTGTTAATTGTTAAGTTTTACACACATACATATGTAAATATATGCATGTACCATTGAATTTTATGTACGTTTTAAGTTAATAAAAACATTAAAAAAAAATAAAAATAAAGAATTTGGTCAATCGTACTGAAAAAAGTAAAATTTTTCTTGTAACTTTGTGAAAATCTTATTTCGCATCCCTGTGCATAGGACTTAATAATCGTTTTTTATGAATGATATATTTTTGGGGACAAAAGTTAGGATTTTTCTGTTGAAATTGGGATTTTTGGGGACATGACATTTTAAATTGGGGACAAGAGTCAAAATTTTTCTGGCAGCACTGCTTCTTACAACTACAACTAGGGCTGAAATAAAAACTACTAAAAATCTTTATTAGTAAATGTCAGTGTGACTGTTTCAGGCTTTTTGCATTTTTATTTTGATTTAGCCGCAAATTTTCAATTTAGCATTTTTAGTTTTTTTATTTAGCATTTTTCTACATTATCGAAATTAAATAATTAAACAAATTTTTACTTTATCTTATGTGTAAAAATTACGGCAAAAACTAATCATAATTTAATATTCAAAGTACATATACATTCAGTAGCGGATTTAGGTCTACTGCCACTCTAGGCACTGTTTTACATGCCATATATAGAACGTATAGTTTTTAAATACTTACATAAATGATTTCGAATTAATTTTATCAGCTTAGACCGAGTTTACATCTGGCACATATGTATGTGGCCAAAAAAGCGTAACCACTAATTACTAATGAAAAACAGAAATCTACATCAACTGACACCACACACAGTGGACCAAACTCAAAGAACGCTGATGATGAAGCTGTAGTGGCCTTTGAAAACAGCTAGTTGTTCCGTTTTACTAAGTGTTTGTCAGAATATTTGCAATTAACTTTGGTGTTATGTCTTCATTACTAATTATCACATGTAATTTGGCTTACAAAGCGATACGAATAACTTTGGCCTAATCAAAATCATAAATATAGAAACAAATGAAGTTCAAACAATAATAACACAGTGCAACACGAAAAAAATAACCACACTCAAAATATTCCATGCTTAAAAATACGAAATATTTTTTCGTAAAATAATTTTTGTGCAATAAACGAAAATTTTGTACATTTTACGAAAATATTTGTGGCTTATGCAGGAAACAGATTTTGTAATTTTACGAATTTCGTTAAATTACAAAAATTATTTCGTACAATTATTTTCGTATATAGCACCTCCCTCAGTTTTTGTTTATTTTATTGAATTTAGTATAAAATAAAACTTTTTTATAAAATTGGAAATTTCGTATAATAAACAAATTTTGTTTTGTTAACATTTTGTTTACAGTACAAAATTATTCTTAAATTTAAACAAGTGAATTTTATGGAAAAACAAATTTTAAACATAAAATAAAAAGTGTTTTCCCCATTTATTTTCCTGTCATTGCATACAAAATTATTCAACATTTTTCTATTAAAATAAAAAATTATAATAAAAAAATAGTTTTCGGCTAATATTAGGAAGACAACTGAAACGAACGACAAATCTCGTCAACGGCACACCACCGACGAATAAGTAGCGGATCTTATGATTGCATAATTGGTTGTTGTTTGTGCAAAGAGAGAGATAAAATTGTTTTGTCGATTATAGGCGTAAGAAATAATCGTAGAAATAAATATGTACATATACACATGTATCGCAGATTTCGTCTTGCACGGCGGATTTCGTTGGACGGTGGTGTTGTGTTAATTTTCATATATGTAATAAAGGGTTGCATTTGTATACTCGTTTGTATAGCCAAAACAAATATACCATGGTACGAACCATATAATTGTAGTGTGAGCGACAGAACTAGTATAAGAGTTATTGTGTGTGCGTGCTTTTCCAAATTAAAATACAATTGAAAACAAATAACAATTGCTTATTGTATTGCTGCTGAGCAACTGTTTGATCTGTTTTTGCTCAAAAAGTACATATTGTAATACAAATATATGAAAAAACCACTATTGAAACAAATACATGATGTGCAGATGTATGTGCGGACGTTCGTTATGTTATTTTGTGGCGCAGCCAAAGTATAGAGAGAGAAAGAGATAATTTTGCTCTGAGAGTAATTAAAAATGCATGTGTTTCATGTACATGTATCATTTACTTACATATGTATGTGCAATTTTGCTTTCATTCATTCATTCATCAGCCAATTACATTTTTTCTCAACACATCATAAGGCACTTATGGTAAAAGCAGTTTTACGTATCTTATTTGCCTTAGAAAAACAAAAAAATAAATGTGTTGTTTTCATTTGCTCATTGCCCAACCATACAATAATTGCTTAAAAAATCAACATTTACAACTAGTAACAGAAAACGATAAATAACATATTTGTTCATACCAGAACCAAAAAATACGCAAAACTAGTGCAACCAGATGTATCTGTGCAATGCTATAATACGGACACCACTACTTAACAAAAGACCAAAAAAAAGACCCGTGCTTCCCAGTTTTGCCACAAGTCATGCACTTTTTTATGGGCCCCCAAAGATTTGGGGCATCGGTGTCATTTTTGCATTTTCTCAGGCTCATATCTTGCAAACCGTTCGGATTTTTGATTTACTCTCTGAGGCAAAGTTGTAGCTCTTGTTATAAAGATTATAAAAACTCCAAAAAAAAAACATCTTCAGGATCAAAATCTCAAAAAATTTAAAAAGTTCGATTTTTTTACCTTTTTTCCCCTGTTTAGCCCCATAAGTAGCAAACCGTTCAAAAATTCAAGGAAACAATCAACTACAAAATATACCGTAGATCTCAATAAACAACTTTATAGAACACATGAACTTCCTAGGACTGATTCTCAACACCGTTTAGGTAGCGCTTAGGTAGCTGCAAAAGTGAAAAATTTCCAAACATATGAAAAGGCGTGTGAATTGGCTACATTGTAGTTGTTTGGTTGTAGTTTTGGATAACAAATCTTGATAAATGTAAAAAAAAACTTGGTGTAAACGGTATAGATTTCCATAGAGATTTAAACTGAAATCTGCTAGATTTTGTGCAGGTATAAATTCCCTATTTATGGAGTCTAGAAATTATGCAAAATAAACATTTTGTTTTAGCTTAGAACAAAAAGTTTCATTACTCTTAGCCAAAAAAATTAAAATGGCTCCAATCGATTCCGATTACATTCTTACTTCTGTAAAGACTACACAAAATTTATTAATGACTGATAAATTGATCAATACTAACGCGGCTATTCACGACGATCACAGATTTACCAGTTATGGGGCTGTTAACTTATTACGCAACGCTATTTTCGGAGTTTTTATACCGCCTACCCTACCTAGTAACGCTGTTTACAAAATTGCCTGTATACATTTTTAAACCGTAATAAATCTTTAACCCCCATCCAGCGTTACATAATAATATGTGAATAGGCATGCTGTTTTCAGAATTTTTGTATTTTTTACAAAATTGTCCGTATAAATTTTCTAAACTGTAACAAACCCTTAACCCCGCACCACACACACCCTTGAGCGTTTCAATCAAATTTTCAAAATTAAACAAAATCAGCGATAACATATGTACATATGTTAATACATGTATATAACAACAACAACAAGTAAATAATCAAAACACAAAAAAAAACTTTCAAAACTTTTAAAAACTTTTATTGCGTGTACTCATCAAGTTAAACATTGTTTCCAATATTGCGTTTTGTTTGATATGCAAACGCAAGACGGCAAAAATAAACGAAAACAAAAACTAAAATCAACAACTTCGGCAGAAAAGGTTAATGATTGCCGTTATTTTTTTACAACTGACATTTAACATCCGTTTTTAATGTGGCGTATACTTGATACGAGCATATAAAGTTTTAAAGCAAAAATATTTATTACACAAAAATACTTTTTTTCCTTAACCACAAAACAACTACAAAAAATTTCAACAATAACAAATCCTTTAAGTTTGGAAAATAACTGTAATAATTTTGATGATTGAATTAATAAACAAAATTACACCCTCCACACAAATTGCTCGTTCCCTTTCTCTGTCTCTCTCATAAGCTCTCTTATGCTGCAATCACTTGTTTGTTTTCTTTTCAGTTTCAGCAACAACATTTTAGTCAACAACAATTTAGTTGCATTTTTAAATTCTACCATAACGGTTGTTCGTAATTTTATCTCGTTTTTGTTGTTGTAATTTTTCTTTAAAAAAATGCCTCGTAAGAAAGTCAAAGTTGATACAAATGAAGAAATTGAGACGTCCATTAAGCTGCTGTGTGACCAATCAAAAAATCATATGAAATCGAGGGAATACGAAAAGGCTTTAATTGGTTATAATCAGGTAATAATAAAATATTCGCAAAAGTTTAGTTAAGGCATGTGCGTGTACACTTGTGCAAACATCTGAACAAAAAAGCGCCACCACTAAATACTAATGCAAATCCTTTTGCTTCAGACACTTTATTTATTAAGTTAAATTTACCTTAAAATAGAAAGAATACAAAAAAAATTATAAAACTTTTTTTTATAATTTTTCGAACTTTTTTTATATGTTCAATTAAACAATTTTTTGCAATCTTTATGTCTGTTTATAATTTTATTTTTTAAATCGATTAACTTCTTCAGGATATTTCTTACTTTTCTTTGTTATTTAATTTTTCCTTTTGCCTTTTTAGCTTTCAATAACAAACAAAAAAATAAGATTATCCTGAAGAAGTTAATCGAAGGTTTATAAAATATTGTTACGTTTTTCTCTCTATAAAAACGCTTTTCCGTGGACCCGAAGATTTGCAAATGAATACAAGAGCCGAGTTAGTAATTAGGGTTACGAATGATACAAGTTTTATTTACAAATACACTTAAACTAAACTACTCAAGAGCTTAAATACACTAATACAACTTAAACTAATAAATTACACACAAATATTCACAACTGGTTACCACTACGCCTTCATCGCTGTAGTTTACGCACGTCTCTTAGCTGGCTGCGCAAGTATTCACGTGACACGTCTTTGTCTGCTGCTCGTCACTTACGAGACTCGCTCTGCCGACACTCACAGTTGATGAAGCAATAAAGACTCACTGGCTTTACTTACACCCTTACACACGTCTATTCGCTGCGCTGTTCCCTTTACTCCAGTCGACACGATAGACTCCACGATAATCTCAATTCCTCGACAGACTTTCCTGTCACTATAGACTGTCCTATAGTTTCTCCTTTTTCCAACTCACGTGTAAAGCACAGACTGCTCTTAACTATCAACTCACCACTGCATCGCAGACTATTATTAATACACAATTTAATTATCAACTGACTAACGAGGTCTTAACTTGACTACTTTCTGATTAGCACTCCCTGTTCTCGCACATGCTGCCACTTTTTATAGTACATGAACCGGTTCTCGAATGTTCGCCCGATATGTGGCGTAATTACATGTCTGTACTTAGTAATGGCATCTATGCATGATGTCATCTGTATTGTCATTTACTATTGGTAGCCAGATGTTCAAACAGTCCTCTAGCACAATCGGGAAAATTCATGGTGCTGCTTCTAGGCGTTTGTAGATAATTCGATTGGCCGTTATTTTTGAATTTCAAAGTAACGACTCTTATGTTGGCAATGCGGTGTGCTACTGGTAGTACAGGGTGGTTACCATAAGTGCTCGCATTTTTATTTGTATGTGTGTATGTCTGTAGCTACATATGTACACAATTATTGTTGTTGCTATAATGTTTGCACGTAAATATGTGTGTACGTTTAGTGCTTCAGTTAAATACTTCTAGATAGTTCTTTGCATCAACCCTGTAGGAATATTTTTACGTAACAATATAGAATTAAATAAAAACTTTTTTTAAAAATAGTTCTTTCTGCCAAGAAAATACCCGACTTCAATGCATACATAGATGTGATATAAGCAGAAGTACGTGAAATATAAAATTAAATTTCAATGGGGCCTCCGCCCATTTTTTAAAATGTGTTTTTCAGAGCTCAGGGTGCATGTTAAGTCTTGTAAATATCGGTAAAGTAGAACCACTTAAAATAAAATATTAAATTTTAATGGGCGTGACTCCACCTATTTTTTTTAAAAGGAGGATTATGCCTATTTTAGAGCTCAAAGTGTGTGCCAAGTTTCGTAAAAATCGGTTAGGTAGAGCCGCGTAAAGTATTATAATAAATTTTAATGGGCGTAACCCCGCCCATTTTTTCAACTTTCAAATTGAGTAATTACAATATAATAATATATAATAATATATAATAATAAATTTTTTACAATGGGACCAAGTGGAAGCTATACCCTCTCAGACAACAAAAAAATTTTTACAATCGGTCTAAAATGTACTGAGTTATGAAGATATACACCTTCCTTTTTTTGAAGTCGGTTAAAAATGAAATTATAAGCAGATCTAAAGCTTGCAAAAATTGTAAAAATAACCAGATGAGGGACAGTTTATAAATATTAAGCTCCCTAGTGTATTTCATTATGATTCGTGTTATGCCCTAATTCAGTAAAAAAGTTTAGGACGTTTTTGTTTGAAAATACATACTTTTGAGTTCTTGTGTTTGAATTCTCTAAATTATTTTTTTCAAAAATAGTTGTCTTTGATAATTAAAAATAAAAATATTATTGTCATTTTTTAAAAACATAAAAATTAAATTAAAGTATTATACAATAGTTTGAAAAATATATGAAAAAATATGTGTTGGATATAATGTTTGGAACAAAATCGTAAAGCAAAGAACCTTCTAGCATTAACAATAAATAATAGTTGTTTTAAAGAATCACAACTTCGGCTTTTTTCGTCCATAGACAAGACGATACAATCGTCGAACAGAATTAGGGCATTAGTGTATCTCCCTACCTCCCTCATTTCCGTAACACTGAAAAATAAATTTTAAATACAATCAGGAGTAAAATGGCTCAAAAATGATAATTTTTATTTTAGTAATGTAAAGAAAATAAATGTAAATAAATAACAACAGCTATTCAAGAATAGAGTGTTGCCACACAAGTATTTTTTTACCGGGTACAGTCAAATTAATAATTAGTGTTTTTTTATGGGAATTGTTACAATTTAAGTTTAACATTTGTTAATCCCAAATTATTATTTTATTTATTTAGTAAAATATTTTTTAGCAACAGTTTAATGCGCATAGTATCCAGCTAAGTCCCACCATAATCAATTTCAATGTATTTTTAATAAAAAAAATTTTACTGAATAGGTAAAATAATAATTTGAGATTATTAATGCATGTTAAATTTAAATTGCAACAATTCCCAAAAAACAAATACTCAATTTTTGTTTTTGCCAAAAATATAAAAATCAGAAAATAGCAATT
This sequence comes from Tachina grossa, assembly GCA_949987645.1. Classification (NCBI taxonomy): domain Eukaryota; kingdom Metazoa; phylum Arthropoda; class Insecta; order Diptera; family Tachinidae; genus Tachina; species Tachina grossa. Next base: position 119,404,420 of record OX465278.1, on the reverse strand, counting down.
ATTTCTGCCCAAAAAATATTTCTACTTAAAAAAATAAATATCAAAAATTGTAAAATTTTTCGAGTTTCGAAAAATCCAGGGGTCAAATCGCCACATCCGTGAACGTACAACTCGTCACGTAAAAACACAATTTTCGGATTATGACATACGTGAACGTATTGAAATCCCATTCAGTTTATACGATTGACGTATCATTTAATTTTTTTTCGTACGATTGCCGATACGATCACGTATGTAACGATTTGAACCAGTTGAAAACAACTAAAATGGTGCGATTGGTCACGGTGTCCGATATTTTCTTGTACTTGATTTTTTCTTCACAAGTTCAAGAATTATTATTATTGTCGGTGCTTGGTTTTTCACACAAGTTTCAAAAATTATGAAAGGAAATAATTTGTATGAAAAATTTTGAACCTCGAAAGTCCGGGGCGGGGAGGTTAAATAAAAATAGTTCATATTATTATAAATAAAGCATGACATTTTAGTTTGTATTAAAACATGAAATATAATTTTTCACGGATAATAGAGGTATTGAAACTGGAAGCACGGATAACAAAGGTAAAATCACGGATAATGGAGGTCAAGAAACAAAGTGACAGCATGCCGGTTAATAGATGTAACCGTTTAATAGAGGCCCGGATAATCGAGGTTCAACTGTAATTTGATATTTTCATTTTCTTTTCTAGAAATGTACATAATTTTTTCTTGGTGATGAGTTTTATTTGCAGTATTGATCACAGAATGCTAAACTAAATTTAAATAGACATATTCAAATTAAATACTCACATATTTAAGTTACTACATTTTTATGAAGAAAATAATGTGATTATTCCGAATCATTTTACAACAAATCTTGGGAGGAGCCAGCAATAACGAAACCTTAACTCAAAATATGTGATATGATATTGAATAGTTTGTGAGATATATAATACTGTTGGAAATTTTTGGACAGTTTTTTCTTCTCGAAAACAGTGTTTTTGTTGGATATAGGCAGTTTTTTTCCTTAAACGTATACGGCAACACTGTTTCCACAAAAAGCTTTGAGAGTTCATTTCCGTTTAGCCAATTCAAGCACCCAGAAGAAAAACAACCGTTTGTTTACTAAACCGTTGCCAATATGTATTTAACCAGGTGGCACCACAACGCAACTAACTATTTTTTGCTCCAAGTACATTTCGCTCGTTTATTGCAACACAGTCATATCTCAAAAAATTCATATTTGGAGTTAATAATGCAGAAAAATTCAATATGTATATCATATTTAATTTTGTGTAAAAATTTCATAGAAAAGCCTTTTGCTTTTATTTTTTTGAGAAAATAAAATATTTTTATATTTTCATTGAAGTGTATGTAAATTGAAAACTTTAAACTTATTTTCTGCAAAAAATAGCTTTTTTGAGTTATGACTATGTTTGCAATACGGCAGCGATTTATGTATTTGCCACAGGTGGACAAAAGTTACTTTGTTTACAAAATTTATTCACAAATCCCGTGACTGAAAAAAATACTTCATTTTATATTTTACATTTTTATTTAACGCGAGGAAAAATTAAAACGAATTTAAAAAATTTATTTGTTGTTTGTTAAGCTTTTTTATAGTGCGGGCCATAACCGCGAAAATAGCTTAAGCGACATAATTTTCAAACTTCAATTTTTGACCAAAATCGATAATTTTCAATCGTAAATACTCGATTTTCGTAAAAAAACGAAGTCCAAAAAATGTGTCGCTTAAGCTATTTTAGCGGTTATGACTCGAGTGGATGAATTCCACTGATTCGCAGCTTGAGCAGGAACGAAATGTATCAAGTCGTGCTTAACTAACAATAAATATTTTTTTTAAATACTTCATTTGTAAATTTGTGTTTGTTTTTTTAGAAAACAATTTTAAAAAAATACTTCGAAAAATAAATCAAAATACAGAAATATATTATTAATTGATTTTCTTGTGCAATGAATGGGGTTTTTTTTTTTTTTTTTTTTGTTCAAAACATATTAAAATAATGCATAAGATTGTCGTTTTTATTATTTAATTTTTTCAAATTATTCGAATAAATTTTTTTATTCCTAAAACTCAGTACATGTTGGCTCTGCTTAGCATTTTTTTATGTTTGCCCTTGATTTCTTGTTATTAGCTTTATTTTTATTTCTCATGTGTTGGACAAACAAATTTAAAAGTAAAATTAAAATTTTTATTGCATTGTTGCACTTGTTGTTGTCCTGCTGCAACCTGTTTAAGTGCATCTAACTGTATCCTTCGTAAAATCTAATACAAGAATGTGTGAGCATGTTCAAGTCGTAACATGTTCGATTACAAATGATTGATAGGAAAGAGGTGTCATATGAATCGAAGAAATAAAAGTTTAATAGAAAAATATTTCGTAACCAGGCAACTTGTTTATTGAGAATATATTTTGCAAAGTAGGAAAAATCTCTTAAATTTGTGTTAACTAAATAAATAGTTAAAATAATTAAAGTTATATATATAAAATGTCTAAAGTTTTGAAAGATTTCCTGGCCGTTGACAAGGAGCAAGAATTATTGCAAAGTTTCATACGTCTAGGAGTGCCATCAGATGATGAGACCTATGACGATGCAAAAACACAACATAAAAAAGGAGCTGCTAGACGCCATGCCAGCAGCTTTTCTTCGCCCAGGCGAGCTGCAGATAGTCATCGAAAATCTGTAAGATTTCATGAAGGCACCGATGAAAAAACTACTGCACAGCGTATAAATCGTATAGAGGCTGAACTGAAAGCTACGCGTAGAAAAACCGAAGATTTAGTGGCGAAAAAGAAAAAACCCAAAGAAAACTTTGTGGACTTTTATACCGACAAAGATCGTGCAGCTGCCGTCAGCGCGGGCTCGTTTGATATTAAACAGAGTTTGCAAATCAAACAAAAACAGGATCGCAATGAGACTTTGCATATACCGGATGAAGCAGATATCAGTTCGATTATTGCTTTAGGCTTGAAAGAGATAAAAAATGCGAATGCTGAAAATGCCATTCATTTCTTTTCAAAGGTTTGTTAGGGAAATACACGTAATAAGATTTTTTTAGGACCAGACATTCTTTCTTACATATGTACATACAAATGTTCCCGCTTTTCTTATGTTAGAAATATTGACTCATATTCATAGATAAAATAAAGTATACTTTAAGAATTTAAAGCCAGTATTACCATACAAAATACATACTGTACCTGGATTCAGTAACTTTTTACCTAATATTTATCGATATATTTATTCGTTTTCAGTAATGAAAATTTAATTTAATTTCTTTTTTACGATAGTGTACATCCATGTACATCGATGTTTTACCCGCCATTAATTTGTATATAATGTGGCATCTCTGTATATAAAATGTCAAAACAAGCAAAAAGCACAAAGACGAATTAAACAAAAACTAAACGCGTTTGAGCATGTGATTTTACTTAATCGGCAGCGAATATTGTTAAAATATATTACTGAATAGCAAAGTCGATAAATTTTCGTAATATTTATTATATGTAATAATATAGCGATAGCTATAGCGATACGATTATAGTAAAAAAAAATTATTAAATCCAGTAGCGCGATTCAGTAGCTTTAACGATCCGACAATCATAATTTTTGTCTATACATTTTGTCGCTTGCAATAACGATTGTGTGATTCTGTAACTTCTTTTTAAGGATAGTACGCAGCTGATATTTTCTGATGTCGATAAAATTAACAGCACATAAATTATTTGTTGCTTAAATAACGACACAGCTGACATTAACCTACAGCGAATATCGTTAAAAATGTTACTGAATAGCAAATTCGATAAATTTTCTTTATAATTATTTTAGTGATGCGATTATCGTTAAAAAAAGTTAGTGAATCGCACTACAGGTACTGGTTTTAAATTCTTTAAGTATACTTTGCGCCATTAATTTTATTCTTAAATTAGCTTTTAACTTTTTCTTCTTTAAGGCTCTCGAGCTTAATAGCATCGACATAAATGCCCTGGTCTCGCGCAGTAAATGCTATCTGCTGTTAGGAGAGGCCTCCAAAGCTCTAAATGATGCTGAAACAGCTTTGGCTGAGGATAAAAATAATATTCGGGCCATCTATCAAAAAGCCGAATCTTTATACTATTTGGGACAGTTCGAACAAAGTCTGATGTATTTCCATCGAGGCCTTAGGGCCAGACCCGAATTGTCCTCTTTTCGTTTGGGTGTACAAAAGACACAAGAAGCCATAGAAAACACAATAGGGATGAAGAACACAAAGTCCTCTACGGCGGTCAAAAATAAGCCAAAACGTTCGGGCGATAATACACCAAAATCTCAATTGACTACGTTTAGACTACAAAGGCCAAAGCCTACAAAAGCCGAATTGGAACGCCGTAATGCACGCAAGCTATTGGGGGAACTGTGTGTGGATAAAGAGTATTTGGAGAAATTATTGAAACATCCCAATTTGATAAGAGCCGACACGAAAACGGAAAATATTTCTATTTACGCTAAAGAGGCAGTGGATTTTCTCAATAAAAGACAGGAGTTTTGGCGCCAACAAAGACCTTGTACAGCACTACCGAATCATAAAAATTTGCATATGGATGCTATGCCCAAATGGTTTTAAAAAGCATTTTAAAGCAGCTACGTCCGAGCATACATACTCTGTCATTTGCAATTGAGGTAAACAGCTTTGGAAGCTCTTACAATTTGTTGATTGGCCGTTGGGCTCTCGTCAGCGATGGAAACATTTTTGGCTCTAAAAGCACATCAAAATTTAGAAAAAGCACAAAAAGCGTAATTTTGAGATCTAAAAATCGTAAAAAGCACTAACGTGAAAAACAAGTTTAATGTTTAATATTTTCTAAGCTATTCTCTATTTCGGCAATAATATCAGTATCTTTAATGAAATGTATCAGACGAAAAAGCTATGTTTTACACTGAAAAAATAAATACACCAAGTTTTTATTAAAGTAATTTTAAGAAATAAACAAATTTCTTAAAAGCACTACTTAGTGCTATTTCTCATTTTGGCACTAATGCTCGAAATTTGGCGTTTTGACTCTTCAAAAAGCACTAAAAATAGTGCCAAAAGCACCAAGTTGGCATAGCTGGCTCTCGTCGGCGTGAAAGCACACAACTATTTTGTAAAAGCTCGCTCATTGTACGTGTGGCTTGGACCATGGTACAATTATACTAGGTACATGCACGACTACAACAAAATTACAACACCAAAAAACTCATGCATTTTGTTGGTATAAGCAAACGTATAATTGTCAGAAACAGATGCCTTTTGTTTATAAAAATAACAATTACAGTGTAACTAAAGTACAATTACAGACGCGGCATTCATGAATGATTAAAGTCATTCAGTGTTGCCAATAGGTTTGTAATTACACAGAGTGTGCAATTACTCTCATGTGTAGGCGGCCATGTAATTAGATTCATGTATAATCTGTGTGTAATTCTATTTTAGCTTCTATTTTTATTTAGTTTTGTTTTCATTTTAACCTACAAAAAAACATGTGTAGTGAAATTCTCTTCAATGTGTAATTGGAAACACATCCATGTGTAAACTCAATGACAGCACTGTAATCATTTTATTCACACATACACTAACATTTTTGCAGCTTGTAAACAAAGTTTGACAACTAATTGTATTGTATACAATAACAGGCTAGGCTTGTGCATGTACCTGTTATAATTGTATCATGGCTTGGACGTAGCTATTTTAAAGGCCAGAAAGTACACAACTCTGTCATTCTTCAGGAAACAGACCACGCACTTAGGAATGAAAACACTTAAGCAGTGTTGAGAGCTTTTTTCTAAAGCTTATCCACAATTTTTGATTTGTGATTCCGAAAATCTCCAAACTGAGTTTTTTTATTAAAATTTTTCTCTTGTGAAGAAATAAAATGTTTTAAATTTTTTTAATAAATGACAAAAATAACATATTTATTCAAAAAAATTAATTTATATCGAAAGCTATACATATTTACATTCATATTAATTTAATTTGTACTTATAAAACATGTAAAGAAAAATTTACACATAGTTTAATGTACATACACACAAGGTGTATCTAACTAGGTGGCAGCGCTACTTCAGCTGATAAGTTTTTGCTCTATGTGCTTTGTAGCTGAAGAATGTCAAAAACTTCGATTTTGTTTTGGTTTTAGTACAATTATTTTTGTGCTTTTGACATTCTTCGGTTCTTTACACAGCTATGGTTGCCGTATTTTTGTAAAACAAATCCTTACGCAGTCACCTGTATAACTACACCATGCATACACAAGTGTAAAAAAGTTTTAACCAAAGTTTACCATTTCAAAAACTTCAGAATAGAAAACATCTGATTCAATAGCCTGAGAAATTGTGTTGTACATAGCACTTGTATTAAAAAAGCTTTAGAATTTCAGCAGAAGAATTAAATTTGTCACAACAAATTGAGTTATTTTTAAAGTGTGTTTATTCTAAGAAGTGATTCCAACAAGTCATATTGCATTTCCTTATGTATTTTTGTTTTTTGTTTTGGTAGTGTTCATCATAATCTGCATTGATACTTCTTCTTTATTAGAAACCATTCACGCACAATTCTTAGCTCAAAAATCATTCTTGTTACCATCAGCTATAAAAAAAACATCCCCTAAAATTTGGTTATCATCCTAAACAAATCCCCAGGTCCCCAACACGAAATTTTTATCGCCAAGCGCGAAAAGGCATAATTTGGAGATAAATCCCCTAAAGTGGCAACGCTGCACTTAAGTTACAAAATAGAATTGAAATTGTTTTTGTTTTCTGTTATGCAGTTAGTTTGTACTAAAACACGTAAAACAAGCATACTTTTAGTGGCGGCAATTCAATGCTTGTTCTTTAACGCAGTTAAAACGCAGCACACTGGGATAATCAGCACTGATTTATGAGATTTAAATAAAAAAAATCGTATTAAAGATATTCAATAATAATGGGTACCATCCAAGTTGGTTTTTTTAACCCCCGACTAAAAAAGGGGTGTTATAAGTTTGTAGTGTTTGTCGGTGTGTCTGTGTATCTGTGTGTCTGTCTGTGTCCACGTACAGGCCAAACGGCTGGACCGATTTTCATTTAGTTTTTTTCTGTTTTAAAGATGACTTGATCGAGAGGGTTCTTAGCTATGTTTTCGGTCCAGCCGTTTAGAAGATATAACATCTTTTCTGAAAAACGTCGGGGGTTTTTAAAATTTTTAATTTTTGTTATTTAAGTTTCGTTCTATCAAATACCTGATTTACATTAAGCACTTTTTCATGAAATTTCATAAATTATGTTGCACGCAACTTTTTTTATTTGCTAATTGCAAATGAATAGAATGAATCTCTGATGCATTTTTGTCAACTTTTTTGACATAAGTTGCTCCTCCAGGCCTCCTATTGACAAATAAAAAATTTTTATGCAACTAATTTCATGCTTAATGTAAAGGCCCAACTATAATATGAATAATCTAGCTTAAGCAACTGTGCGGTTACATATAAAACCGCATGTGGCAAACTATAATGTACTTAACAAACTTTTCGTCAAGTTTCGTCAAATGTCATTTGCTTAAGTAAAGTGCCAAACTGAACGCACATTCCGTAAGGAAGCAACAGTTTGTGCATTTTTTAAACTCAAACAAGCAGCAGCAGAAAATATTCATTGGTTTTAAATATTTTTTTATTGTTTCTTATTTTAAACTCAGAAAATAAAGCAAAACTTTTATTTTCATTGTTTGTTTTACAATACACATATACTCACATACTCATGTATTTACTTATGTATATTCACTGTTGTACTTTTTAGTAGGCAAAACAAATCAAACAAGTAATAAGGTGACGGATATATTTATATGTGAATTTCTAATAGATTAGGTCATTCTTTCGAGTTAGTTTGATTGAATTGCATTCATTTAGGAGTTATGAGAAGAAACAAAATTACTAAAAAATTATTGACAATACATAGATGTGCAGCTGTGGCTAAAGAATACTTAAGGCCCAACTATAATATGAATAAGCTAGCTTAAGCAACTGTGCGGTTACATATAAAATGCATGTGGCAAACTATAATGTACTTAACAAACTTTTCGTCAAGTTTCGTCAAATGTCATTTGCTTAAGTGAAGTGCCAAACTGAACGCACATTCCATAAGGAAACAACTTTTTGTGCATCTTTTAAACTCAAACAAGCAGCAGCAGAAAATATTCATTGATTTTAAATATTTTTTTATTGTTTATTATTTTAAACTCGGAAAATAAAGCAAAACTTTTATTTTCATTGTATGTTTTACAATACATATATACACACATACACATGTATTTACTTATGTATATTCACTGTTGTACTTTTTAGTAGGCAAAACAAATAATAAGGTGATGGATATATTTATATGTGAATTTTTAATAGATTAGGACATTATTTCAAGTTAGTTTGATTGAATTGCATTCATTTAGCAGTTATGAGAAGAAACAAAATTACTACAAAATTATTGACAATACCTAGATGTGCAGCTGTGGCTAAATAATACTGAAGTGCATATAAGTACATTATGGCCACCTAAAAGTCACATCTGAATTGTTTAAGCATTTGACAGACTTATCGTTCAATTCTGACATTAGCTTAAGCCAGCTTATTCATATTATAGTTGGGCCTTTAAGTGCATGTAAGTACATTGTGCCCACCTAAAAGTCACATCTGAATTGTTTAAGCGTTTGACAGACTTATCGTTCAATTCTGACATTAGCGTAAGCCAGGTTATTCATATTATAGTTGGGCCTTAAATTAGGTATTTTACCTAATTTTTTTTAATTTTCAGTTCAAGTTTTTTTTAAACGTTAATTAAAATTTATGTATAATATAGCCCCCAACCGCAGGTAATTTTCTGACACATAAATTGAAGTTTTATTGAAAAAAAAAAACATTTTACAATTGAACTGTACTCCTTTGACATTTATTTAGTAATACGTAGGGAAATTTTAACCATAGAATGCTACACTCTTGAAAAAACAATTTAGTTGTGAAAATTTACTACAAAAAACTGAACGAAAACAACGCATTTTTCAACAAAATCATTTTTAGTGATGAGGCCCATTTTCAATTAGACAGTTATGTAAACAAACAAAATTGTTGCGTACGGAGCCCACGAAATCCACCATACTGATGCCGTATTTTTTGGAAAATGAGCAAAGAAACGCCGTCACCGTGAATTCTCTGCGCTATAGATTTTTTGTGGCCACAATTGTCTAATGTTGACATCAGGTTTCAGCAAGACGGCATCACAAGCCACATATCCGGGCAAATAGTTCAGTTATTGCATGAGGCTGCCTCGTTCTTGTGATTTAATGCCGCTGGATTATTTTCTCTGGGGCCTTTTGAAAGACCGGGCCAATGCGTATTGATACAAGGTGGTCTTAATTTGCAACTCTGCGTATTCGCCTTGTATATTTGTTAGTGTAAAATTTCCTGCTTTCAGAATATTTCTTAACGTTTTGGTTTATTTGACAGCAGCAAAGTTATGGCAGCTGGTGAATTAAGATCACCTCATGTGAATTCGCATTGGACCGGGCTTACGTGAAAAAAACACAAACAAATGACTATTTGAAAGATTAAATTCGGCGCTGCATTGACGAGACAAGTGAAGATGTGGTTCAAAATTTTGTGATAAGAGCGAACGTCTGCTGACGTGCTTTACATTGGTATCAATAAAGCCGAATTTATCAGCCAATTTACTTCCTAACTTTAAATTTGCCCACCCTTTGTATATCGATACCTTAATATAGAAAAGCCCTAACTCGGCACAGCCGAATATAACAATCTTACTGGTTTTACTTCAACCGACAGCGAATTTCGTTAAAATATCTAGTCGATAAGTTTTCGTTAGACATATTATAGCCATATGTCTATAACAATAAAAGTCACTGAATCCAGTTACTGGATTCTGAAGTAACTGTCGTTACTTCATTGTGCGATAATTTTTTAGAAATAAGCAAAAAAAAAAAATCAAAGGAAAAGTGAAAGAAAAGCTTTTACTTTGCAAGATTATTGCAATCTTTAATTCTCAAGTGATTTCTTTTTTATTTATTCATTCATTTTATATAATATTTGAGTTTTTTTTTATTATGTATTTAAATATGTATAATATTGATATATTATATATAAAGAGTTTATTTAACACTTAATACATAATCCAGATTATATTTATATATGTAGTATATATGTGTTGGTAGAGTTTTTTTTATTGTGTTTTTGTGTTAAATTAAATAAATTAAAAAGTTATTGTATACACACTGTGTTCCCAACGTGAATTGCAATTTATAATTTGTGAATTTATTTTGTATTCAATATATTTGTTTTATTTGCTTGGAACTGCATACATATATTCAACAGACAACTTTAAATTAAACCATTAACAATTTATTTTTTGTAATAACGTATCAATAAATATTAAGCAGTTTTTTATTTTTTTAAATATAAATATACATATTGTATTGTTGTCCTCTTTTTTTAAAGGCTATATTTTATTTAATGAATTTTTATAAATATACTCTAAATAACTAAAAAGGAAATAACAAATTAAATACATTTTGGGAAGTACACATTATTTGGAGATTCTATCAGCAACGTTCAAAGTTTAAAGAATATAAATCTGAGAATTTAATAGCAAAATAATGTATTAAAAAAAATCAAATTTTGCAATATCCAATAAAAAATAAAATGAAATGAGTAAAATAAAGAACTTTTTTCTTCTTAAAAACTAGATTTTATAAGTCTGTTATACTTAATTTACATTAAGCATTTTTTTTTCATAAAATTTTTTGCATGAAAATTTTTCATTTGTCAATGAGGCCAGCCTGTAGGAGAAATTCATTAAAAAAAAAGTTGCCTACATTCAGAGATTCTTTCTACGTTCTTTTTTATATAAAATTCAGCTGCAATTAGCAAATAAAAAAGTTACGATTAAATCGAAAATAGTGCTCGATGTTACATATTTTAAAACTATCGATAGTATCCCAGCACTAGTGTGAACCAGGGGGCAAATTACTACATTCGATATCGAAAAATTTCGATACAATTTTAATTGTGTTTGTATATAAAAATTTCGATCGAAACAAATTATGTATTAAACAACTTACATATATTACACCGCAAATTTCATTAACAAATCTATTTACTTTTTGTTATAGGTCTGTTCATTTACTTTCCCAGCAGAAACTAGCAACGAGAGAGTAAAAGGCAGAAATTTACCAAATGACTCTCCTATATATGAGTCTAAACACAATGTTTGCGGTGCGGTGCGATTTATCGTTGCGGGAGAGAAAATTAAACATAATACAACGGAAGACAGCAACGGCAATACTTGTCATTGTTTGTTTAAATTTTTATTAATTTTTTTATGCATACATTTCTGTTAAATATTTTGTAATGGCAGTAACTAAAAACAAAAAATTATTAAAATTTTATACATTCGTAGATATATTTGATAAATTTTTTAAGCTTTTATGTTTTATGACAAACATTTTTGAACTTCAAAATCATGTTTTTTGTTGTGAACACCGCCAATTATTCAAAAACTATGGCAACATCAGAAAGAGAAATAGAGTCAAAAATTTAGAGAATAAGAAAGTCCGCAATGAAAACAAAATAGATTTTAAATTTATGCCGTTCCGCACTGCGGGTTTTTACTTCAAAATCGTATGAAAAACCGCACCGCAATGAATTCTCGTTACATTGTGTTCAGACTCTATGAAAAAGTAAACGAACGCTTTATTTGTAAAAACTTGCAAGAAAATTTAATTCATATCAGAACCATAGATGGAAATCATGATGCAATTATACTTTTTCTGATGTATTTTGTTTGATAATATTTTAAAATGCAATTTTTTTTTTAGAAATTGACATTTAATATGAAATTCTTTACACAGTTTCATGTATTTTTACTAATTTAATGGATTTTTCATATTTTAATTTTTATTCACTAACAATTACAAAAATGCCGCTTTCCATCTCTGATCATATATGAGAAAAAAGCAAAATTATTTGCCATTAAAAATTAATTTATGTGGCTTAATGGAAGAAAAGCAATAAATTAAAACAATATGCTTTCATTTTACATACGCAGAACATGTTTTTTAACAAAGAAATGCATATTTTTCAGTTTTCCTTTTTCAGATATTTTTGAAATAATTAATTTGACAACAAAACACACAACAGGTGGTTGGATAATTCTTGTAAGTAATAAAGGTAGAATTAGTAAAATCGTATCGTGGTGTTGCGTTTCAGCTGACAAAAACCGTAACATATGCAATGCATTTTACTAGTTATAAAATATGTGGTGGCAGCACTGCTGACGTAGAAATCTATAGAAAACTGATTTTTCTGTAACGAATGTCAAAAAAGCCGACTTCAAAGCCAGACAAAAAAAATGTGCTGTGCAAATTGTTACATTTTGTATAACTTGTGCACAAAGTTGAACGATACGGCAAGCTGTAAAGTAGAACGATACGATTTTACTAATTCTACCTTAAAAATTTTACTACCAATAATTTGTAATAATTTTTTGTCTCTCAATTTTTTCTCTCTTTTGACGTTCTCTCCTTGCAAACTTTTTGAGTTAATGAACACTTTCCAGTAATAATTGTTACAAACAATTTTTAGTAAATGAACAAACCTTATATTTTGTGTTTTTCATACAACTGAAAAAAGAAAATAAAATAAAACGTCAAATGCATTTAAAGTAACAAGTGCGAATTTAAAAATAAAAGAGAATTGAAGAGTATGAAACTGTGTACCCCACTTCAATCTTCTCGCCTCTATCACCACTCTCACCTATAAACTCAAGAGTTGCTGGCAAAAAAATTTCAAGTCTGGACAGGGACTAAATTATTGTTTTTTTTTTTAGAAATTCCGACCAATTCTGTTTTTTATTTTGCTGTATTAATTTACAAACAATAAATAATTTTTATAAATAATTTAATATTTTTTAAAGCAATTACTTGTGTAGCAAATAATTTTATCAAGTGCCGGCATTTAATAATAACACAAAGTTGCCAGAGTTATGGAAAACGTATTGAACATACTTCCTTTACGTGTTTAACGAAGTGTTTAATACCATGTTCACACTTATTGTCTTAAACGTGTTTAAGGCAAGTGTTTTAAAAAACTAAACACAAAAGTTCACATTACGTTTGAAATGTTTAAGGTTGACGTTTTGTCAATAAATTATTGTATTTGTAAAAAATTACGAACAATCGTGCTTTTTTATTGGTTTAATATTTTCAAACAACAAAAAATGTTCTTGTAAATATTTGAGTATTTTTAAACTAATTACTTGTTTACCAAATAATTTTTGACGTGACGCCATTTAGCAACAACACAAAGTTGCCAGAGTTATCAAAAATCGGACTGAACATACTATATTGCGTGTTTAATGAAGTGTTTTAATCTTAAACACTTCATTTGAGATGTTTAACAAAACAAGTCAATGTATGGTAAAACATCTCAAAATCGTGGTGTTTAAGCTCTTAAAAACACGAATGAGGCGTTAAACACGTTTAAAAACATAAGTGTGAACATAGTACAAACCAAATCGTACTTAGTACTTGCTAACAGCCAAAGCTAAATTGGAGCATCAAGTGTTGCGTAAGCCGCAGAGTACGTATTTTCAGTACGTAAATGTACTCTAAATACGTAAGAGAGCCTTCCTCTTACTAGATAAGCGTTTAGAAAAAAATCTTGAACGTTACTGACAAAGGCAATTCACTTGCATGGATAAATAACGTAAAAAATGGGCTTTGTAAAACAACCCGATTTAAAAAAAAATATTAATTCGACTATTGGCTTATTTCTCTCTTGCTATTTATTATACATTTCTATTTTTTTGGAACTTAAATTACATCTAAAATTAATTTACGATATATGATATTAATAACAGCCATTGGGAATTCATTATTTTTGGAAATCGAAATGATTTAGATATATTAAATAAAAAAAACTGAAAGTGATATGAATGATAACAAATGGAGCTGGTCCGCTCCTTTTTTCTATTCTTATTTCGAATACATAGTATGTACGCAATTTTTCTTCTCTTCTTTGGAAACTCACATTAATTAATAAAAATGTTTCATTCAATAAGAATTGAAATTACTGAACTTAAGCATGATTAATAAATTATTTCTGATCAAAATTCACAGTTCCATTAAATCTAAAAATGTCTCATTATGTACGTATAATTTGTGTTATTTCTTTCTTTTTTAGTGTTTAATCTGCTGAGATATTTGACTAGTTTTTTTTTTTTTTTTTTTTTTTTTGTTATCTTTAATTTGTTTAAAAGATTAATTTATTCGTTTTACTTAACACTTCAATATGTATGTTCTTTATTGTAGGCTCTGTGTTTTTCTATTTAATTATTTAGAAATACGTTTAATTTATTTAAAGTTTAGAGTAGTTATACTTTCCATTATATAAGTTTATTACGCTTTTATAGTTGAGTAATTAATTTTCATTATTTGCAAGCGTATTGTGTTGTGTGTCTGTATAAATGTTATTTTGTATAAGTAGTATTAAATGTTATTTTCTTTTACTTTACCTATTTTTTTACAAAGCCTATTAATAAGGTCCTTGCAACTGACAGTTAAGGTGAAAGGAAAGCTGCTGTCAAATTATTTGTAGTGTGTGACTTTGCTGGATTTGTTGTATTAAATTCAGCTTTGCATACATAAACCTTATTAATGTGCCATGCTTTGTTGTTTACACTATAGCGGTTATATTTCATTTGTGAATTACTTCTGCTAGCACTATTATATAATGGAAATAATTCATTTCACAAAATTCGAATTAAGCTCAAATTTATGTCAAATTTTTTGTAAGCTGTTAGCACTAACAAAATATTCGTTGTGCTTTCGAAGCTGTATTTCTATTTTGGGATTGTTTTTTCTTCTTCTGATTTTTAGTGAACGCATACATGTATTTAACTCATGTTTCCAAGCAAGCTAGGAAATTTTTTATGAACATAATTAAATAAAAAAAATTAGTGCTGTTCGTATACAGCCCAATTATGAATTTTCCCAGATAGTTTTTCCCTTCCCTATCATTTGTTCCCGGGGAATAATCCCCCTATTCTAAATAGCCGGGCATCTACCCGTGAATCTACAACAAATGTACAATAATAAAACAACAGGGATTTTTACTGCTCTTTTGTGATGACAGCTGTCAAAAGAGAAGAGAGAGACATGTATGTGCGTTTTCTCTTGTCTTTGCAAAGCTTGTTTGAATTAGTACAATTTTAATAGGAACTGTGAGCGAGTATTGGTAAAACATAAACAACATTTGGCAGATCACATCACAAAATAAGCAAAAAAAAAAACTATATCAACTGGCGCTTCGAGATTACCTGTTTACCATGTAGCTGGAGTATAAGCAAATACACTAGAGAGTAAAATCTGGATCAGCTGTTTAATGTTTACATTTTATTCTGCTCTTACGCAAGAGTTCAGTAATAGAAATATAAGGTCTGTTCCAGATGCATAACAAAACAGTCCGAACTTGTACAAAGTTATCCAAAAGCGTTCCAGATATCAATTTTTGTACAATTTGGAGAGCGATTGAGTATTTTTTTTTTCATTTCCTCTACAAACTAGTACGAACTTTTTCTTCTGGGTAAGTTTGCACAAGAATTAAATAATCAGCTGTTTTTTGTTTACATATGAAACTGAAAAATTAATTAGAAAATTTTCTAATATAGGAAAAGAGTTTTTACATGAAAATTTATTAGAAAGCAAAATGGAAGGTATTTTGAACAAATTTGAAGTTGTAAGTACATTTGTGCATATTTCTCCATTTCTTTAATACAAAAAATTTTACTTTTAAATAAGCGTAACCATTCACAAGCATAACTGTATGCTGAAAATGTTAGGAAGGGTGGTGGTATAACATACCTCCACTCGGATACTCATTTGTGTGCATTGTGATAATGCTAAGAAAGTGGAGCTAAAAGGGCCAGGTGCACATGCGAATGGGTTAAGCTCCCAATGACTGTATGTACAAAGGAAATTTTAAATTTTCTAAAAATTTTCTTATCCGTCTTGATATTAGCGGGAAACAAATCTTTCGTTTACTTATTCTGTGAACTTAAAGGAGGCGTGCAAAATTAGTGTTTTAGTATTTTTTTCTGAAGGCAGAAGTATTTCATGTTTTTAAAGTTGATGTGTGAATGCCTTGGATAAAAATGCCTAAAACGAAAGGGAAATATAACATTCCAGTGCTTATTTAAAATTTTTGTTCTAAATAAATGCTTATATTATTATTTTAGAACATTTATTAATTTGATTTTTAAATTTTTTCATTAGTTCCCTTAAAAATGTTTAGGGAGAAAGCTCGCAAAAAATGATACCTCTAGCTCATATTTAGAATGCATACTTTTGTCCCGGTTTAATTTTAATTTAATTGCCCTCATTGAGGGCAATCATAAATAAAATTCCGCGAGAAATTTTTCCCGGCGAACAATTTCAAACAATCGCGGCTATCATGAACAAAATTCCGAGTGAAAATTTTCCCTTTTCCAATTAGAATTGGTTGTTTTCCCTATTACTTGCTATTAGTTGGAATTGTTCCCCGTGAAAAATTTCAAACGGAGTTTTATTCATGATTGCCCTGAATAGCAAGTAATGAGGGTGACCGACATTTTTCAAAAAGTGGCACCAAATAGAGGATTTATCAAGAAAGGGGCAACATTAAAAAAACAAGACAACTACACTAAACTTTTTATTTTTAATGTATTACTATATAACTCACTCTAAAAAAAGGGGGACAAAAAGTGGCCAGGCAGTCAAAAAGTGGCAATTTGCCACTTTAGTCGGTCAAATAAAAATAAATTGGAAAAGGGAGAAATTTCTCGCGGAATTTTATTCATGATTGCCCCGATTCATATAAGGGATGGGAAAAGAGTAAAAAACTTCCGGGGAATTGTTATTCATAACTAGCTTTTACTATATTTTAGAAACTATGTATACTTAAAATTTTTAAATGTTTTGTTATTTTTTACTCACTGATGATGTTTAAGAAAATGATAAAAACCGACAAAAAAGCGATAAAAATAAAAACCGGGTTTAAACTGTTTAAACAATCAAACCGGAAACGAAAATTGCCCTAACCAGCCCAAAAATGTGTTTTTCGGAAAAAATCCGAACTAAAAAAACCGGTTCCGAACCGAATAAAAATAGGTCATGTTTTCCACTTATAATGTAGATTTCCATTGGTGAATGAATTTTCAAAATCGGTTTACAAGTTTGAAAATCTGTACCAAATACAAAAAAACCGGTTCTAAACCGGATAAAAAATAGTCTATACTTGATGTTGGTAATGTAGCTTTCTATTGCTGAAAGAATTTGAAAAATCGGTTTAGCTGTTTCAAAATCCATGCCAAATATAAAAAAGACCGGTTCCGAACCGGATAAAAAAATAGTTTGACGCTGGTAATGTAGCTTTCTATTGGTGAAAGAACTTTCAAAATCGGTTTAGTGGTTTGGGCGTGAAAGTGTAGCAAACATACAATGAAACTCACTTTCACATTTATAATATTATTAAGGATTGTCGTGATAAATTTTCTACTCAAGTCGACTGTCTGGCTTGTGGAAACATGACGTTAAATTGATTAATTAGTTCTAATTTGCACTAAGCAAGTCTTATTGCTAAGCTGATTATCTCTCTCTCTCTCTCTCTCTCTCTATCTCTCCGTCAAACTAATCAGCTTAGCAATAAGACATGGGTGAGCAAGATAAATTTAAGGTTGTGTAAGTGAGCGAAAAAGATAAACACACAGGCAGAAACAATTAATAAAAGTAATTCTTATATGATTTTTTTTATGAAAGAATTTTTTTCTAGAAAACCGTTTCAACAAAAAGTAATAAATAAACATTGGTCTCTATTCTGGAATACGCGTCGACTTGGTGAAATTTACATGTAAAACAAAAACAAAACTTCATAAATGTTAAAAATTTGTTTTTGTTTAACATATAAAATTTACAGTTTTAAAAAAAGAGAGCAACGCGTTGAAATTCTCACGTTTATTTTATTTTAGAATTGTGTGGAAAACAACAACAATTTTTGAAACTTTGTTTTTGCTATAATGTAAAGTTTCACTTCTTCGACGCGTTTTCCCGAATAGCCACCATTATTATTCACTTAAATTCTGAGTTTAAAACTACTAAAAACCAATTTGTAAGAGAAAATAATTTTTAATTTTCACGTAAGCAAAAGCATTTTTTAACATAAAAGCATACACAATAAATTTCTTGCAGTGCGTTTGAGAAAAATGAGTGAAAAGATAAGCAAAAATTTATCTCAGATAAGACTAAATGAAAGAGAATAAGAATACATGTGAATTCGATTTGCAAAAATTTGCTACATGATGTTCACCCATGCAGGGTGACCGATGAAATTTTGCAAAAAGTGGCACCAAATAGGGGATTTATCAAATAAAAGGGGCAAAATTAAAAAAAAACCGAGAAAACTACACTAAATTTTTTATTTTTAATGTATTTTCATATAACTCAACCTAAAAAAAAGCGGACAAAAAGTGGCAAGGCAGTCGAAAAAGGGGAAAGGCAGTTGAAAAAGTAGCAATTTGCCACTTTAGTCGGTCAAACGGTCACGCTGCATCCATGCAATAAGCAGCGTTGCCACAACCAAAATATTTTTGTAACCAAAATATGGAAAAAAAGTAACCAAAGGCGACAAAAAGTAACCAAAATCTCTATATATATAATATATGTACATATGTACTGTTTTATTTGTGCTTCCGTTAAGAAATATATGTATCTGTGGCAAATTTAAAAAAAAATCGATTTTTTCACATTTTTTCTCCTGTTCAGGTCCATAGGTAGCAAACCGTTGAATATTCAAGGAAACAATCAACCACCAAAATGTACCTAAGATCTCAATGAACAACTTTCTAGAACATATGAACTTCTTAGGAACGATTCTTAACACCGTTTTTTTAATTGCATTTGCTTTGAAATTTTTTTACTTTTTTGGCTGCCTAAGTAAGCGCTGCCCAAACGGTGTTAAGAATCATTCCTAGGAAGTTCATATGTTGTAGAAAGTTGTTTATTGAGATCTTAGGTACATTTTTATCTATCTATCTATATAATTAATAGGCGAACATGTTTTTTGTAAACCCTTTTACGCTGGTACCACTACACGGATTTGAAAAAGATTTATATGGTTTTAAAGGATTTTCTGTACAGATGTGCAGAATCTATATTTTATTGAAATCGGTTTAGTATTTTGGGAACTATAAGCGTTTAAGGTTGCTACTACTACATGCACACATATTACAAACGCATTTATTAGCTTACAAGTAAAAAAGAAACAAAACATGAGTGTGTGTGTGTGTGTTTGTAATATTTCTCTTGATCTAACAATTTTTTTTCTCTTATTTGCTGTTGTATGAAAGCCATAATACTTAAAGGAAGAGAATTGAATAAAGTGAATTAGCTTGGTTGAAGGGATTTTGTTTATGTTTTTTTAATTTCATGTATTATTTAATTATGCTTGCATATGTATTCAAGTTTGTGTGTGGCTGTGTTTTAATGAATTTTTTATGACGTTTAGATAGGTACATTTTCTTTGAATCTTAAATTTTTACATTTTGATTCTAGAATACGGACGAGTGTGTCGTCCGTTTGGTATATCTAGTCGTTGATAGTTTCCTTGAATTTTGAATCGCTTGCTACCTATGTACCTGAACAGGCGAAAAAGGTATAAAACTCAATTTTTTTTTTAATTTTTTTTGCGATTTTGATCTTGAAGATAATGTTTTTTTTAATTTTATATGTTCACAATTTTTGTTGTATGACAAGAGCTACAACTTTGCCTCAAAGAGTAAATCAAAATTCCGAACGATATGAACCGGAGAAAATGCAAAAATGACACCGAGGCCCCAAATCTTTGGGTCAAACAAAAATGTGTATGAACTGGGGCAAGACAGCGGTCTTTTTTTGTCTTTTATCATGCACTGGTGTTCGTATATGATTATATTTCCATGACTTAAAAAATACAGTGTTATATTCGTTATCCAAACACATGACTGAATAGACAAACTATTAAAATATACATACATATGCATTATAGAGTTGGTATTGAAATCAATATTATTCCTGCATTTAGTTCTGACTAAACCTAGCTGGGAAAATATTCTTTCAGAAGACCCCGAAGTGTGTGAAAATGGCATTAAACTAAAAATAAAATTTAATAAAGTCACCAAAAAATTTTTCGTTTAATTCAATTGTATGTTTTGAAACTTCGTGCCAAAATTTAAGTTTTTATTTCCAATTTAGAACATCTGAGCAATTTCTATTGGGATACAATATTTACCATCTGTTTGGAAATCACATCCATATTTTTTTAGCCACGAAAATTCTTTCAATCACGTGATAGTTTATCTCAACAGTTAGTTATATTCAAATTTATATACCATACAAAAATGGTTATTTTTGTGTTGAAGAAAAGTAATCAAAATGGAAAAAAAGTACACAAGTACACATTGAAAAAAAAAAGTAACCAATTTTGGTTAAAAGTAACCAAAGCGGCAACGCTGCCAATAAGACGTAAACTAGGACTTAAGAAAATTTTTAATTCTCATCCTGACGAATATGCAATATTTATCTTATATCACTTGTTTTTTTTAACAAATCGATTTAATTTCTCTCAGATTAGAATAATGTGTTCATTTACTGCCAGTTCATATAAGCCATGTGAAAATTCTCGTCTGGCTATTTATATTGAAAACAAAAACAAAGCACTCAAAATTTGTTTTTGTTTTCATTATAAATAGACAGCCGAGAATTTTTACATGGCTTCTATAAACTGGCAGTTAATATCGTGAGAGAAATATTCAGAACGTTGCTTGTTCTTCGTTGAGTCATAATACGAAATGACAACTCATGACATCAATGTTTTCGAGCACGTTTTAAAATTTAATGCCGCGAGGACCAGGAGACAAATTACGGCACAATATATCGTACGAAATTAAAAAATATTTCAATAGAATTTATATGGAAATATTTTAAAATTTCGATCACTATCGAATGCCTTAATTTGCCTGCCGGAATTTTACATAAATCCAATAAAAGAAAAACTGAAAGGATATCATACAGGGATTAAGATTTTCGCACTTCAAGTGAATTTTTATAGGAAATATGGTTTTTGTAAAATGAAAAACTATAAATAAAATGTTGCTTGAAAAACTTTTTTTTTTAATAGAGAAGTAAAGTTCAATTCAGTTAAAATAAAATTGCATGTGCATGTAAAGGGGCCGAAATTTAAAGATTTGGCATCAACAACTTAAAATCGAAAAAAATCGACTTACGCGTTTGCACCTGCAAACCACAGATTTCTTTTAATACTGTGTTATTTAATTAAAAAGAATAAGTCAAACAGTCGAGTCGTTCTATTTTCATATAAATTTTCTACTCAAATCGAGCTTCTGCGTTCTGGAAACAGGAGGTATATGTATATGTAAATTCTATAGTGAATGAATGTGTATTTTCTTGGCAGGAATATTTTTTATAAAATGTAAATGTTGCTCAAGTTCTCCCTAAACTCCTAAAAATGTTACTATAAATACTCGATATCTATTAAAGTGGAATTTATTTTTCCTTTCTCTAACATACATATATATATATATATAAATAATTATTCTTAAATAAAAAAAATTAAGGAATACATAATTGTGGAGTAGTACAACTATTGAGATGTTTTCTCTGTGTTTTTTTCTTCTTTTTTTTTTGGAATTCAAATTGCAAAATGTTTTCTTTTTAAATATATCAAGGAATGTTTGACTCTTACAGAAGAAACTCTTTCGAAGTACGAGCTAAGAATCTTTACTACTTACCATTTAAGTACATTACAATTATTTTTAATTATTATTATTTGGTCTATTCGGCAAGGGTGGGGCATTTCCCGTACGGTTTGGTATAGGTGGGGGGCCTCTTCTAACTGGCAGCGGTGGAGGAGGACCCATAGGAGCATTAGCCGGTAGTTGGGGCGCTCTTCTAGCAGGACTTTCACTGCTGACATCCACCAATCCCACGGGGGGTGGAAAAGCGGGTGGCGGATGACGCGGTGCAGGTATATCATCTTGAATTTCCTCATAAATATTACTTTCGTTGTAGGACGAGGTGTCTTGCACATCGACCGATGATTGTTTTGATTGACGCGCTGGTGTCGAAGTAGGTGTTGCACTCTTGCTTTGCGTGTGGCGAGGTGGTGTGGGCGGCAATGAACCGGCTTGTGAGCTCGAGCCTGAGGGCGATACTTTACCCGACGATGAGTGTAGGGGAGATGTTTGTTCAGTTGGCGATTGCGATTTAGAAGAGGGAGCCGTATCGGACCCAGAACCCACTGGTACTGGTCTCAAGGGTGGTGGCAACTGCGGCAACTGTTGGGGCTGAGGCGGCATTGGTGGCTTAGCCGACTTTTGCAGCATTTCTGGTACCACACTAATTACACCAGCATGGGGCAAGTATCTAGGCGAATTCTTTGGTGACATGGGTATGGGAGGACGGGCGGGAGCCGGTCTTGCAGGAGGCTGTTTTGGTCTTTGGGGCACTTCAGGAGTAGCATTCAATAATTGGGCCTGTTCCTGAGGATTTTCACACAAAGCAATTGTATTTGTGGTACACAATTCTATTTCGTTATTCACCAAGTGACTCCAATTGGGCGATTTCAATTCAAATCTCAATTCCAGCCCACAGATACTGAGATGACCCTTAGCCACGGCATTAAGGGCAGCTTCTCCATCTCTAAAAGTCACCCACATGGTATCCTCCACATAGCGAACTAAAGTAACCTCACCCAATTTAGAGAGTTCCTGTATCAAAGTAGACATTACATTCTCATCATAAATAGTAGGACCTTCGTCATCCAGAGAGGGTTCTTTAACGTGAACCACAATAGTAGAATCCGGTGGTCCCAAGTCTTTAATAACCTGTTCGAAAATAATCCTTCTACGCTTGTGATCAATTTCCATTATCTCAGCATCAATTATGGCAATGACAGGACGATGATCACTTTGCTTTAACTCTGAACGGCCATAGTGTATCAACTTACCCGGATTCCACTCATTTTTGGCGTAGTCGGACTCTGCCAAAGCTTTCCGTCTACGCCACAATACGCGATCAGTCCAGGCTGGAGCTCTTTGCTTCTCAGAAGTATCGTAATCGTCGCTAAACACATCGTACTTGTAAGTGGGATCAAAAGTTATTTCACCTTCCAGAAAATCCGAAAATACATTGCCCGCTTCTTGTTCTTTGCGTAATTGATCATTCTCTAAAACTGTTGCCAAGTCGCCATTTCGTATTGCCTCCTTAAGTTCCTCCTTATCCATATCAATGCGGTAATTGAAATCGCCACACCAAAATACCCAATCATGAGATTTCAATGTGCGCCCCATGGGAAAGGCCAATTTGCGGGTGATCTCAGCATAATCAGCATTACGCTCGGCCACCTACAACAAGTAAAATAATAATAAATGTAATGTAATGATTGGAGTTAAAGAAATTTTTAAAAATCAATCAAAAAGCTTAACCAAGATATTTTTTGGACCTGGTTTCGATTATTTACAATTATCTTTTGTTTTTTTCTTCTTTACTATGACAATGATTAACATTATTTTAACCAGCAATTTATATTGTGACTCAAAAGTATGTCACTCAATTTCTTGCATTCAGCATTCTTATTGTTTTAGGCTGTGTTGCAATGCTCGTGCATTGAACTGCTATTAAAGCAATGCAAGTAATTTCAGTTACAATGCACTATAATAAGTGTGGTACACTACATCAAGTTCAAATATTATATTGTGACTCAAAAGTATGTCACTCATTTCTTGCATTCAGCATTCTTATTGTTTTAGGCTGTGTTGCAATGCTCGTGCATTGAACTGCTTTAAAGCAATGCAAGTAATTTCAGTTACAGTGCACTATAATAAGTGTGGTACACTACATCAAGTTCAAATATTATGTCACGATATGTATGTTTGTAGGTACCTGCGATTGACCTGCCGCAAAATGTGCACACACGAAACACATAGAAGTGCCGTGCAACACAAATCTTATTGCACAGGCTCCCTTATTGCCAGTAGCTCCTCCCAGGCCTGTTTTCACGCAATCTATAGCCACATCTTTGATGAAGGGCGCATGCTCTGGACGTACGTAAATGTACAAACAAACACCCACTAACTGCTGATAAGTTAACAGCACGTAGTCGTTATCTCGTGATATAGTCTTTTGTAATTCCTCTGCCCACAACTTGGCGTTATCAGTGCTGGCGGCCATAATATTGGAAGCGTTTAAGTCGACAATTTCTTGGAAGCCTATAGCATAGATATCCACAGGACTTGTGGCATTTTCCGAAGGATTATTAACATTTACCAAAGCCTTGGAACGTGCCAAAGAATGACAGTCCAATAGCCAATCGGAAAGGGAATCTTTAAAGACTACACTACGAAAATGTTTACCACCATTAACATTGTATGTGCCCACGGCAACTCGTGCCGTTTTGGGTGTCACATATTCCGTATAACGTTTGCACATTTCACGCAAGACCGTAGTGGGGGCATGCAACATATTGGAGGGTAGCAGTATGCGAGCTCGATCGGCCAATTCAGAGCTTAAAGTAGAGCCTACCAAGAGAATATCAATGGCTTCCTAAAAAAAAATACAATTAATGGAAAGAAAATAAAATTAAGCCATCAAATAAGTTTTACCTGCTTTGAGTTATCCAACAAATTATTTTGAATTGTTCTGGCTGCCGATCTGGCACCATCCATCAATTTCGATCCACCTTGTATAGCTCCAGTACCCGCGTATATCTTACTAACCTCATTGCCATTATTAATCCACATTTGCTTGAATATCTCCTCAAATCTGGTATAATTTTGTTTCTTCTCGCCCATACCCAAGGCTTCTAATTGGGTGTTTAATATATCCAGTCCCAAATAGGTCTGCACACAATTGGTGCGATCCAAGCAATCCAAACAATTGGTGCGAATAACACCAAATTGCTCACGCAGCACTTGACCATTCGACACATAAAATATGCCATAGTTAATGCCACAAGATGTGATACGCTCTTTGAGTTTCGACAAGGCTGCAAAATTGCCACCACGACACTCCTGATGATAATCGAAAATAATATGGGGCACATCTTTATGGGCCGACATGCTATGATGCCTTTGAAATTCATTGCTCAGCATGGCCTCGCCTTCTTTGCTGCCCACCAAAGAAGTTCCCAATAAATTTATGATTGTTTGATACCCATAGCGTTGCTTCATCATTGACATATGGCGATCGAAGGCAGCAGCGGACGTTTCAAAGCCCCTCGAAAGTTTTACTTTGTGCGAACCCACTTGTACGCCCGGCTGTTCCCAAAACAGCGGCACCGAACCTCTTGTTTGTACATAACTGGTAACATCATTATCCACATGTATCAGCTGTTCGGTTTCCACAAAATTCGCCACATGGCCCTCATCATTAGTACCTTTACAATGAAAAGAGATAACAGGCCTTTTATTTTTTTTTTTAGTATATAAGCCACTCACCTCTAACATTGAAACGCGTTCCGGCTTTTTCACACGAAAGCCTGGATATTATGGCTGCTCTGGCCTGTTTAGCTCCTATATACACGGTGCGTATTTCCACAGAACCACACATAGTCTTCAACAGCCACGACTGACAATCAATGCCAAATCTCAGCATGTGAATATGCATCATGCGATTCCAAAAGAAGCGATTATCCGTTTCGGAAGTCTGTTGCCGTCTTTGAGCACACAATGTTATATCGAATTTATTTAGCGTTGTTGCTGCCTGATTGGTGTGTGCAAAATAAAATGTGCCCGAATTCAATAGTTTTCTTACTTCCGAGATTTTATCCTCATTGGGAGCAGCGTTCTGCAGTGAAACAAATTGCGTTTGCTGTATGCGAAAAACTTCAACATCGCCAATCTTGCCCATCGATATACAACCCGTGACCAGCACTAGGAATAATACCGTACTTTCGCCGGCATTTAATTGCAACACCCCTAAACAGCCATAAGCATCGCACACTTTGGTATATTGTTTGCGTATTATATCGGTTTCTTGGTGCGACAATAAAGCCACCGCATGCGATTCAAAGAGTATGCTTTCGCTTTTGTTACGATGTTCCATTAGGACACTGTGCGGTGAGGGAGCAATGGATTTCTCCAATACTCTTATAACCTTAGACATAGCCATGATGCTGCGACAAAATGCTAATGTTTTAAAATGAATATTTTCCAATTATAAAAAAAATGGAAGTTTACTGAACAGTGTGTTTTGTATTTTTAATTTTTTGGAATTTCTCTTTAGATTCGAAGAGTCTTCAAGGAGGGCACATCTGTAATAAAGAAAAGAAAACTAATTGTTATACATACAATGTGCCAAAATAAAAAAAAAATTGAAATTAACAATTTGGCATAGGCCCGGCCAATATTTTGCGAGTAGTAGTAGTAGTATTATTATTTATTAGTATTAACAATACTTTAAAGAACAAAAACAATTTCCTTATATCAAAAAATTACAAATTATGTTTTACAAAATATACAGCATATTTTCTAAATAAATTATTGTTTCCTTCGGTTTTGATATTATTAGGTAAAGCGTTGTATAGTAGTAAACCCTTATAGAACAGTGACCGCTGCATTGTACACCCTTTCGATCCTGAAGTGTTCAGCATTTCTTAGTTGATATGGCTGGACCTCCCTTACATGCGCTATTTGCTCCGTTAAATATTTTGGCGCTTCGCCTCTTTTTATTTTTTGTATAAAAGTTAAAGTGTTTAGTTCAAGTCTTTGTTTTATATTTAGCCATTTTAGCGTTTCTAGCATAAAGTTTATTGATGTATATCTGTTAAGTTTTAATATTACCCGCATTGCTTTGTTGTGTAATTTCTGCAGTCGTTCAATTTGGCGCACCGTACAACATGAGTATAATATAGTCGAACCGAATTCGAAATGAGGCTTTATTATTGTATTATAAATATTTATTGCTGTTATGTATGATATTTGTTTTCTTATTCGTTTGAAAAAATTAATTTTTTTACAAATCTTTTTACATATGTAGTCAATATGATTATTAAATTTAAGATCTTGATCAATGACGAAGCCTAGATACTTTATTTGATTCACCTTTTCTATTAATTCATAGACCTCTGATTGTACATCATGTTTCCGTACGCATCAAATCAATATTGGCATCAGTTAAAAGGAGTGCTCGAGAATATCTTTCAGGGTGTTTTAAACAAGGTTGGAAACCGAAACTAATAACGGTATCGGTATTGATACGGGTACAATTATTTTAAAAATTTCGGTATCGGTAACGGTAACGGTAACGGTATTTTTTTTTATTTCGGTATCGGTATTACCGGTACATACCGTTATCGAGTTTAAAATACCGGTATACCGCTATTACTGTGAAGTTTATTAATTCATACAGTGTATATAGCAAAAACGTCTTTTTATTAAGTTAAAAGTAAGTAATTTTACATAAAGTCTTTAGGAAACAGTTACATAAAAAAACTAAGTTTTATATCTTGCACAGATTATTTACACAAGTGTAGTGTAAACTTGTATGTTTGTATAAACATACATATATGCATAAGTATGTTTAGATCAGAGCTGCCCACAGAGAGAAAACCGAGAGAAATGTATACCTATAACCATAAGTTTATTCATTTCTATAAAAAGCCGATTGATTTTCGGCACTCTGACGCTTCTCTGGGCAGCCTAGTTATAAACGTTTATACTAGTGTTTTTCAAACGGGATTTCCCGGAAAATGTGCAGGAATTTCCGGGATTTTTTTATATTATGGGCAAATTGATGAGTGTCGTTATTCATTTTATGAATGCGATGGCGCAATAATAAGGCCATGGCACCAGCACAATAACTAAAACTTTACAACAATTAAGGCCGAATTTACATCTGGCACACATGTGCTCTGAGACTAAGAGGTCTTTATTTGCAATAAGCAGAACGCAACGTTCAAAATTTAATTCTACAATTCATAAAAGTAAAAACAGAAATGTGCAAGGATATAAAAGAAAAATTACAAAATAATTTCAGATTCTCTTTGGTAAAAAGAACGATTCTATTAATGGTTATTCTGTACTACTGATGCACAAATATTTGTATTCGAATTGCCGAATATTCGGGCATTTTTATATATTCCTATTCGCATTCGTATTCGTCAAATTCAGGCGAATAAGAATATTTTTCCAAGAAATTAAATAAATTAAATATATAAATGCATAAATCCTAAACCAAATTTAAATAAATGGATAAAAATGTTAGTTTGTACGAATCCATTAAATTTTTTATAGAATTTTTTGCTCAGTTTGATATATTATTTACTGACGATCATTGAAATTTTTGGGTAGTTTTTATTACCTTTAAAGTGTGCCAAGAGGAGTATGAAGTTCTTTTTCATAACAATTTTTTAATATTTCATATTGCAGGCGTAAATAGAACCCTAATTTAATGTCTATAAATTTCACACTAAATACTCGTACTCGTATTCGTTACATTACTGTTCTGTACTAAAGTCCTATTTTCAAAGAAATATTTTGTAGTATTTATTTAATAATATATTTTTTTAAGCGCGGTCAGGCTTGTGTGTATTATTTGGCCTTCGACAGTTCTTCGTCCGTATAATCTTGCGGGTTTTCTTTAACAACCACGTTGCTACTTCCTATGTGAAGGCATACGTCGCATAGTGGGGTTTTCGATGGCTAAAATGGGAATTAATTCCTGGTGTGTTTCCCTGTTAATAATTTAAATATCAATCAATACCAATATCACTTAAAGAGAGCGATTTTCAAAATCGGGCGAAAAAATTGGCGGAATAGGACTGAGGGAAGTGGTACTCCCCATACAAAATAATTAAAAAAAAATTTGCGATCTAGTAACCTATGATAGTAAGAGGCGTCAAATTTGATGTGAGTTAATTTAAAGACAGCATACAAAGTGAGATGAAAAATTGGCGGAATAGAACTGTGGGAAGGGGTACTTCCCATAAAAAATAATTTAAAAAATCTGCTATCTAGAAACCTATGATAGTAAGATGCTTCAAATTTTGTGTGAGTTAATTTAAAGACAGCATAGAAAGTGAAATGAAAAATTGGCGGAATAGGACTGCGGGAAGGGGTACTCCCCATACAAAATAACTTGAAAAAATCTGCTATCTAGAAACCTATGATAGTAAGAGGTTTCAAGTTATTATTATTATTTTTTTTACTGTTATTAGTTCATTATTTAATGCAAGTTTATTGGAAGTAGGTTAAAAAAACGAATAAGAATACATATTTGAACAGCTCTATTACGTATCTAATTCTTAACAATAACCATCATCATCTGTATAATTGGTATAAATATCATTATCATCATCACTGGCATATTCTTCACTATCGAGATTTGAATCAAATACAAGCATATAATTTTTCGGTTTAGTTACGTTAATTTTGTAAACCAAATTTTTAACATATTAAACTGAAATGTTACCAATATTATTTTCAAATTAATGTTTTACTAGATGACGTGATCGATGCCGCATCAAAAAGTCAATTTTGAAAAATATGTCAGTTACGTTATTTTCGCTGTTAGGGCTCGAAATTGTCGAAGTTGCTACTTTTTTTTTAATCCGTCTTTATGAATACATACATACATATGTATATAAATTATTAATATATGCATTAAAATTAAATGTAAGCTGTCATGAAAACAAAAGCAATAATAACACTAATTATTGTATGGCTTTTTTAAAAAAGTTGATTTTTTATATGTAGGTGAAACAATATATTTAAATTTTATTTTAAAATGTGCAAAAAAGTGCAGACAAATTTTTCATAAATATTTTCAAAAGCGTTTATATTTTTAGAAAAAACAAGGTTGTTTTCTTAATTCGGCTTTATTCACAACTATTTATCGACATATTTCCCGAAATTCACTAATTTATAGGCTTACGCGTGAAAATTAATTAAAAATAATAACACAAATTACACATAAAAACAAAAAACATAAATTAATCTTACTAACCTGAGGTTGCAGAATCCATTAAAATATTTTTAATCATCATTTTAGAAAATACTCAAAACTAATTTTTAAGACACCAAAAGTTGAAATTTATATTGCACGCGAGAAAAACGTCAAATAACTTAAACTTTAAAATTGTATAGTGACATAACGGTAGTTGTCAAAAACAAAATTTTTGCACTAGTGATGTGGAATGTTGTGTACTTTTACCGACTACAAAAATTTATTCGGTTCTCCTAAATTTAATTTTGCAATTAATTCCCATTTTTGGTATCAAAAACCCCACTGCATTGTGTACAGTCAGTCACAAAACTTTTTTAAAATACTGTTAATAACATCCTGGGTATATGCTCTAGTTACTCCACCCATGTTTGTTCAACACCATATTATGCAAATTTACTTTGTGTAATATGTATCAATAAATAAATAAATAATTTTTTTTTTGCATTTACATATAATATTGGTATATAGTAATTTACTATTATTTAAAGAACTCAAATGGTATTATTTTTTTTACTAATGTGCTTATAAAACGTTTTATTTAATCGATCTCATGAATTATAATTTTTTTTTTGAAATAATTAAATTAAAAATATTTTGTATTGTTTTGCACTGGGCGAAAATTTCCCGGCAAGCCGAAAAGTCGTTCCCGCTTTCCCTGGAAATTAAAAAGTCCGGGAAAAGAAAAACTTTACCCTATACATATGTATTTGATTATGGTGTGCTTACATTTTGTTGTCGATAAAAAGTAGTAAGAATAGAGCTGAATAAGAACGTCTAAAGGGGGAAATTTTGTTTCTGTAATTAATTTCAAAAAAAAATTAATTGAAATTAAGTTTTGTAATTTTTTTAACGGAAATCGGTATATCGGTACGTACCGGTATAGACATAAACGGTATTGTCGATACCGGTATTTTCTAACCGAAATGAGTTTCAATATCGGTATTGATACCGGTACCTAATTTTAACGGTATTTGAATCGGTATCGGCATTTTTACGATACAGTTTGCCAACCTTGGTTTTAAATTATTTTTTTTTTTTAATTTTTAAACTCATCAAGAGTCGAATCTAAAAATTATTATACATAAGAATAATTTACTAATCGGGATCAAGTTCAGTAAAAAAGCTAGATTTAACTGAAATGGCAAATGCTGCATTTTTCTGTGAAATCATGCTTTTCATCAATCAGCATCCATATTTATGTACTCAAGCAAAATGGTTTTTTACATCAAATACTTAACATGAACTTTTAATGAAATGGAATCCGAGAAATTACTTTATTGGACATTGTGTATTGAGTTACCGTCGGTAAATGCATTTATCAGTACACTGAGCAAAAAATAAAAAACTTGTAGTACAGCAAAGGCTCCGTGCATCTAATCAAAGTATGTATCTCTGTACACTTTAAAATTTTAAGATTAAAACAAAAGCAATTTAAAGACGAATTAATCAGCTTTCTATGAAAATCTATCGTTTTATTAACAATTCATTTTAACAATTAACAATTCATTTTTAATGCTTAAAAATCTATATATGTATGTGATAGCGCATAGAGAAAGGGACCTAAGAGTAAAAAAATCAATTTTCACTTTTTTTGTTGATATGGACAACATCTGAGCATCGAATGAGACCGATCCCATGCCCTAAAGTGTTCCCTCCCAGAGATATGCGCGTTTTATTCGGTGATGGTACACCAAATATACACGTATTTAAATCTTTAAAATGGCTCTCCTGAACAAAACAGGTTTTTACCCTTAGGTCCCTTTCTCTATGCGCTGTCACATATACATATCTATATATATATATAAAATCGTAGTGAGTGTTTGTTCCTAACGCATGATCTCTGGAACTAAAATAGCTGTGGAGCTGAAATTTTCAACACAGGTTCGAGTCAATACCCGGTAGGTTTTCGTTTTATTCTTAACTCAACAAGTGACCACAGGGTGGAGTAATTTAGAGTTAAAAAATAAATTATTGAAGGTACGACAACGTTTGCCGGGCTCAGCTAGTATATATATATAATCGTAGTGTGTGTTCGTTCCTAACGCATGATCTCTGGAACTATAAGAGCTGTGGGCACGAAATTTTCAATACAGGTGCGGGTCAATATCCGATAGGTTTCTGTTTTGTTTTTGACCCAACAAGTGACCTCTGTGTGGAGTAATTTGTAGTTATTATTATTTATTTATTTATTTATTTATTTATTTATTTATTTATTTATTTATTTATTTATTTATTTATTTATTTATTTATTTATTTATTTATTTATTTATTTATACATATTGTACAAAGTAAATTTGCATAATATGGTGTTGCACAAATATGGACGGAGTAACTAGACCATATGCCCAAGACGTTATTAACAGTGTTTTAAAGGTTTTGTGACTGACTGTACACGACCTATGCCTTCACATGGGAAGTAGCAACGTGGTTGTTAAGAAATTCCACAAAAAACCGCAAGATTATGGGCTGATGGCCAAAGTAGCCAATTAGAATTTATTCTGTAGATTAAATAAATGAATAATAATAATATGTTTATTTTTTATTTTTTGCTCAAAAAATTTTTTAACTAAATCATTTCTCATATTTCGTTTCATTAAAATTTACGTTAAATAGCTGATGTTAATAACAATCTCTACCCAAGTAGATAGACTAGGGAGCTGATGAAGTACGTGGCTGCACAGGAAAATATCGATATTTCCCCAGCTAATAAAAAGTCTAGTTTAATTTTTCTTCTCTTCTTTAGAAACTCACATTAATTAATAAAAATATTTCATTCAATAAGAATTGAAATTATTGAACTTAAGCCCGAATAAGAAATTATTT
This sequence comes from Tachina grossa, assembly GCA_949987645.1. Classification (NCBI taxonomy): domain Eukaryota; kingdom Metazoa; phylum Arthropoda; class Insecta; order Diptera; family Tachinidae; genus Tachina; species Tachina grossa. Next base: position 119,371,515 of record OX465278.1, on the reverse strand, counting down.
CTGATTATAAAAATATAAATTAAATTTAACATATGAAATCGGTTAATATTAATTTTAGCTCAGAAAATTAGATTTCTCAAGTTTAAAAATTACATTTTACATTTAATTAAAATTAAATTAAAATTACATTACATTTTAAGGAAAAAAATAAAAATCAAAGAGTAACTCCTATTTTCTAAAGGCCGTGACACACAATCGTGCGATTTTTGAGAAAATGTAACAGACAATGTGAAATGAAAATGTTCAACAGACAACAACAATTCATCAGATCAGGGTTCTCAAAAATCGAACGATTGAGTAGGATAGTGCATCACGGTCTTAAGCAAAAACCAAAAATAAAAAAAAATAACTTTTATTACCTGGGGAATAAATAAAAATCAAAAAATAAATTTTATTTCCTGAGAAATAAGTAAAAAACCAGAAATAAATTTTATTTTCTGAGGAATAAATAAAAATCACAAAATAATCGGTAAAGTTGAATTTTATAATAAAAATTAAATAAATAAAAATTAATGCTTTTAAGGGTAGTTCATGTAACAAGTAATATCTTGGTATATTCCTTGTGCACGTCAGGGAAAGCCAAAAAGTTACTTTTTGAATGCTCAATACATATCGATACTCCAACGACAATGAGTATGATAGCACATTCGCATCAACAGGCATGCTTACATATAGGCATACATATCTATAGCTATCAACACAAATAAGTGAGCATATCGATAGGTGTGGGTTCGATCAAAGAAATGTGCTATAGATATTCATATCAATACATGTGCGCACAATCATGTAATGACGAGTATGACTATATGGACAATGTTACCAAATATGTAAGTAAATAAAAAAAAATCGTTGTGTATGAATTTAACAAATGCCTAATTTATATTATGCATTTTTTTTTCATGAAATCTATTTCATGAAACTTTTTCTATTTTTCTATTTTTCTGAAGCATTTTTGACAACTTTTTTGATCTAATTTGGTTGTCCAGGAGCCTGTTTACATATGAAAAAATTTTCATACAACCAATTTTATTAAAAAATGCGTAAATACGAGGCGGGTTTCTTTAGCAAATTTCTATTAAAAAAGTTATATATTGCAAAAATTATGCAAAGGATTAAAACAATAAAAAAAATCCCCTAAAGCTGATTATATAAACCTCAAAATAGCAATAAGTCGAAAATTTGTTCCGCATATTAATCGCAAAAACTTGCAAAAATGCGAATATTATTAAAAAAATGTCCAAAACCTAAAAAATGTGAACGAAAATACTCAGATTTTAAAAATCAAAAACAATCTCATTTACAAAAAGTTGCGAAAATTCGTGAATAATTTTTTAATTGAAAAAAGCCTTAAAATGTATTTAAAAAAACACCAAACTTGTAACGAATGTCAAAAACTTGGAACTTGTCGAAAATTAGCAAAAACTTGGTAACAGAAAAAAAGATAAAAGATATCTGGTTGAAAATCTTTAAAACTGGCAAAAAAAAATAATAAATAAAAAACAATCACTTTTATTGCGAAAAATAGAAAACATTTGCGATAAATTTCCCTAAAACAACTTACAAATACTTAAAGATCTAAAGAATGACGAAATGGCGAAAATTCGTTAACATCATGGATTTAAAATCGGTAAAATGGTAAAAAAAAAAGCCAAGATTTGGCTAAAAAGTCAGTTTCATCACGAAAATTGGCGACAAACAAGTGCTAAAATTGCTAAAATTTTAAGGAATTCCATGGGTCAAGCTTTCTTCCACTAATTCAGCTCTTAGCTCAGATCTAAAATGGAGTGTATTTCTATACCCGCAGCCAAATTACTCCCGTAAATATTTAATAGGGCTTTTAGATCTAAGGACTGCGAAGAGTGTGTGGGTGGGTAAAACATTTTTATTGAATTTTATGTTAAAATAGTTTGAAAAAAGTGTTATTTCCTCAACAACTACAAACTAGTATTTCTGGCAACACTTATCAAAAAATATTTAAAAACCCGAATGTGTTGCAAGTCATGGGTATGTCGATAGATATACGTAGATATGCGGGATGTAACGAAGTCGAAAATAATCGTTATTCGCGGACCTTATTTATTTTATTTATTTGTTTATTAGTATTAAATTTTCTGCTGGTTATCATTCCTATTAATTTTAATATCATGTAGCCAATTATTTATTGCTAGCCTTATGCAATAAATTTTTGGCCCTTGTTGGATTTATTACTGCATTAATAAAATAAATAAATAATATATGTCATTTTCCATCCCTGATTCATGCCGCCATCACAAATTCCAGTGTTTTAACACAAGTTAATCAAAAATTCTATAAATTATATTAGTATGATTTCATTTTATATCGATGGGTGATCAAAAAGGTAAGTTGTTTGATGATACGAGTAACTCAACATGAAATTCATGTTTCAAATTTGCAGAATTTATCCTTTGAACAACTTCAGTCGATGATAACACTTCTTTCAATAACACTGTGCAACAAATTTTGGGTCATCGCTGCCAGCCAAAGGATTTTGAAAATTCGAGTTAAAATTTAATTTTAAATCCGTTTTGGCAGTTCTGTTTGCTTAATGATCTACTTTCATTTCCCATTGGAATTGTTGATGCTTGTTTTTCTTGTTGCACTGTGTAATTTATTGGAAATAAAATCTTTCAAATACTCGTATGTCACTGTACCTTGTATATGTAGATGGAAAGGAAGATCTCTATGAGACTAGATTTATACAGTTAAAAATTATATAAGATCCATATTCTTCTAGCATGTATGTATGTATATAGTTCTAAGTAACGAAATAAATTCTTTTTAGTCCAGGAATAAGGACGTTGGAAGGACTACAGATTTAAAATTTTAGCTGAATGGGTTAAACATAACAAATTATTATAATAATTTCAACATATCATATAAGCAGATTATATAAGATGATGCAAATGAAAAACCGGATATGCCTATATGTATTAATTAACTCTTCATAATATTGAAAAGCAGCTTCACAGTAATATTCTATTTTTGGTTTTAGTTACAAATAAGTAAAATACTTTTACACTTCCAATGCCTATAAGATATTATTCATTTATATTTAAGAAAAACACAAGAAATATTGGATGTATTACATTTTTCTCAAGGTTCCATAAAGGGTAAAAAATCGATATTTACTGTAAATGTCAATTACCAAGTGCACGAATTTAATTCTGACTTCAATATATTGCAGAAATTGTTTGTTAATAATAATTTGTAATAAGAGTGATAAAATTTTGCACTATTGCATTATTCATACTTACATAAATTCCATTAAACAAACGTCTTTCTTTGAATTTTTCAAGTTCAGCTCGTTGTTGTTGTTAGTCTCTTCTCATTTTGCAAAAAGTCAATACAAAGGAATTGTTTTTCTTTTTCTGTTTTTATAATTATAATACACCCCTTTTTTAACACTCATTCATTATTCATTTCATGATTTTTCACCGTAAATTATTTCAACAGTAATAATTTAAGCAAATAGTAATAATTTAATATAATTTTCGTGTTATAAAATTTTAGCTGTGTAAATTTAATTTAAATTTTTCTGACTACCTTTTCCGAATATCTTCAAATAAAATTTTTCTGCAAACTAAAGCGAATTCGATTAAGGTGACCATACTTATTTAAAGAGAAATGTATTATATGTTTCATGATACAATAATACAGGTAGCCGCGAATCTACAACAAATGTACAACAAATAAAACAACAGTGATTGTTGTTGCTGTTTTGTGATTGACAAGAGAGACAACCAAGAGAAAACAATATACATGTACTTGCGTTTTCTCTTGGCTTTGCAAAGCATGTTTGTTTTAGCACAGTTTTAGTAGGCACTGTGCGCGAGTGTTGGTAGAACATAAACACCATTTGGCAGATCACATCACGAAACAAGCAAAACAGCTGGCGTTCCGCAGTTACCTGTATAATTGTATCATGAGATGTTTCAAGGCGAATTTTCAATTTGCCTCCACTGTTGCTGTTGTGGCCATGATACAATTATAACAGGTACATGCACAAGCCCAGCCTGTTAATGTATACAATCCATACAGTTGTCAAACTTTGTTTACAAGCTACAAATATGTTAGTGTATGTGTTGTATATAACATGATTGCAGTGTTGCCAATGAAATTACACATGGCTGTGTTTCCAATTACATATGGAAGAAAATTACACTACAAATGTTTTTTGTAAGTTAAAATGAAAACAATAATAAATAAAAACAGAACATAAAGAAGAATTACAAACAGATTATACATGAATGTAATTACATGGCCTACACACGAGAGTAATTGCACACTCTGTGTGATTACGCACCTATTGGCAGCACTGAATGACTATAATCATTCAAGAATGTCGCGTCTGCAATTGTACTTTAGTTAGCCTGCAATTATTATTTTTAAAAACAAAAGGCATCTGTTGCTGACAATTATACGTTTGTTTATACCAACAAAATTAATGTGTTTTTTGGTGTTGTAATTTTGTTGTAGTCGTGCATGTACCTAGTATAATTGTACCATGGTTGTGGCAGTGTAGAAACTAATTACTTTTGTTTTCTTTATCGAAAAACGTCTGTTAAGTTATCGTGTTAACCCCTTCCCTAGCAATTCATATTTTATAATTCTGAAAATGACAGGTGACTCAAAACAAAGAAAGTTCCTTCACAGGAAGAAAGTCATAAAGCAAATATAAACATGTTCCTACAGAAATCATATATAAAGATTTATTGCCTTATTCATAAAAAATATTTCAGGTTTATTAAGCGCCTATTTGACATATTTCTATGGGAAATTTGTCAAACAAACCTGTATTAAACCTAAAATATTTTTTATGAATTAGACCGTTAAATTTACTAATGTAACAAAATTTTATTTTCGAAAGTCGAGTGAGTATACAAGATATTTGTATGACGTTTTTACAAAATATTAGTTCTGCAGTATTAACTTCATGAATAGTTGGAGTTATGACCAGGGAAACCGCAAATATGCAATTGCATGTTTTTTCTTATGTGACGTATTAATGCGAGGACAAGATATTTATCCGTTTCAGAACTTTTTATTAATTTTGGCATCGATTTGTTGGTGCATATTTTTGCAAATTTTACCCTTTAAAGCATGTTTTCGCATATATCAGTCTTAAACGCATATTTTTAGCATATTTTCTAACTTTTAGAGCATAATTTATGCTTTTAGGGCATAATTTAGTTCTTTATGGAATTTTTTTAATATGCTTTCAAGCTTATCTGTTGGTCAAAATTTTTATTTTTAGTTTTTGAAATTTAAATCTCATTTCCAATGTTCCATGTACTATATAGAAGTTAGTTTAAATAAAAGTTTGCGTTTGTGACGGACTCTGCCCCTATTACATCAGTAGATGTTGAAGAGGAGCATTGTCAATGTATAAAATTTTACTTATATGTGACAGACACGATTTTTATTTGAAAATCTAGGTCAATATTTTGTTGTTTATTGCAATTAAGTTATAAAAAAAATCTTGGCTTATTTATCCAAAATACAGTTCCATGGTTTTAATTCTGATATCGTGATCTCTTTTGAAATTGAAGTTAAATTTTTCCGAGAGTATGAAAACATTAATTTGTATTATTTGCTTTAGTCAAAATGTATATGGCAATTTTGTTCTAACGTGCACTTCAATCCTAAATTATTGTTTTTAATCCGGCAGTTATTCTTTCTTAATTATTTTATAGTTTCTTTTTTTTTTTTTGATTTTATTTCTGTCTTATTTTATATGCAAATGTTGTTGAATTTTTAAATAAAAAATTTATTTTCGTCGACAAATAAACCATTTTATTTTTTTTTAATCTTAGAATTTATTTTCTTAAGATTAGACAGATAAATAAATAAATAAATAAATATTTTATTTTTAAGAGCATATTTTTTGAGTTTTTAGTGCATATTTTCAAGTTTTTAGTGCATATTGAATGCGCATAAAACGTATTTTTTAGAGCATATTTCTGGTTTCCCTGGTTATGACTTTTGTGCAACAAAGGCTTGATAAAAATATTGATGGGTTAATATAAGAAATGCGTAGCTTGAATTTTCGATATTTTATAGGAGTGTATAAAATCAAAAGATTTGCTTGCAGATATCAATCATATCGTGCCTTATTTTCGATTTTATCGTAAGCTACAAAAATTAAATTTTTCATGAGAAAGTTTTTATAATATCAATATTTTCTTTGTACCTACACATAGTACTAATTACGCTATGAATGAACCCATTTTACGAGCCTTAAATATTTTAAATAAATTAAATAATATTGTTAGTCTAGATGTTTCGCTATCTGTAAATGATTTTAAATTGTGTCTAGAAAATAAACATTTACTGAATGTATTATTAGAATAATATTGTATATTGCTAGCCTGTAATGTGATGAAGGCATAGTCTCACTCATGATACAATAATACAGGTAGCCGCGCATCTACAACAAATGTACAACAAATAAAACAACAGTGATTTTTATTGCTGTTTTGTGATTGACAAGGGAGGAAAGCAATATACATGTACTTGCATTTTCTCTTGGCTTTGCAAAGCATGTTTGTATTAGTACAGTTTTAATAGGCACTGTGCGCGTGTGTTGGTAAAACATAAGCACAATTTGGCAGATCAAATCACAAAACAGCTGGCGCTTCGCGGTTACCTGTATAATTGTATCATGGTCTCACTATACCGACTTCAGCAGATGCTAATCCTAATGTAACATCAGAGTGCCCTCCTTCGACTTTATTGCGTAGCAAAAATCATCGGCGAAGTCATGGTACAATTATACTAGGTACATGCACGACTACAACAAAATTACAACACCAAAAACAAATTCATTTTGTTGGTATAAACAAACGAATAATTGTCAGAAACAGATGCCTTTTGTTTTTAAAAATAACAATTACAGGGTAACTAAAGTACAATTGCAGACGCGGCATTGCTGCATGATTATAGTTATTCAGTGTTGCCAATCTGTGTGTAGTTAGAAAGTGTGTAATTTCTACTCACATGTTTAGGCCATGTAATTAAATTCTTGTATAATCTGAGTGTAATTCTACTTTGGGTTCTATTTTTATTTATTTTTGTTTTAATTTTAACCTACACAAAAGATGTATAGTGTAATTTTCTTCGATGTGTAATTGGAGACACAGCGATGTGTAAATTCATTGGCAACACTGTAATCATTTCATTCACACACATACACTAATATTTTCACAGCTTGTAAACAAAGTTTTACAACTATTTGCATTGTATACATTAACAGGTTGGGCCTGTGCATGTACCTGTTATAATTGTATCATGGGCGAAGTAAACTAACCAATAAAATGGCTACTAAGCACAGCTTCAAAATTAATACGCCTCAATTAACACCAGAAGGCGCTACAACACTGCATTATTAAAAAGCGTGCAACATGCAGAGTTGTAAAAGAATGAAACTTTCTTCTATCTCTTCCTTCACCACCTGTCTTCTATCACTATCCCTTTCCTAAAGAAGGTAACACCTAGTAATAGTAGTAGGCATTAATTGCCTGGGTGTAGACTTGTGCCATTTAGTTCATTTCAGTGACCGGTCATTTTAGTTCATTATTTGTAAATGAACTAGTTCGTTCATTTAGTTCAATCGCTCATTTTAGTTCAATGAACTAGTTAGGTCTTTTCAATTCAATGATTTTACATCTACAATTCTACATGCATATGTATGAGTGTTGTGGTCTTTGACAATATTAAAAAGACAGATTCTGTGATTAAAATGTTTTATGAAAAATAAAATCAATTAATTAATAAATAAATTTGCTCTATAAAGGGTTTATAAAAAAAAAGTTTTAAAATCTCATAAATCCAAAATATATTTTATGAATAGGGTAGTATAAGTGTTTACTTGTATATTGCATTTGTGGTAGTAGCAAGCCATCAACAAGAACTAAATATACATACATACATATGGATGAGTATAGAAGATAAGCACACAAACAGTGAAAAGTAAAGCAAAACGTTGAAAACATTTAGTTCACAGCATCTGTGTTAGTTCATTTTGTGTCTTAGTGCTTAGTTCAAAAATTGAACTAGTGAGCGTAAAACAATTGAACTAGTTCACTTAGTTCAAAGTACTGAATCGTTCATTTGAACTAGTTCGTTCATGAACTACTACAAGACCTGGGTGTTACTTCTTTTAAAAAAAAAAAAAAAAACAATTTTGTCATTTTGAAAACTCTAATACGGGACTTGCACTATGACTTTTTACCGTGACTTTTCTAGATATCTTTCTTCAATTGATTGAATGTCAGAGATAAACGTTTAAGAACGTGTATTATATTTGCTTCGTTCCCTTATTTATAATGTTTATGATAAATTTTGCTATTTTCAAAAGTTTATTGCTTATTGTGGGCTATTATTTTTTTTACAAATATTATATGAAAACAAAGAATTATTTTTTTTAGTTTGTCAGAAAATTAAAATAAACCATAAAAAATTTCTGTTGATGTTTTTACGAGCAACAGGCACGTTCTCTCATTCCTCGCTCATTCAATGTTAAAAGTATAAGACCGGAACGATGAACGAAAGGAACGACCTAGTTCCTTGTGTCTTTTGGATCGGTCGGAACGATTCCACAAAAGGAACGATTTTGCCCAACTCTATTTTTCACAACTTCGAACAGAGTACTAGGCTTAACCATAAAATTCACCAAGAAATTCATTTAGGGCCATTATTACAACTTAAAGTTAGTTAAAAGTAGGATTTTGTCGGACGTATAAAAACTTTATCATTTGAAAAATTTTACTTTAACCTAAAGTGAGCGATAAATTACAGGCAAGTTTTTCCTACCTGGTAAGTTAAATCCAATTTGCAATAATCGAAAGCTTTTTATGCGTCCGATAAAATCCTACTTTTAACTAACTTTAAGTTGTAATAATGGCCCTTAGAGGCAGAAAAATCGCCCTGTCGACAAATAAAATTTTTTTTAAAAACAAGTTGGAAATCTCCACTTTCGACGAGAATTCGCTAAATCTGACAACCCTGGTGACACCAATGTCAAAATTAGAATACGCTATGGTCAGTCTATAATTTCGCAATAAAAAGTCAAACGGGTAAAGTAGATTAAAAATCACAGAATATTAAGTAGTCTATGTTAAAAATGTTATAAATATTTTCTAAAATAGCCGGTGATATCTTGTAAAACAATTCAATCTTGACCGTAGCTTTATAAATAAAAGTTATTCATTAAAAAGTTTAAAATGGCTTTGAATAATAGGTTCCTAACCGCTATAAATGCTTGTGGCACACATGACCTTATTGATGCAGAAACACCCAAACACCACATTCTATCGGCACGATATAAAAAGTAAGTGGTTTACATTATTTTGCTTAACAACTCCAATTAATACATATTTCTTTCTAAAGGAGCTTCGCTTATTATACTATGCGTCAACGCCTTCCCGTCATCTTAACTCAAATTATCAATCAGTTGAACCAAGATAAAGATGTACTATCTTATTTATACAATGGCGATGTAAGTTTAAATTTTTATTGATCCAAATTGCCCGCATTATGCCTTCCTTTCATTAGCCATACATGTACATAATTTTTTGATTTTAGATTGAGATTAAGACATATATACTTATGTACATATATATATAACTAAATCTTATTACAACATCGTCAGAACTCAAGTTTAGTTTTCATATTACATAGTACATACCGTCCCTACCATGTCAAACTATCCAATATTATGCAAAATTCGTATTTTAGATTCGTTACCTTGCTACCCTAATTTCTAGGATATGCCTCGTTTCAAAATGCTGAAATTCTCATAGACGATAGATAACTCAATAAGAAATATTTTAAGCCTGGCCTTTTTAGGAATACGACGACTTTAAATTCATAATTGACGACTTTGCGCTCTTCTGAGAAGTACAATTTGCATATTGGATAGTTTGACATGGTAGGGTCGATATGAACATACAATTTAATGGAAATATTAAACAAATTTTCTCCGGCATCATGGCCAAATCTCGAAAAAATACGTTTTTTGAAAGAAGAGAATTTGCGTCTTCATTGGGTTGTAGGTAGGTGTAGCTAAATGTAAAACTTGAACTCAAAACTAGCTTTTTTGAGCTACAATATACGGGCGATATCTACCTACAATATGCACTTAGTAATTATGTACATAGTATGTACATATGTGCATGCAGTATACATACATACGATTTGCTAATTTATTTATATACACCTAAAAAAAGGTTAATTGATGACCTATGTTTTTAGATAAGGATTAGTGTATAACGAAAATTTTTAGTCTTTATAAAGAAATACTTACTATTTCTTGTGACTTGACCAGCGAGTTTGTTATTACCTCGTTGGAATAGCACAAGAGAAAAAAATTTCAAATAGAAAAATTATTATTAATTAATTTTAGGAAACACGTGAAGAAATAAAAGATATAGTGGGTGAAATTTCAAAACTAAAATATCAACTCCAAACTGATAAGAAATTTGAAAAATTTACCGCTGAAGGTAAGAACACAGTCAATCCGGAAGATAAATAAATAATAATAAATAATTTTTTATTATTTTTTTTTTTAGAGCCTGATAAAGAATTGTGGAACAACTTTATACAACAACTCCCTACGGACTCATGCTCCTTCTTTCATTCCTGTTGGTTGTATGCTGAATGTTATATGTATCGTAAAGTGTCCTCTTTTTTCGAAAAATCAAAAACTCTAAGAAACTTTGACTATTTCGCTAAACAGAAGCAAAATGGTCTTCAAGTACCAGGCATCGAAGGAGTGGCATATGCAGTGAGAAATATCGAAAAAGGCTTTAAAACATTTGACAAATTAGTAAAAGTTAGTGGCAAAAATAAGAATTTATCACAAATTTAATAATTAATTCCTCTAAAATCTATCTTTAATGCAGCTGAATTTATGGGGCAACAAATGTGATTTATCCATAGTTTTGCCCAAAGAGTTTAAGCCGGACGAAAATGTGTTCGAGCAACTGGATTCCTTAAATAGTAACATCTTGGTAAATAATAACGAAAAAATTTGGCAATGCTTGGAATCAGCCGATCATTCGAAACCAGTTATAGTGGAATTTGTTAACGACAATGCCGGCTTTGAACTGTATACAGACTTGATATTGGCCGATTATTTAATAGACAACAAATTGGCATCTAAAGTGCGTTTTAGTGCAAAAGCAATCCCCTGGTTTGTATCGGATGTTATAACCAGTGATATAGCTTGGAGCTTAGATTATCTCAGTAAACATGAAGCGCCGCCTGTCAGATATTTGGCCTCAAAATGGAAGCAATATTTTGAAGAAGAAAAATTTGTAATAAGTCCTGCGCACTATTTCTGGGTATCGGCATATGAATTTTACAAGTGGGTAGTAAAAATTTAAAATTTTTACAAAAAAAAAAAAGAAATTTATAAAGTTTTATTTTTTTACAGAATGTCTGAAATAGCAGCTGATTTATATCAATATTTAGCCGAGGCTCATTTAGTTATATTTAAAGGTGATTTGAATTATCGCAAATTATTGGGTGACATGAACTGGGATCACACTGAGGAATTCGTTAAATGTATAAGAGGTTTTCGGCCTACAAACTTTTGTTCTTTGCGTACTTTAAAGTCTGATTTAGTATGTGGTTTGCCTATAGGCAAATCGGAGGAGCTGCAAAGTTTAGATAGTAAATGGATGTGTACGGGTGAATATGGTGTTATACAATTCATGGAGAAATAGAATGGTGACAACCATAATAATTAATATGAGTTGTAAAATGTGTTAAACGTTATTTTATTATGATTTATCGAAACTAGAAAAATTACTATATATTATAATACGTTGGCTTGTTTTTTCTCTTATTCAAAGGAAATGAATAAATGCGTTGATTTTCAATTAAAAAATTTTGGTAAGCAAATTTTATAATTTAGCTTTTAAAATTTAACTACTCACTATGCTGGGCTCTGTTTTAAATAAAATTGTAGTGTTTTTATTTTAATAACTGCCGAAATCAGCAAAAGGAGACTGACTACCTTCAAAAATATAATAAGAAGAAATGATAAGAAAAAAATGAATAAATTCAAAAGTTAAAGACATCAATAACTGTAACAAGACTACTGAGCAAAAACTTTTTTTAAATTAAATCAAGCCTTTATTATTTGTAATAAAAGAAAAATTAAAAAAACCCCGAATATTTCTAGAAAAGATGTGATATCTTCTAAACGGCTGGACTGATTTTATTAAAACTTAGCTAAGAACCTTCACGATCAGTCACCTTTCAAACAGAAAAAAACTAAATCAAAATCGGTCCAGCCGTTTTGTCTGTACGTGTACTCGTACAGACACACAGATACACAGACACACTACAAACTTATAATACCCCTTTGGTCGGGGGTTAATGACCTAAAAATTTAAATATCAAAAAAATTATTCGCCATCATCAGATCAGCTCTATGTCATAATAATATTGCATTGTCATCTGATTTATACATGCATGTAACATTTTAGCCCAATCGGAAACCGGGAAGTGGATCAGATTTAATTTGCAAGATTTGATTACAGACAGACAACGGGACAGGTGAAACTAAATAAAAGCTTGTAAAATACTTAAATCGAATGCATTTACAAATTAAATTTATTTAGTTTTTTATTTATGTATGTTTATTGAGAAAAAATCTAAGCTCATTCAATATAAAGAAAAACAAAAAGTTCAAGATCCAATAAATACAACAACTTTCTTTTTATATTAACCAGTGATTATTCTAGAATTCTCTAGATATAAATCTCCATCGTTAAGAAAATTTTAAGTAAGTTTCGTAGTTTTGGCACGTGTATTACTAATCTTGGACACATATCTTAAAAACCGAATTTTTTCGAGTCATCGTAAAATTTTTTTATTTTCGCATTCTTTAAAGCGGAATACGAACATTTATTTTACATAGCAGTCTTCATCTATGGTAAAAGTAGCGTTATGTCATCTTTATGTTACTTGAAACGCATAGTTGCTCATTTCGCCAAAATTTTTGGCAAAAAATTTCACGATGAATCTGTGAAATTCTTAAATTATATTAGAACTATGGGTTAGAGCTGGGACCAACTTCATTTTTGACACAAACCTATGATCAAACCCATGAAATTTAAATAAGTTTGATCACAGGTTTGTGTTTAAAATGACCTAGCTCTACTATGGGTGGTAGAACTGCTTTAAGAGGTGCATTTGAAATAAAAACTTTATACATATCGATCATTTACTCAAGCAACGTCATAACTTTAAAAACTTAAATTTTTGAGTTAATGATGCATAATTTATCCTGGGGGCAAATTACGGCATCCGATACGACTCGTAATTTAAAAATGTTTCAATAGAGTTTATATGGAAATATTTTTAAATTATGAGTCGTATCGAACGCCTAAAATGATAAATTTCTGTCACTATTCTTTAAAATCCCATAAAAATTCGTTTTTTAAGTGCACTTTCTCTTCCTGCACATTTAAGGTAAGTGCCCTAAAATTTTAGTAATTTTAAAATATTTTCATACAAAACATCAATGTTAGCTGCACATTTACTTAACTGCACAAAATATATTTTTTCTGTAATTATTGTTCAAAATCCTTTTTTAAGTGCACTTTGTATACCTGCGCATTTAAAATACTTTTTGGCAGTTTTAAATTATTCTCATATAAAAAATTTAATTTAGCTGCACACATTAAAAAAATGTGGCTACATAAATATGCAACCATCCCAGCGAAAAATTTCAAAAAAGGTAATCGGGTTTGGAATTAAGCATATTTGGGGGAAGCTCCAAGTTGGATTACCAACCTAATGATTTTAACAAGGCGTGAGACTAAAATAATCGATTCTTGAGAAGTACTTACTTTTTTATTTCTCAATATTTCACGTAATCTATTAAATCTAAAACAATCATTCTCTTCATTTAGCAACTTGTACATCATTTTTTAAGCTTTATGTAATGTGATTTGTAAGCGAGTAACGAAATGAAATTTGGTAATCAGAAAAGTAAGTCCTTATATGGCAAGTATTTCTGATGGTAATGTGTAATTTTTTGTTCGGATGTGTGTGTATAAAACGGAAGTAAAAAATTGTATATCTGCACATTTAGGCAGGTAAGTGCATTTAAGATAACAGCGTTTTTGACTTATCTGCACAAAAAGTCGTGCAAAGTTGATTGTTCAGCTAAGTCAAAATTACTGTAAAATTAAACTACATTTATCCATCAAGCCGTTTCTAAGGCTGAGTTTACATCTGGCATTTCTTGTGTGTCATTTGCACAAAAAAGCGTAACCAACTAATTACTAATGAAAAACTGATTCAAACATGTATATATTGATTTAAACATTTTCCAATCATGTTGTATTCTATAAAATTGTCTATTAGTTATGTATGAAACTGTTTAACTTAATAAATATGTACGTGTCTGAATCAAACTGTTTTTCATTAGTAATTAGTGGTTACGCTTTTTTTACGCTTGTGTGGCACATGGCACACAGATGGAAACCCGGCCTAACAGTTTGATAACTGTTGAACTCAACAGCTACGTCTTATGAATGCGCCCAATTTATTTTTCTGCTAATTTAAGGATTGTAATATACATACATATATTCAGAACGGAAATAACCCAATTGTACTTTAAGCAAATAAATAATCGAATTAAAAGGACTATGCATCGTCTATTTTTCATCCCAAAAAATAAATAGGCTATACATCGTCTATATTTTACGCACAAAATGTCTTATGCAAAAAATTTAATAGACTTTAAATCGTCCATTTCTTATGCAAAATATTGATTGGACTATAGTAAGTACATCGTCTTTTTTTTTCGTAAAATAAAATTTTTTATAAAAATTTAATTTACTATATATACATTGTCCATTTCTTATGCAAAAAATTAAATGGATCGTACATTTTTCATGCAAAAAAATTGTTTATGAAAAAAATTTAATAGACTATCCATCGTCCATGTAAAAAATTGTATGGATCTTACATCATTTATTTCTTTATAAAAAAAAATAATGGATTATACATCGTCCATTTCTTACGCAAAAAATCGTTAAATTTTTCATGCACAAAATTTTTTATGAAAAAAATTTAATGGATATATATCTTCCATTTTTTATGCAAACAATTAAATTGACTATAGTCTATTTTTCATAAATATAAATTTTTTATGAAAAAATTTTATGTACGATAAAATCGAAAATAAGGCTCGATATATCCTCTATTTTTTTATAATAAATTTAATGGATTATACATCGTTCATTTCTTACGCTAAAAATTGCATGGACTATATATATATATACATCGTCTATTTTTCGTAAAATAAAATTTTTTATTAAAAAATTTAATGGACTATAATACATCGTACATTTTTCTTGTAAACAAATTGTTTGTGGAAAAATTTGATGGACTATACATTGTCCATTTCTTATGCAAAATAATTAATTTAATTAAATTAAATATATCGTACATTTTTCACGCAAAAAATGTTTTTATGAAAAAAAAATTTTTCATGCAAAATAAATGTTTATGTTAAAATTTAATGGACAATTCAATTGTCAATTTCTTATGTAAAAAAATTTATGCACATACATATAGTCGTGTATTTTTTCATAAAAAATTTAATGGATTTCATTTTTGTTTGCTGGGTATGGATTTCATAAAAAGAAATTCAGATTTTATTTATTTCATTTTGGCGTTTGTTTTATCAACTACATAAATTTTCCGTAACTTGTTATAAAAAAGACAAAATTATGAATACATCCACAACGGCCGCAGAATTTGATGCCAAATGTGGCATTATAGATGCAGATACGCCATCGTATGATGTTCTATCGGGACGTTATAAAAAGTACATACGTGTTCTATTTATTTATTTATTTATTTATTTATTTAGTACATATTATATGGTGTTGCACAAGTATGGGCGGAGTAACTAGACCATATGCCCAAGATGGTATTAACAGTATTTTAAAAGTTTTTGTGACTGACTGTACACGACCAATGCCTTCACATAGGAAGTAGCAACGTGGTTGTTAAAGAAATTCCACAAAAAACCGCAAGGTTATACGGTTATCCGTGGCAGATCAGTCAACCAGTGCGAGCGAGACGAAAAACTCTCGAAGGCCAAACAACACGCACAAGCCTGACCGCACTTAAGAAATAATTACGATGACGCGAGAGATGTTCCTCAACCCAGAGCTGCTTAACGACTGTGTTCTATTTATGTTTTATAATAATTTCAATTGCTTAACAAAATAATTGTTTTATTTTTTTGAAGGAGTTTTGCTTATTATACTCTGCGTGAACGTCTTCCCGCTATCTTAAATCAAATAATCGATGACTTAATTAGCAGTAAAGATGAAATTAGTAAATTATATAACGGCGATGTAAGTTTAATGATTTTATTTAAGTATTAAGTTTAATATACGTTAACTATTTGTACATGTTAAATTTGAATTCGTCGCTCATGCGAACAGTAAGTTAAAAAGTTTACCAACTGGGCAATTAATAACACCTCTTGTCGCGTAGCTCAGTTGCCGCCTATTAGCGGGATATGCTCGATAAGAATTAATGCAAATAAAAGTGTATAATAATTAAAAATTGCAGTACAGTGTCGCGTCGCGTTATAAATAGTTAGCAGTGGGAGCGAGACGCAAGACCTTCGAAGCCAAATATTATAAAATTATTACGCTTACGATAGAGCTGTTCTTCAGCCCAGAGCGCCCTTACGACCGGAAAAAAATTAATTTATGTATATGTATGTATTTTATTTTAAGGAAACTTATGATGAGATAAAGTTATTAGTGGGTCAAATTTCAAAACTGATACGTCATCTTCAAACTGATAAAAGATTCGAAAAATTTACCGGTGCAGGTGAGAATATTCAACTATATAAAACCGTTTGGTTTAAAATTTTTTTTATTACTTACGTATTTCTTAGAACCTGATAAAGAACTGTGGAATGCACTCATACATCAACTGCCGATGGACTTCTGTTCCTTCTTTCATTCCTGTTGGTTATATGCCGAATGTTATGTCTATCGCAAAGTGTCTTCCTTCTTCGAAAGTACACGAACTCTGAGAAACTTTGACTATTTTGCTAAACAAAAACAAAATGGTCTTAAAGTACAAGGCGTTCTCGGAGTAGCTAAAGCAGTAAGATGTACGGAAAAAGACTTTAAGACATTTGATAGTTTGGTAAAAGTGAGCAAAAAAATTAGAAATTCTAAGCAAATAAAATCTAATTAATTAGATAAAATCTATCTTCTATACAGCTAAATCTATGGAGCAACAAATGTGATTTATCTATACTTTTACCGAAGGAGTTCAAGCCGGACGAAAATGTGTTCGAGCAACTGGATTCCTTTAATAGCAACATCTTGATAAATAATAATAAACAAATTTGGCAATGTTTGGAGTCAGCCGATAGCTCAAAACCCATTATTGTAGAGTTCATTAATGATAATGCCGGTTTTGAACTGTATACGGACTTGATATTGGCCGACTACTTAATAGAAAAAAAATTGGCCTCTAAAGTACGTTTTAGTGTTAAGGCCATACCCTGGTTTGTATCGGATGCTGTAGCCAGTGATATATCATGGAGTTTAGACTATTTAAGTAAACACGAATCGTCTTGTGTTAAAAATTTGGCCAGAAAATGGAAACGTTACTTTGCCGATGATATATTTGTAATAAGTCCAGTGCATTATTTCTGGGTATCGCCTTATGAATATTACAAGTGGGTGGGAAATTTGTGCGCTACATATTCAGGTGTGACATAGAAATGATATTAGTATGAGACTATACTATTTTTACATTTTACAGTTTCAATTCTATTATTAACTAGAAAATTTTTGTGTTCCTTCCAACTTTATTTTTCTATTGCAATTCTATTTGCCTCGCCCAAATTTAGAATGAGTTCTAACCAAAAACAGGGCAATACCCATTTTAACTTTTTTTATTACTCAATTGAGGGCCCTTACATCCGAAATCTTAGATTAGATATACGTCGCAACTAATCAGAACATAAATCGAGGGATTACTGTACGACTTTAATATGCATGTGTATTAAAATATATGCATATGTTGATGTAAGAGCAAATTGAAATTAGATTATGTCGTTTCATTTGACATCATCCATTTTCAGAAGTAGTCTAGGCATAAATCGAAAAATTTCTGTAATACAGTCGACTATCGATAATTTGTATTCAAGGAACCAGAGCAGAAGTTCAAATAATCGAGAGTTCATATTAATAAGAGTTTTCTGAACTCGTTTTTTTGAATAGACATCTTACATTTTCGTAAGTAATCAGGACATAAATCGAGAGATTACTTTAATACCTTAATATGTACAGTTGACTATCGATAATTTAGAGTTTATATTAATAAGAGTTCTTTGAAATCGTTTTTTTTTAAGTTGACATTATCAGTTTTCGGAAGTAATCAAGACATAGATGAAGAGATTACGTTAATACCTTAATATGTACAATCAACTCTTGATAATATGAAATTCAAAGGACTACGCAAAAAGTTCAAATAATCGATAGTGCATTTTAATAAGAGTTTTTTGAATTCATTTTAATTAAAAACACACACGCTTGAAATAAGACTCAAGACTGCGAGGTTAGTTATGTATATCCAGTGTGCGAAATATTGCTTTAACAATTTAAAACTATATTTTGACTTTGTTAAAAAATAATCGTAAAATCCAATTACAAAATAAAAAGTTTTGCGGTGTCATAAAAAGCTTTATTTGCATTTTCGCAAAACTATTTGTGCAAAGCACCAAATTTCGCTAATAAAGAAAAGCAAAAAAACATAGAAATTTAATATTATAATTTTGCAACTGCATTTAAAAGAAATTTAAATGAACGACTTGAACTTTTGATTATTTAAAACAAACACGAACAAATTCACATTGCTAGTTCAACTCATAGCTGTTAAGTAATGATTGTTAATCGTAATGATTACTAATTTGATTACTTTTTTTTTAAGGTGAAGTAATGATTAAATTACGATTATATTCAGTTTCGCACGATTACTAATAATGGAAAAGTAGTCTGAATTACTTGAAATTACAACAAAATAATCAAAAAGAATCAAAAGTTATCAACAAATAATCCGATTACTTCTAAGGATTACTTTTAATTATTTTTGATTATTTATTAAGTTTATTGCATTTCACTTATATTAAACTTTAAAATATTTAAGTATTTTGACAAATGAGACAAGATATCTGTTGATACATTTTTATAGTTATTCAAAAAATTAACGTGTATATGTTTTTTATCTTTTGTGATTTTAAAAAAATATTTTTTGTGAATTCTCAAATAATTTTTTAAAAGTCTGTGAATAAGATAACAAGTTTGTGGCTGTTCAAATTGTGTGGTTTTAAGCCTACTGACGTTTTGTGGAAGAGACAATGAAATGCATAAAGACAATGCTTAACCACCAGCAAAAAATTTCACTTTATGTTTTTCTTTATATTTTTTTTCTCAGATTAATATTATTAATGTTGTTATATAATCGAACATGTTAAAAATTTCTTAAACAAAAAACATCTAATTATATAAATTTCTTTTGAACTTTTTCAAAATAAAGTAATCTTAATTCAAAATGTTTGAAAATAATCAAAAAAAATCAAAAGTAATCTTTGAAAATAATCGGATTACTTTTTGTTTACTTTTGATTCTTTTTGATTATTTTGTAGTAATTTAAAGTAATTCATATTATTTTTCGATTATTAGTAATCGTAATCAATTATTTATCAGGAATTCTTTCAAATCAATAATCAATACAATTCTTTTTAAAATGTAATTTAATTGATTACAAATCGTTTGTGCATACTCGCAGGCACGAGAATGGGGTTTGATCTTTTAGCCCTATTATAGTTGGTAACCGAATTTCAGTTGCTGATCAACTGGAATATCTATCATTCATTCATATCATCAAGATACATATGCCTTTAAACAAATTCTATGACACACCTGACTATGTTATTTTGACCAAAACTATTTGTATGGAAGTGTTTTATTAATATTATTATAGAATGCGTGAAATCGCCCCCGATTTATATGAATATTTAGCCGAAGCCCATTTAGTTATCTTTAAAGGAGATTTGAATTATCGCAAGTTATTGGGGGACTTGAAATGGTATTCAACTGATGAATTCGTTACTTGTATTCGAGGTTTCCAACCTACAAACTTCTGTTCTTTGCGAACTTTAAAGGCTGATTTAATATGCGGCTTACCCCAAGGAAAAGCTGAAGAACTTCAACGTTTAAATAGCAATTGGATGTGCACGGGTGAATATGGTATCATACAATTTATGGAGAAATGGCTGTGTGACTGCATCAAGACCAAAGCATAGTTTTTCTATCTCATACTCTGTTTCATTTTCGTGTTCTATTTGTTTCTTAAAAGTCATCAGATGTCAAATAAAATTGGCTTTATTAACGATATGAATGTTAATTAAATATACATCATATATTTTTCGTCCAAAAATATTAAATAGGCTACATCGCACATTTTTCATACAAACAAATCGATTGGACTTTAAATTTTCCATTTTCATTGCAAATCATTAACATTAAAACATCAATTTTTCATGAAAAAAATTTGTAATGAAAAAATTTCCATTTTTAGATTCTTAATGAAAAAACTAAATGGACTATAAATCGTCCATTTCGTATGAAAAAATTAAAAAGACTACACGTCGTCTGTTTTTCATGCAAAAAATTAAATGGACTATACATACAAAATTTAATGGGCTATACATTGTACATTTTTTAATTTTTTTTATGGAAAAATTTATTGGACCATAAATTGCCATTTCGTACGCCAAAAAATTAAGTGGACCATATACGTCGTCTATTTCTCATAAAAAAAATTAATGGACTATATATACATCATCCATTTTTGGTGAAAAAAAATTTTTTATGAATAAATTTTAATGGACATTTTACAATTTTTTATGAAAAAACTTAATAAACTATATACGTCGTCTATTTTTCGTACAAAAAATATAATGGACTATACATCATCCATTTTTTATGAAAAAAAATTTTTTATGAAAAAATTTTAATGGACTATGTATGCGTCGTACATTTTTAAATATTTTATGAAAAATTTTAATTTAAATTTAATTTAATTTTAAATTTAATTTAACTAACGTCCACTTCGTATGCAAAAAATTAAAAAGACTATACTCGTCTATTTTTCATGCAAAAAATTAAATGGACTATACATACAAAATTTAATGGGCTATATATACATCGCACATTTTTTAATTTTTTTTATGGAAATCTTTAATGGGCTATAAATAGTCCATTTCGTATGCAAAAAATTAAAAAGACTATACTTCGTCTATTTTTCATGCAAAAAATTAAATCGACTATACATACAAAATTTAATGGGCTATACATTGTACATTTTTTAATTTTTTTTATGGAAAAATTTAACGAACCATAAATTGCCCATTTCGTACGCAAAAACATGAAATTGGGTATATACGTCGTCTATTTTTCGTACAGAAAATTTAATGGACTATACATCATCAATTTTAGATGAAAAAAAATTTTTCATGAAAAATTTTTATACATTGTCCATTTTTCAATTCTTTATGAAAAAATCTAATGGACTATAAATCGTCCATTTCGTATGTAAAAAATTAAAAAGACTATACTTCGTCTATTTTGCATGCAAAAAATTAAAAGGAATATACATACAAAATTTAATGGGCTATATATACATCGTACATTTTTTAATTTTTTTTTATGGAAAAATTTAATGGACCATAATTTGCCTATTTCGTACGCAAAAAAATGAAATGGACTATAGATTCGTCTATTTTTCGTACAAAAAATTTAATGGACTATACATCATCCATTTTAGATGACAAAAGATTTTTCATGAAAAATTTTTATACAGCGTCCATTTTTCAATTCTTTATAAAAAAATTTAATGGACTATAAATCGTCCATTTCGTATGCAAAAAATTAAAAAGACTATACTTCGTCTATTTTTCATGCAAAAAATACAAAATTTAATGGACTATACATCTTACATTTTTTAATTTTTTTATAGAAAAATTTAATGGACCATAATTTGCCTATTTCGTACGCAAAAAAAATGAAATGGACTATATACGTCGTCTTTTTTTCGTACAAAAAATTTAATGGACTATACCATCATCCATTTTAGATGACAAAAGATTTTCCATGAAAAAATTTTTATACATCGTCCATTTTTCAATTCTTTATGAAAAAAATTTAATGGACTATAAATCGTCCATTTTGTATGCAAAAAATTAAAAAGACTATACTTCGTCTATTTTTCATGCAAAAAATTAAATGGACTATACATACAAAATTTAATGAGCTATACATCGTACATTTTTTAATTTTTTTATGGAAAACTTTAATGGACCATAAATTGCCCATTTTGTACGCAAAAATATGAAATGGGGTATATACGTCGTCTATTTTTCGTACAAAAAATTTAATGGACTATACATCATCCATTTTAGATGAAAAAAGATTTTTCATTAAAAATCTTTTTATTTTTTTTTAAGTTAAATATTTTTATTTATTGTATCTTCAAATATGAACTAACAATAAGTATTTAAACCTTAATCTAAAGTATAATTATTAGGCCCAACCAATGTCGGACATAAGCTAAGTGATAGTTATTAATAATACATAAGTAGTGATAAGCACAAAAAAAATATTTTTAAGCAGCTGCATCTGGAGTGTTGTTTATTAGAGCCCTTGTATCTCTCTGGATGTGTCCAGTAAAGTTCAATATATTACGAGCAAGCGGATTAGGATGTGACTCGAGTTTTGTTAGGTATTTGCCTGCGTATTTTGCTATTTCTTCAGTCACTAGTGTCATATTTAAACCACGATGTATATTTGAATTTTTGATGTACCATGGAGCCGACGTTATCAAGCGTAAAATTTTGTTTTCCCTTCGTTGGATTTTCTCAACATTTGAAGCTGAAGCAGTGCCCCATAGCTGAATTTCGTAGCACGATATTGGCTTTAAAAGCGACTTGTATATTAAAAGTTTGCAGTCTAGGCTGAGTGTTGAATTTATACCAATCAGCCAATGTACCTGAGTTAATTTAAGTTTCATTTGTGATAGCTTAGAATCAATATGGTGTTTCCATGTAAGTCGTCGATCAAGGTGTATACCAAGATATTTCACATGTGAATGTTGAGGAACAACTTGATTGTTAATCCGAATGTGGGAACAAGTAGCTCTTCGTAAGGTAAATGTTACTTGAACATACTTTTGATCATTTACCTTAATTCTCCATAAG
This sequence comes from Tachina grossa, assembly GCA_949987645.1. Taxonomy (NCBI): domain Eukaryota; kingdom Metazoa; phylum Arthropoda; class Insecta; order Diptera; family Tachinidae; genus Tachina; species Tachina grossa. The sequence goes on along the minus strand of OX465278.1, from coordinate 119,348,168 downwards.
TTTAACCATAGTTCCAGCTGGCTAATATGTTCCTGGAGTTTGCGGGATGCCTCATCAGGGCTTTCGTGCATACTAAGGCAGGCTGTATCGTCCGCAAATGTGGAAGTATGGATACTACTGCTCACAGGCATATCACAAGTATAAATCAAATTTAAAAATGGTCCCATTATACTCCCCTGTGTCACACCGGATGATATAGTTTCAGGCATACTCGTAAAGTCTCCTTCCACAACAGTGAACTTACGGGAAATAATGTAACTTTCCAAAAGATTTAAAATGTTTATTGGTAAGTGTCTTCAATTTTAAAATTAGTCCTTTATGCCACACTTTATGAAATGCCTGGGAAATATCAATAAACACCGCAGAACAATACTTTTTTTCTTCAAAAGTTCTTCTTATAAATTGATCCAATCTTTGAGTTTGTTCAATGGTGCTATGCTGACTTCTAAAACCAAATTGATGGTCTGGTATGCACCCACTACTAATTAGAATTGGGAACAACTTTGTTTTGAGCAGTTTTTCGAAAAGCGTTGACATTGTTGATAGTAGACTTATTGGCCTATATGACTCAGCCTTGGTTAGATCTTTGCCCGGCTTTGGAATCATTTTAACCTTGGCAAGCTTCCAGCTGTGTGGATAATACTCCAGTCGTAAAATGGCATTAAAAATGAATAACAGGATTCTCATTGCAATAAGAGGCAACTTCATCAGCATCTGGTTACTAATTCCATAAATACCCGGAGCTTTCTTCGGGTTGAGTTCGGCAATTAATTTTTGTAAATCACGCGTCTTAAACTTAATGTGTTGAGGGGTAGAGCGACTACACTCGGCAAATCAGCAACACCAGTACATATATTTGGCGTAAAAACGGATTTTAAGTGCTCAGCAAATATGTTACCTTTTTCAGTATCGCTTCTTACCCAACCTCAACGGGTGTTTTAAGCTTTCTAGCAGCGCGCCACAAGGAGTAATTAGATGCTGGTGTTACATCAATACCTTCCAGATGATTTTTAAGAGATGCAGTTTTTTCAGATGCAAGCAACTCTTGGAGTCGTTTAGTGCACTCTTTAAATCTGATTTTATTTTGGGGTGATCTGTGCTGTTGCCATTCCCTTCTAGCTCTTCTTTTTTCACGTACGAGACGTTCAATGTCTGCGGATGGGAGGTAGTGGCATGTTCAGGAGCCTGTTTAACATTTTTGTTAAGATTGGCAATGCTAGATTCAATATCATTGGGTGTTCTTAGCGTAATATTTTCCGTGCAATGACTACTGAGATATTTTTTGAACCCCAGCCAATTAACACGATTGATCATCTTCACATATGCGTCAGGTAAGTTACTTCTTAATGGGCTACAAATTGTAATAATCGTTGGAGAGTGATCGGACGAGAGATCAAGAGAAGTTTGAACCTGAATTAAATCCCTAGAGATATTTTTTATGACGCCAAAATCTATAACATCCGGAATTTTTTGTATGTCAGTAGGCCAATAAGTGGGCTCCCCACTCGAAATGACATCTTGGATGTCATTTCACAATTTTGAAATTGTGTTGAACAATGCTCGACCTCTGGGTGTAATAAGACGCGAACCCCAGAACGTATGTTTTGCATTGTAGTCGCCAGCTGCTACAAAACGAGGTCCAAGAGATTTGTAGAAATTTTCGTATTGATCTTCAGTGATTGAAAATCTGGGAGGGGAGTAAATTGATGATATCACGAAGTTTGTACAAAAACTTTCAATGCCAATATTTGTTGCTTGTAGGTGTTCTTCACAAATATTGTCAAGAATATAGTGCTTGAGTCTTGACTTTATTAGAATCGCTGATCCACCGCATGCTCTTCCTCTCGGGTCCTTTGAATCATATAAGGTGTAGCCATAAATTTTAAAAATGCTTCTCGAAGTCAAATGAGTCTCAGAGACTAGCATTACATCAATATTTTTTTCCGTGAGGAAGTGCTCAAGTTCATTTTTATGTTGGCGAATGCCGTTTGCGTTCCAGAAACATATTTTTAACGTGTTCATGGCTTGTTAATTAATGCTTGAAGCAGTGTATTCTGCATTCGAAGCATTTCCTGCATCATGCTAGTCATATTTGTTGTAAAATTGTTTATAGTTTGCACCAGATTATCAGTAGTAGCTTCAAGGCGATTGAAATTAAACCTTGAATTTGTATTTGTTGAATTATTTGCCGGTGAAACATTTTGTGTGGGAATAGAACTAGCCCTAGCAGCATCTGCATACGGAAGTAACTGGTTGGCTCATTTGCGTAGAAGTGGCGGAGGAAGCGTTTTCTGTTTGAACTGGAACTAATTTAGGTTTTTGCAACATAGCCTGCTTGACGAAAGTGTACACAGGACAACCTCTGTAGTTAGCGGTGTGGTTACCTCCACAATTACTGCATTTTTTTCTGCTTGACCTTTTGGTTTAGTACAACTAGCGATTTGCATACCTTTAGCACTCTTAAGCTGGTACGTATAAAAACTTGTTTTATTTTTTTTCGAATTCTGTCACTATTTTCCGGAAATCTTTTTCTTCGTATATTTGAATTTTAGTTTCGTCGATGTTACCGCGTTTTAATGGAATAACATGAAATGCGTTTTCACCAATGGCCGAGACTAATTTTTTTAAAAGGGCGTTAGAATTTTTTTTCTCTCAAATATATTGGTGGTGGTTTGGAGGTTTTTGTCGAAGATACAGCGGGTTGGGCATTATTAGCCTGTAATACTGAAAAACGATTACTACGATTAATTGATGCAGCATCGTTATCCCTGGATATCTTGGGAAGCGATGACATTTTTGAAGAACAACTGTAATATACATATCTGTCCATTCCGATTTGAACTTTAGATTTTTGACTACTGTTATCTAAAGTGATAACTTGATTAAGTGATGAACACGAGCCAGAAGCGGATGATATCGCTGACTTAACTGAAGAAGTAACAGGCAACTCAAATGTTAACAAATCACTAGTTGGCATTGGGCAAAGCGAAGTTGAACGCTGACGAAAAATTGGATTTTCCGTTAGAAAAATACCATCGCCAGATTTTTTGTTTTTATTGTTTTCATTAAGAGCTCCAAAACTCACAGTACTATTATCATCAGATTTTTTATTTTCATTGATTTCATTAAGAGTTTCAGAACTCACATTAAAATAAGCATTTCTGCCGTTAGAACTCACTTCAAAATTTTTTGTATTTGAGGTACTCATATAGAGTATGTATTCCTCAAGGGCACTTTATTTGTGTTTTGTTTTTTGTTTGCAGTTTTTTTTTTGGTTTTGTTATTTCTACTATGTAAAAAAATATTAACAAAGCAATAAAGCTTATTTATTACAGTCAGTATGTACTAGGGATGCCAATCGGGATCGATTTTTGCAAATCCCGGGATTCGGGATTTTGTAATCCCGATCCCGAAAATGTCGGGATTTTCGGGATCCCGGGATTTTTCGGGATCACGGGATTTTCAAGATTTCGGGATCTAAATATTTTTCGTAAAATAAATTATTTTTTTAAATAAATATTACTTTAATAACAATTTAATGCATTTTAAAAGGTTTCATGTTCATAATTTATCATTGCACAATTGTCTTTAAAGTGAATAATTTTCTAATACAAGTATGAAATAAAAATCAAAAGAATTTTTCTCCTCTATTTTTAAGTTGATTAATCACATTTGATGTTAGAGAATTTATAGTGAAAACAATAACTAAATATGCAAACTTGTTTTTGTTTTCAATATAAATGTTTTTCTATTATCTAAACCAAAACAAATATACATATCGGTGGACTTTTAGCACTACCGCTTAAGTTGACTTACGAAAATAATAAGTTGCAAAAATAATATTGTTTTGTTAAAAATATACCTACGAGTACTAACGTTTTTGCGATTGATCAACAACAAGTATAACGGTTGTTACATATGTATGTATACCAAGCATTACCTAATTTTTCATCGATTTCGTTACGACTAATAAGCCTGAACATGTCGAAAAATTAAAAGAAATGTATACACTATTCTAATCAAATTCGATTAATTACGTCTAAAGATCACATTTTTATAGGCACATACATACATTAAAAGTTTGCCTGAGCACTTGAACAGTATTTTTGCTCTACTGAAAAATTTTAAATTCATACATAAGCTTTTTTCTACAAGTTCACCAGATACATATGTATGTATTCATACGTTCGGTAAGATGTGTATGGTTTATTAGTGTCCTGGCCTTCTACTCTGCAACTCGAATACAACCATAATTGAGTCGAACTCATTCAGTCGGTCGTTTTTGACTAAAACTATTTATCAAATCCATGTAATTTAAATGGGTTTGATCTTAGGTTTGTATCAAAAACGACCTAAACGGTCTAAATAAAAAACAAAATAATTTTGAACTGCAATGTAAAAAACATACATGCAAACTCGAGCAGTTTTTTAGACAAAATACTCCGCATTATTCTGTAAATATTTCTCGCTTTTACGTCAACCCGACAACAAAAAGTTTTCACTTGCCTTGTATTGTATTATACTCCAATTGTAAGGAGGTGTCAATAGTACTCAATTGTTACCGATAAGTAGATAAGTGCTAATTTTTTAGCGTTGAGGAGTCGACATACAGATAGTTATACACTGCAATTGTGAATAAATTTCCGCAAGAAATTTTTTTTTTATTTTCACTATTATTTGCTACTGTTTGAAATTATTCCCCGGGAAAAATTTCTCGTGGAATTTGAATTATAATTGCCCTCACAATAATAATAAGACGGAATAAATTTGTCAAACTTATGAATTTTTCAAATGTTATTTCCCTTCCTAAGGTAATATGTTTCTTTTGTTTTCAAAATAATTCTAAAATGTACATATATTGTAGCACCTTTGATGAAAATAACCGTCAGAAAGTAGTTTATTTATTTTGCTCTTGTTGTTAATTTATAAGAAGTATGTTACGAATAGTCATTAAATTGTTGAAACTGTACGTATAAAATTGTATGGGACTTTTAAATATTATAAAAAATAACTTAAAATCAACGCAAATTTGAATTTATAAAGTTTTTATACAAAAATTGCTAAGAAATCCCGAAAATGAAATCCCGGGATTGAGTTTTACAAATCCCGGGATTCGGGATTTGCTAAATCCCGAAAATCCCGGGATTTCCCCCTTGGCATCCCTAGTATGTACCTATTACGAATAATATGTACTACGAATATTTTTTTTGTATAATGTTTTGTTTGTTTAGTAAGTATTTAAGAAAAAAATTAATTATTTAAAAAAAATCGACTATTCACTATGAAGGTACAACGAGCACTGACAATTCTTTATAAAAAAATTTAATGGACTATAAATCGTCCATTTCGTATGCAAAAAATTAAAAAGACTATACTTCTTCTTTTTCATGCAAAGAAATTAAATGGACTATAGATACATACAAAATTTAATGGGCTATACATCGTACATTTTTCAATGGAAAAATTTAATGGACCATAAATTGCTTATTTCGTACGCAACAAAATGAAATGGACTATAGACGTCGTCTATTTTTCGTAGAAAAAATTTAATGCACTATACATCAGCCATTTTAGATGAAAAAAGATTTTTCATGAAAAATTTTTATACATCGTCCATTTTTCAATTCTTTATGAAAAAATGTAATGAACTATAAATAATCGTCCATTTCGTATGCAAAAAATTAAAAAGACTATACTTCGTCTATTTTTCATGCAAAAAATTAAATGGACTATACATACAAAATTTAATGGGCTATACATCGTGCATTTTTTAATTTTTTTATGAAGAAATTTAATGGACCATAAATTGCCTATTTCGTAAGCAAAAAAATGAAATGGACTACAGACGTCGTCTACTTTCAAAAAATTTAATGGACTATACATCATCCATTTTAGATGAAAAAAGATTTTTCATGAAAAATTTTTAATTTTATACATTTTTCAATTTTTTATGAAAAAATTTAATGGGCTATAAATCGTCCATTTCGTATGCAAAAAATTAAAAATACTATAATTCGTCTATTTTTCATGCAAAAAATTAAATGGACTATACATACAAAATTTAATGGGCTATACATCGTGCATTTTTTAATTTTTTTATCAACAAATTTAATTAACCATAAATTGCCCATTTCGTACACAAAAAAATTAAATGGACATTATTTTTGACGAATTTCGAACGTTTCCGGATAATTATTTTGACGATTTTTCGTGCGAAATTTGACAAATTCACACCTCTTTCATGTGGCAACTATGTGTATCGGGTTCATTCTCCGTTGATATTGATAGGCTTTGGTGGTTTCATGGTCTATTTATCTAACAGCTTTTTAACCCCGACAAAAAAAGGGGTGTTATGGGTTTGTAGTGTGTGTCTGTCAGCGTTGTCAACTTTGAAATTTCAAAACGCACCAAAATGGAGAAAATAACGCAGCATTTACAAAAAAAAAAAACGCAGCAAGCTAAGAATTTCTTTTTAGTTTAAAATGTTTATTGAATTAATTTTGCATAAAAAGTACATAATATTTTGTGTTAAAAATTTAACACTAAAACAGGCTTTTACAGTTCAGGGTTAAAAAAATAAAACCTAAAAAAACTTAGCAAATTTGTTTATAGCCCATTCAGGTTGACGCCAAATTAAGCAATTTCGTTAAAATTAAGTAATTTCCCATATATTTTGACATTTTCTAAATTAATTAATTAGAAATTAACAAGAAATTACAATATACAACTCTGTTTTTGTACTAAAACTAATTTTTTTCAAACATGAGTAAATTTACAACTATGAGAAACAACAATTAAAAGAAATAAAAATGTTGACATTCAATATTAAATTAAAAAAAGATTGAAAATTATTAAGGGCCTAATTGTTTAAAACGCAACGCCAAGTGTTGTCAAATTTTATATGGAAAAAATTTAAATTGCAAAAACAAAATACATACAAAATTTATCAACGCCAAGCGTTGCGTTTTACAAAATAAGGCCCTAAATTTATGAAAATTAAAAAAAAAATGTGTATAAGTGTAACAAAGAATTTATTCAACTGAAAAAAGTACTTCTATGTCTGCTGCAGTGAATAAGATGTTTGCGAAATCAACTCAAATGTCATTCAGTACCTGCATAAACATCTTTCACTTCATTCGTAATTTGAGCTTGAAATTACTTAATTTCGTGACAGCCTGAATGGGCTATTATATTCATTTGTACTACACAGATAATAATTTTTTTTTAATTTCATAAATTCTGTACAAAATTTGTTAAAGAGATTAACGATTAATAGAAAGGATCAAAACTAATAAAAGTGCAGCATTTATCATTTTATTCTAATAATTACAAAAAATTGATCATAAGTTTAATATGTATATCCATATTAAAAATATAACAATAAAAACAAACAGCTTTTTACAACATATGTACATAATAGTGATGTAACGAATGTAAATTTTTGATATTCGAAAATACGAATATTTAATGTGAAATTTCTAGACATCAAATTAGGGTTCTATTTGCGCCTGCAATATAAAATATTAAAAAATTGTTACAAAAAAGAACTTCATATTCCTGTTGGCGTACTTTAAAGTTAATAAAAACTACCCAAAATTGTATAGATCGTCAGTAAATATTTGAAAATGATACAACCCAGCTAAAAAAATTATATATGGTCCATATATTTTTAATATATGAATGTATATAACTATATATAAATATGTCTGAATTCATGTATGGAAATATATGGGATTATACATAGCAAAACTATTATATATGAACTAATATGTGGACTAATATATGAAATGTATTACAATATATGAGCTCATATATGGAAATTTAATTATGAAGCTCTTCATATGTGAATCCATTTATAGAAATAAGATGCAATATATGGCGCCATATAAAAATACATGCGTACATAATATCTCACATAAGATCGCATTTGCAATCAAAAAAGCTTGAATTTTATTAATTCGATCTTTTTCCATCTTTTTTATCACTGGTGAATTGGAAGTCTGTTAGAAAATACATACGCATAAGCAAAGTTTATATGCGTAGAGCCTCAAGGTTTAAAATATAAAAACTCGTGTAACAAAAAAAAATCTTTTTTGTTGATTTTATATATTGTGGGTCCATTTAATAAATCAAATAATCAAAAAGATAATGCAGCCATTAAACAAAATTCATATAACTGCCAAAAATAATATTGTAAACTAGTGTTAGTATAAAAACGGTTTATTTTTTCTTTTATAATTGCATTAGTTTTTAATCTGATTTCTTAAATTATATGTTGTGTAAGATTGTGTGTTTTATGTGTTTTTAATAATCGATTCACATTTTCTCTTAAAATGTCGAATGAAATGTATTTTAGTTCGTTTTGAATTATTTTGTTCGAACAAATGTTTCATTAAACACAACCTTTCTCCACAAAATCTTACAAAAAAATTATTTTAATAATATAATTTATTGCACAGCAGTGCGCTTTTTGAATCAATATAAACTTTGCATTCTATATAGGGAATACACATTCATGTATGAAAATGTATGAATATATATTATCATATATGTCCATATACCCTCATTTTTCGGATCCGAACCATATATGGGATATCATATATGCTCCATAAATATTTTTTTAGCTGGGAAAGCACAAATTTCTATAAAAAAATTTAATGGATTCGTACAAACTAATATTTTTATCCATTTATTTAAATTTCGTTTAGGATTTATGTATTTATTTATTTAATTTTCTTGGAAAAATATTCGCATTCGTATTCGCTTGAATTTGACGAATATGAATATTTAAAAATGGACGAATATTCGGCAATTCGAATACAAATACGAATACTCGTGCAGCACTAATACATAATTAAAGAAATTTAGATAAAAAAAACTGAACAAATTCGTACATACATAGTATACATGTGCCCTTAATTATGAAAGCGGTCTAATTCATATGCATTTTTGATTCGATATAGTAAAATAAATATAAAATATGGCGTACACAAAGAATAATGTTGTATGCTTTTATACAAGTTTTATTAAAAGAATAAAGATAATATTTTTAATAAATTTTCATTTACAAATATTAAAGGAAAAACATTGCCTACTTCTATTATATAAATCAAACTATTAAAAAGTGAAGTAACAACTTATATACAACAATAAATTTACATTAATCAGGACAAGTTCAACTCTAAATTAAACTGTTGCATAATAAAAAAAATATTTCTGGATTTGTTCCAATGTAATCTATATATGTATGTATATATATGTATGACTTATACAACTTTCATAATTAAGGGCGCATACATATCTTTGCATTCATTTGTACAATATTGTTACGTTTAAATTTTATTAAACGTCTGAGTTCTTTTGATTGCTCAAAAATAAAAATAAATAACTCAGCTAAAAAAATATGTATGGATCATATATGACATCCCATATATGGTTCGGATCCGTAAAATGAGGGTATATGGACATATATGATAATATATGTATATTCATGCATTTTCATACATTTAATTATTTGTAAATATTCGCTATACAGTATGCGCAAAGTTCATATTCATACTTCCTTGATTCAAAAAAAGCATTGCTTGCAATAAATAATATGTATTACTAAAATTACTTTAAGAAGTTGAAAAGGGGCGTTGTATTTATTTAATGAAACATTTCTTTGGACAAAATAATTAAAAACGAACTAAAAGATATTATATTTATCATTTTAAGAAAAAAGTGAATCGATTATTAAAAAAACACAAAACTCATATTCGATTATACACAAAATTTAATTAAAGAAAGCAGATTAAAAACTAATGCAATTAATTATAAAATAAAAAATAATCCGATTTTATACTAACACTAGTTTTCAATATAATTTTTTGCAGTAATATGAACTTTGGTTCGTAAAAATATCTAGAGTATCCGTTATTTTCTACAAAATTAGTGACAGAATTATCAATTTGATTATTTGATTTATTAAATAGGGCCACAATGTCAAAAATCATACAATTGCTTTTTTTGTAACAAAAGTTTTTATTTTTTAAACGCATTAAACGCATACCGCATGTATTTTCTAATAGATTTCCAATCCACCAGTGATAAAAAAAGAGAGAAAAAGATCGAATTAATAAAATGCAAGCCTTTTTGATTGCAAAAACGATCTTATGTGAGATATCATGTATGCAACCATTGTTTATATGGCTCCATATATTAAATCTTATTTCTATATATGGATCCACATATGAAGAGCTTCATAATTAAATTTCCATATATGAGCTCATATGTTATAATACATTTCATATATTAGTCCATATATGAATTCATATATAACACTCTTGCCATGTACAATCCCATACATTTCCATACATGAATTCATACATATTCATATATAGTCATATATGTACATTCATATATTAAAAATATATGGACCATATATAATTCTTTTAGCTGGGAACACACAATTTTTATTTGCTACTCTTTTTCCTTTTATTCTTAACGAAGCAAATTACAACTTGTCTTTACCTAACTACTTCTTATCGTTATTATCCACTTTCAACGAGGTCTTAACTTGACTACTTTCTGATTAGCATAGACTACTTAATATAATATTCATATTCTGTGCTGATTAGCACTGATCTGTTCTCGTACATGCTGCCACTTTTTATAGTACAGGAACCGGTTCTCGAATGTTCGCCCGATAGGTGACGTAATAGCATGTCTGTACTTAGTAATGGCATCTATGCATGATGCCATCTGTATTGTCATTTACTATTGGTAGCCAGATGTTCAAACAGTCCTCTAGCACAATCGGGAAAATTCATGTTGCTGCTTCTAGGCGTTTGTAGATAATTCGATTGGCCGTTATTTTTAAATTTCAAAGTAGCGACTCTTATGTTGGCAATGCGGGGGGCTACTGGTAGTACAGGGTGGTTACCATAAGTGCTCGCATTTTTATTTGTATGTGTGTATGTCTGTAGCTATGTACGCAATTATTGTTGTTGCTATAGTGTTTGCACGTAAATATGTGTGTACGTTTAGTGCTTTAGTTAAATATTTCCAGATAGTACTTTGCTTTAACCCTTTAGGAATATTTTTCCGTAACACTGCCGCCCACTTAATCCTATTCGTCCTGAATAGGAACATTATCCGGCTTTCCATAGTTTGCGAGTCGTTCTAAATGTACAACTTTCATTTTTGACCTTGGGCTATTGTGTTTTTGTATTCTTTAGACGACATCGTTTAACCTTTTTACCACCGTATGTGGTCCCTCCCAGTGAGTCTGTAGTTTTGGAGAAAATCCTATTTTCCTTTGTGGGTTGAAAAGTAGAACAAATTGACCTTCATTAAAGCCTTTAGAATTTGCAGCACAGTCGTATCTAACTTTCATCTTATTACTGACCATTTTAATTCGGCTACGTACAAATTCATGTAGCTCATTTAAATTTTCTTGCCTTTGGAAAGTGCCAGTATCTGCTTCATTTGTTTGTATAGGCTTGACGCCGAACTCTAAATCTCCAGGCAACTTTAACTCAGCTCCAAAAATAATTTTTGCAGGTGTTTGCGGTCATGCACAGCTGACCTGTATGCTAATAGAAACTCCGGAATGTGCTCGTCCCAGTCCTTTTGATGCGCGCTCACCACTTTTCGCAAATATTCTTCTAATGTACGGTTGAACCTCTCTACTATGCCATCATACTGTGGGTGAAGTGGTGTGGTTCTGTAGTTCTGGCAGACTCAAAATTTCTACCTTGATCAGAGTGCAGTTCAGTAGGAACTCCACAGCGACATACCCAGTTGTTTACAAACGCGTCCACAACCGTTCTGGCTCTCTGGTTGGGTATGGCATAAACTTCTGGCCATTTGCTGAAATAGTCCATCACTACAAGAATATAACGATTCCCAGTGTTGCTGACTGGAAAACGTCCTGATACATCCATTGCTATCCTCTCAAAGGGTGTTCCCGAGTTATATTTTTGCAGCAGACCCCGACTTCGTTTTGCTGGACCTTTAGCCTTCATACACTGTGTGCAATTTGCTATTCATTCGGCTACGGCTTGTTGACATTCAATCCAATAAAAACGCTGTTTTAACTTTTCGAGCGTTTTTGTTACGCCCAGGTGACCACTGCTCGGTCCATTATGGAACTCCTTCAACACTTCGCTCCTCTTGGATGTTGAGACCACGATCAGATTGGAAACCGTCTTACCGTCTACAGAGACGATACAAACAATTATTTATCAAATTCAGGCTGTCCCACTGGGCCCAATACGATTTTACCAGTGGACTTTCAGCTAATATCTCATTACGGGTTGGTCTTCTATCTTCCTCTTTAGCCGCTATGATTTTTCCCAGTGCAGGATCTGCCCTTTGCGCCTCTGACCAGTCTTCTTCCGTACCAATTTTTGTAAGCCTGACATCAATGACACAATCTTTCGCCTCGACTTTTGCACAATGTCTGCACTCTAAGCTACAGAGCCACCGTGACAGAGCATCAGCATTATTATGATTTGCACCCTTTCTGTGCTCAATGCTGAAGTCGTAGCTCTGAAGACGTTCAATCCAGCGAGCTAGCTGCCCTTCAGGATTTTTAAACTGCAGTAGCCACCTGAGCGCAGAATGGTCAGTTCTTAAAGTAAAGTGTTGGCCGTACAAGTATTTATGAAAATGCTTAATGCACTCCAACACTGCCAGAAGCTCCCGTCGTGTCACACAGTAGTTCCTCTCAGGTTTCGAAAGTATTCGGCTGTAATAGCCCACTACTTTTTCTGTTCCATTAATCACCTACGATAACACACCTCCTATTCCATATTCACTTGCATCGCTATCTAGCACAAATTTTTCCCCAGCAACTGGATATGCTAAGAGTGGTGATATGCACAATAAATCTTTTAGTGTCTGGAAAGCATTCTCCTGCAATTCACCCCAATCTTATGGTTGAGACTTCTTTGTTAGCTCATGCAAGCTTGCAGCTACGCTGGCAAAATTTGGCACAAAGCATCTGTAGTATGTGCAAAGGCCCAAAAAGCTGCGCAATTCGTGAAGATTTCTTGGACGAGGCCAGTCCTTTACTACTCGTATCTTATCTTCATCTGTTGAAATGCCATCTGCTGTAACTTTATGGCCCAGATACTTCACCTCTTTCTGGAATAGCGCACACTTTTTGATGCTGAGTTTGAGTCCAGCCGATTATATGCGCTGAAAGACTTCAGTCAGATTTTTAAGGTGTTCACCAAAAGTCTTCCCCATTACAATTATGTCATCAAGATACACCAAGCATGTTTTCCAGTGCAGAGCCCAAATGGCATAACATTAAACTGCCACAGACCATCGCATGCGCTGAAAGCAGTTTTCTCCTTGTCTTTCTCTGAAATCTCCACCTGCCAATAGCCGCTTTGTAGATCCAATGTGGAGAACCATTTCGTTCCAGCAAGCGTATCTATGGTATCGTCAATTCTTGGTAGTGGGTAACTGTCTTTTTTAGTCACGTCGTTTAGTTTTTTGTAATCGACACAAAATCGAGTACTGCCGCTTTTTCTTTACTAACACTACCGGTGAGCTCCAGGGACTTGAAGATGGTTCGATTACATCACACCTCTCCATTTCATTGACGAGCTCTTTTACCTCAGTTCGCTTAGCCAGTGGTATACTTCTGGGTGCCAGTTTTATTGGCCTTGCTTCGCCAGTATTTATTTCGTGTTTCACTATTGCCGTTCTCCCTTGGCTTTTATTATGCCCGGCAAAAATGCAGGCGTGCCTTTTTAGCAGTTGCTTGGCTTTATTTCTGTCAGGAGGTGATAGCCCTGCTACCCATCGCTCCACATGTGTCTGAAATTCTTCACGCTCCTTTGCAGACAAATTTGACAGGTTCTGGCTTTTTTTCGCAGTTTATTATCGCCTCTGCTTTAGTACATTGTCCTATTTGAGAATTCTTGTTGATGACTTTTTCTTGGGCTGATAAATTAAGTACCCGTATGGGAACCTTTCTTCCATTGCAAGTTTTTACGAGGGCTTTTGCTGTTAATAGCTCGCTCTTAATTTCTGCTGGTTCTACTACCCACAAACGATTGTCCTCACAATCTCCCTCCATTTCAATAGCAAGCAGTTTCTTGACGTGCATCTTATTGTCATATCCAACATCAAGCGGTATATCCAATAATAACCTCGTCTACAATATCGGCAACAATAAATACGTGTTTCACACTGATATTGGCAATAGTCGCCTTCGCCTCAGTTTTACCATAGACAGTGGCAGGCTCCCAGTAGCTATACGTAGTCGTATATTACTTATAGTTTCACATTTCCCCTTCACTATATTGGGCCTGATTATTGACTGTGACGCTCCTGTCTCTATTGTAAGGATGTGCTTTTCACCGTTGATGTATCCGCATGCAGTAAGGTTGCTATTTTTCTGTTGCATCACTGATATGGAGATTGTGGGGCCGTCGTTTGTGGGAGCTAGCTCTTGCCCCTTAGTGCTAGCTCGGTTTAGTTTAACGGGGACTCTTCTGTTGTTTGTTGGTACACCCGTTTACTGTTCCTTGATGGCGAAACAGATCTGGCTCTTTTTCTTGGCGCCTTGCAGTTGCGCTGGTAATGACCAACTTTACCGCAGTTATAGCACTTATTATTAACTTTGTGCTCTTTCTCCGCCAATGCTTGCCTCACGGCCTCCTTAATGCTAGAGACTAGACTATTATCATTCTCGGCAAGGACTTCCATGTTCCGCACCTTGCACACATGTGGCTTCAAAATCAGCCTAGCAGTCTCCTGAGCTAGTGCAAATGAAACCATTTCTGCGAAGGTTGCTTTTTGCGTAGCACACACTGCAAGTTTGATATCAGGGTCGCGGATACCATTAACAAACGCCTCCGTTTTGACATGATCCAGGAATGGATGGTTTTCGCCTGGATACGTAAGCTGCACCAACCGCTCGATTTCCATTGCGAAATCTTGTAGAGACTCATTGGGCTTTTGTCCTCAACATCGCAATTCCATGCGGTATATGTCACGCTTGTGCTCACCGGCATATTTGCGTTGCAGTGCCGCCATTATGTCATCAAAACTGTTTCTGCAGCCTACTGGTAGTTTCGAGTACTTCTGCCGCCGCACCTTTTAAGGCCAAGACTAGCTCTATGGCCTTTTCTTCACTGTCCCATCCATTTCTGTTAGCCACTGTTTCAAACTGAAATTGGAAGATGTTCAGTGGTGCACTGCCATCGAAACAAGGCGTCTTTATCCTGCTGGAAACTTTTGGAATAAATCGCACTGGTCCGCCTTGGCACTGGAGATTGACGATTTTTGCTTCCAGCTCGTGCAATTTCTCGTCTACATCTTTCACTTGTACTGCCGCGCCACCAATTTCTAAGCTATGGACTTTATTCTCTAGCTCTGAGATTTTCTCGTCAAGCGTGCTGACTTGTACTTCAATGCCATCTACTCTTCTATATAAGGCCTCAGAAATTTCTTGAAGTTTCTCATTTGTGGCCTTAATAACTCTAGAAGACTCCTGAAGTCTCTCATCCATTAGGCCTAGAAGTTTTTCGTTGTTTAGCTTAGAAGAATTTTAGCCTTCATTTTCTCATTGTTTGCCTCCATTTTCTCATTGCCCACTTTTATTTCGCTCATCATGGCAGCAAACATTGCGCTGATGTCTGTACTGGTTGCCGTTGCACGAGTACATACCTCAATTTCTTCTTTTTCATCGAACTCATAGGTTTCTATGTCGATGTTGCGCCACCAGAATTCGTCTATTAACCTCTTTTGAAGTTCGACCTTGTTACCAGTTGTTGGCAAGTCCAGACTGTTCAACTCTTTCTTGAGTTGCTCCACCTTAAGCTCTTGAAATTTCATTCTTCCTCGTATTACAAATTAATTATTTTCTAATTAATTTATTATTTTTATTTTAATTTTGCAACCCCACATCTGACACCAAATATTACGTTTAAATTTTATTAAACGTGTGAGTTCTTTTGATTGCTCAAAAATAAAAATAAATAACACAAAATTTTTATTTGCTACTGTTTTTCCTTTTATTCTTAACGAAGCAAATTACAACTTGTATTTACTTAACTACTTCTTATCGTTATTATCCACTTTCAACGAGGTCTTAACTTGACTACTTTCTGATTAGCACTGATCTGTTCTCGCACATGCTGCCACTTTTTATAGTACAGGAACCGGTTCTCGAATGTTCGCCCGATAGGTGACGTAATAGCATGTCTGTACTTAGTAATGGCATCTATGCATGATGCCATCTGTATTGTCATTTACTATTGGTAGCCAGATGTTCAAACAGTCCTCTAGCACAATCGGGAAAATTCATGTTGCTGCTTCTAGGCGTTTGTAGATAATTCGATTGGCCGTTATTTTTAAATTTCAAAGTAGCGACTCTTATGTTGGCTACTGGTAGTACAGGGTGGTTACCATAAGTGCTCGCACTTTTATTTGTATGTGTGTATGTTTGTAGCTATGTACGCAATTATTGTTGTTGCTATAGTGTTTGCACGTAAATATGTGTGTACGTTTAGTGCTTTAGTTAAATACTTCCAGATAGTACTTTGCTTTAACCCTGTAGGAATATTTTTATGATGATACATTTTTGTACATTAATTTTATAAATTCTGCTTACAACTTTTTTAAAAGAGACAAAAAGTTAATTATTCCAAATTAATAAAGCTAATATTTTCATCATTATTGTTATCATCGTGCCATAAAACATATTTTATTTCATTTATGTGATATTCTGTAAACATCATTAATATTAAAATTGTAATTAACACCATCAGGAAGTTGGTAAGTTTCACAACAAGTTTTCCGGTTTTAATCATTGTTGTCAAATTTGCGTTGGTGCCACCAAAAATTGAAAAACGCACCGAAATTTAAAAAAAAGCGCACCACGCACCAACTAAGGAATTTTTCGCACAAAAAAATTCAAAAAGCACCAAAAATGATGCGAAACGCACCAAGTTGACAACGCTGGTGTCTGTGTATCTGTCCGTGTCCATGTACAGACCAAACGGCTGGACCGAATTCGATTTAGTTTTTTCTGTTTGAAAGGTGACTTGATCGGGAGGGTTCTTAGCTGTGTTTCAAGAAAATCGGCCCAGCCGCTTAGGAGATATCACATCTTCTCTAGATATATTCGGAGGTTTTCAAAATTTTTATTTTTTGTTATAATATAAAAATTTATGGCCTATTTCCTATTATTATTATTATATTGAAAACAACAATAAAATACGAAAATTTGTTTTTGTTTTCAATGTAAATTGTAAGTCGAACGTTTTCTTTCGCAGGTGAGAAATAGACCATTATTTAAAATTTTTCACATACATACACATGTACATAATTTATAGAATTATGCATTACAAAACAAACGAAACAAAATGCCCCACGAAAATTGTAAGCATCCTTTGACAGTCATGCATTACCAGTAAACGAGAAAAAAATTAATCGCCTGTTGACTTTATATTGATAGACTTTAGTGGTTCGTTTTGCAATATTGTGAATGAATAACCCAAGAGTTGGCAACTCAACCTGTAAATTTACAGCTGACTTCTAAAGAGAATATAAACACACACAGATTGCTATTTGGAAAATGGCAAAAATACCGAAAACAACAATAAATTTAAAACAGGTACGTACTTAATTTATTTTAATAAAGATAATTAAATTAATCACGTATCTGCTATACAGTTTATTTTACGCCAAGAGGTATTAACATTGTATCGTAATATATTTCGTACCATACGCTTAGTGCCAGATGCTAAAAGTCAACAGGAGTTACGATGCTGGGCTCGCCAAGATTTTCGTGCAAATCGTCAACAAACGGATGAATTGGCTATTAAAATGCTAATTCAACATGGTAAACGTAGTTTAAATGAATTGAAACAAAGTCTACGTTTAAGTGGAGTATGTGATGAGAACAAGAAATGAACATAGTTTTCCTTGGTATATTTTTTTTTTGTTATTGAGGACCGACCACTCACAAAATGTTTGCAGTTTGTTACAAAATTGAATTTTGCAATCATAAATTTAAAATTATTTTAGTGTGTTTGTTTTGTGCTATGTACATATATGATTCTTCTGTATTGAAACTAAAGATAAATGACTTTTTTGAAGTTTGTCTAAGTAAAATTTCACTAGTATTTAAAGCTAAAATAATTGTTTTAAATAACAATTTTACCATTTTTTATACATATAGGTACAAATAGTTATTTATTTAAAATCTTCCTTTTTTCTTCCAATTCAATCAAATTTATTTTGAAAACTTACAATACCTAAATACACATACATATTTATATCGAGCCTCATTTTCGATTTAATCGTAAGCGACAAAAATTAATTTTTTCAGGTTTTTTTTAACATTTAAATGTTTTTGTACGTAAATTGTCGTATACGATAAAATTTTACAGCCCGTATTTCAAAAAAAGTTATCACCAATTTTGCATTTTGCTACTTCTAAACTGTGGGTAGGCCCATATAATTTTTGGGCCTAATTTTGTAAAACAACGCCAAGCGTTGAAAAATTTTATATGGAAAAAATTTAAAATATAAAAACAAAGTACATGCATAAAAAATTTATCAACGCCAAGCGCTGCGTTTTTCAAAATTAGGCCCTTAATTTCAATAAAAACGTCTATTTTCGATAACATGTCGGTTAGGATAAAATCGAAAATAAGACTCGATATGTCCATATTCATTTCTTAATTTATCGGTTTTTGGTTTTTTATTATTTCACAAAGCACAAACTTTCATAATTTATTTAACGGACCCATGGGGCCTCATATGATCAAAATTCAATTATAAATTGCGGAGAGCAAGAGGTGTGAATTACAGTGTCGTTGTTAACTTTCGGCCACCTAAGGCGGAAAAATTCGTACTTATTTTATTTATGTGTATCAAAATTATACATGTGTATACGTACATATTTGTATACTTTTTGCATTATAAAATCAAGCAAAACTAGCCTTCAACTATTGTACGCAATGTTTACTTAACTACCTACAACTATACATACGACTTTATGAAATATGTATATATTTTTGGTTTTTTTATTATGTATTTCAAAATAAATATCTTAAAAAATTGAGCCATAGCACCTTGAGAACAGCCAAACCAAAAAGTAAGGTTCCAATACCGGTAACTATTAGAGAAATAACATCGCGTTTGGGTTTTTGCGTTACGCGATTGGCTAGAAAACTATTGACTATTGTATTTACTATATGATGGCCATCGGAACAGAAGCAAGGCATTGCATTTACAAATGCCAGGCCCAAACTAAACATTATGTTATATTTGAGAAATAATTGATAACAGTCAAACCATTTTGAACTAACGTAAGAATGTTTAGGCACGAAAGGCGAAATTTTTACACTGCGAGTGACATCTATTGGATGGCCAATGTAAATAACATTTTTTAATGGCTCTTGTATTTCGAACGAACGCTGTCTCTGCACTAAAGGTTCACGTTTGAATATCATTATTGTGCTGGCGTTTCGTAGCAAGGGCCTAAGACAAAAACCACGATCACAGGTGCCCAAACTTGTGCAATAATCGTACGAATCTTCCACTGTACGTCTGACATCTAGGCAAACATGTTGTGGTATCTCGACAGGTGCATCATTACTGAAATCGTCAATATATTCGAAACAACACAGTTTTTCGTTTTTATTATCACAACATTGTAGTGTACCGTCTGGGCTATGGTGGGATATCTCCATACTCTCATCATTTAAACGTATGAAATCGGAAGAAACACAAAAGGCTGGTTTTGTTTTTATAGCTTTAAGTAGACACATAAACCAAGTGTCCTCATTGTAAACAGCACAGTCATTAATTTGTGTTATTATGTTTCCCTCGATTATACCACCATCGCCTTTGATTTTCAGTGGCGATTGTTGAGAAACCTTGATGACTATAACATTTTTATTTAAGTTGTACAAGGGAGCAGCCATAATGCTCAGTGTGGACAACAATAGATAACAGATACCAGCAAATATAAGGTTGTGCCAAATACCTGCACACAAAACGCGCAATTTTCGTATTAATTTAACGCCATTTAAGTGTTCCATTGATATTTCGGTATAAGCCATAGGTAAACAAAAATATAGCTAAAAATGGAATAGAAAATAGATACAGAAGGAATAAAACTAGTAATGCCAAATATCAAACTAGTAATTGATTTGAAATAATTTAATGTGCAATTGGAATTGGAATTCACCAATTGGAATCAATCAAAAAAAATTTGTGTTTTTATACATATGTAGGTACATATATTTCTTCTAGACAATTTCGTTTTCTTGCATACATATCCTATAAAGTAAATTTTGCAGAATATGCGCAAAATAGGCCCATGATTAAAAAAGAAGTATTCTTAAAAGATGTTTTGTGAATGACTATGAACAACATATGCATTCACATAGGAAGTAGCAAGGTTGTTGACAACGAAATTCCGCAAAGAATCGCATGACAACACTTAACCGTGACAAGTCAGGGGGTCTACTCTGTAATTCGAAACGAAAGAAAATGCTTTCGAATTGACATTTTACAAGCATACAAACTCGAAAGAATCTTGTTTCGTTTCGAATTACGCAGTAGACCCCCAGTAAGCCACTGCACTTAAGAAATAATTACGAATTTAACTATATATCGTTACAGTAAGTGCAATACCCCTTAGCAAAATTTAAGTTGTTTTTCCGCTGATCCTGAACGAGTATTTAAAGTTATATTCCTTTGAAATATTTCAAACTATTCCAACAATAAATAACAATTTTGTTAGCACAATCAAAAATTCCTATTCATAAGTGCGTTTGTTTGTGAAACAAGTGATATTAGAGGGTCATTTGCATTTAATGTAACGATGTATGCATATGTATGTACGTGGGTCCCAGACTCGTAATTGTTAAAACTATTTTTAAACTTACGTCAAAACCAAAACCAGTAACAGGTATGTCTTCCAATACTGCAGCAATTGCATGACCCATTTCATGGACCACTGTGGACGTTAACAAAGTAGCTACATAATATCCAATTTCCTCCAAAGGTAAATTCACACCCGGTAACAAAATTTCCAAACTTATAGCTTGTTGTTCGTTGCTTGTATTTCCTCTCATACCACCTTTATGAGAGTTTCCACCTCCAAATATTGTAATAAATAATAATATTATGCCCACCGGAACTAACGACATTGCTACTAAGACTCCTGATGTAAATGAATTGGTTAGCCAACTACGACAACAAGAACCACTATTATTTCCAATCCTTAAGATTAAACGATTAAATGCTGTTGTGTGCCAATTAAGCCGTAAAAGTTTTATGGTTACACCTGTATTCTTCAGAAATGCATCGTAAGGATAATGCATGCAGCTCTGCAAAATGACAATTTCATTAACATTTGTTGAATTTGTCAATATAATTTTGTACCTTAAAGAAGCGATCAAAGAAAAACAATACACCATATATGCACAGAAGTAAGCCAAAGAAAATTACCGGATCCATTACTTTTCTTGAGATTTATAAATTTAAACTAGTTTTCAAAATTAACAAAACATTCTTCACATAATTCTAAAAATTTATTTTCCTGTGAGCACCAGAGAAACAAGTCGACCGGCTCAAAGCCGACGGCCCGCCGCCGTCGTTTATTTTTTGTGTATCAAGCCGCCGCCGATTGTATCGGCTCACATCGGCTCAAAACCAGCCGAAATTTTATCTGATCCAAAAGACAAATTTCGGAGAAAAAATTTTGAAAATCAATTTTCAGTTTCAATTTTTATTTTTTCCTTAAATTTTCAGGAGAAAACAAAACTACTGCGCCGCCGCCGCCGATAATTTTCCTCGACTTGTTTCTCTGGTGAGCACATATACAATTTTGCGACCAGGGGTGTTGCCAACATGTACAAAAAATTATTCTGTGGCTGCCAAGACTGAACATTTATATAATTTGCAGTTTTACACAAGGTGTATCTAATTATACCATGGTTTACCCATATGGGTAAACATATGTTTTACCCTCAGAAGCATAGACTACATAATATTCTGTAGAGTTGTGCAGCTCATGAATGAGCTAGTTCAATTGAACGATTCACCTCGCTGAGGGCTGTGAGTCGGTCAATCCACTGAGCGCTTTCAGCTCAGTACTGAGTGGTTTCTTGATTTGTGTCGAACTCTTTCAGTAGCTCGTTTTAAATTACATGTAGACTTCCATCAAACTCTTTCAGCAGCTCGTTTTAGACACAAACCTACGTATTTTAGGTGTGTTTGATAATAGGTTTGTGCCAAAAACGACCTAATAAAAGAGTTCGATACAAGTCTTGTGGTTTTTAGCAATTTTTTTGTCGCACAAGTACATAAAAAAAATTTATATATGTATTGTGATATATTAAAATATCTGAAACCTTAAATAATTTAAATTTTGATTTAATTGATAACATAACATAACAAATCCCACTCATTAAACTATGTACTCGTATTTTAGTTTTATTTATTTTTTATACTTCATCTGCCTTGTTTTGTAACCACACACACACTCACTGTATAAATCGGTCACTTTTTATGCTCTGTTTTCGCTCTTTCTTTATGCTTGATAAAATGTTTCACTACAAATGAACTGAGCTACTGAGCCAACTGAATGAAATACTTCGGTAAAGTGAGCTGAGCTGAAAAGAGCGGTCACTCAAAAGAGCTGATAAGCACAACTCTAATATTCTGTGATATAACGGTGTGACCATTACCCATGATGCTAGGTGTATATAACTAGGTGGCAGCGCTACTTCAGCTGATAATACGTTGCTCTATGTCAAGGCAAATTCATATAAGGTGTACTCACGTCAAATTTTTGAATTCGCTTTTAGTATTTTACTAGCTACATCCGGTGTGCTTCGCTATCCTCATCGTGTTATCGAATGATGTAAATATTTTGTAAATAAACCGAAAACTCGGATTTTTTAATGCAACATTTCGAAAGTTTTTTTTTTGATATTGGATCATTATTAACATAGGTTTTTTTGTAAATATCTTCGGAACTACATAACCGATTTAAGAGTTAAATATCTCGTTTTGAAAAACATGACAACAGCTTTCAAAAAATTAAATTTTAATTAAAAAAAAAGCAAAAAAATAAATATGTATGTATATGTATGGCATTGGTGGTGCAATATGAAAAATGGATTTTGCCACGCCCCTCCGCCCGCAGACCGAAAATCAAAAATCAGACTTCACAGTGTCACCCGCCTGAATATTCTGAAGATTCCCTGAAAATTTCATCAAAATCGGCCCAGCCGTTTTGGAGTCCACACGTTACATACCTACATAGGCTGACTTTATAAATGCAGCTTGCAATGCAACACTGAAATGCATAGTGTTCAAAAATACAGCTGAGTTATTTTTGGCAATGCCGCGAGTTCATTATTGCAAGGCAATGCTATTCAATGCGCAGCATCTGTCAAATTTGTGCATTGTTTTCATTTATGATATTTTTCCTTGGTATATTTTTTATTATTATAATCCAATTCAAAAACGGGTTTGAAAAGATATGCGCATGTTTGCTGAACATTCATTAGAAAAATTAATTTTACAAAATTTATACTTAATGAAACAACTAAACAACTTTTGCGCGCTCATAAATGAACTAAAATGAAATCATTGATTGTCAAAATAGTGTTGCCATAAAGTATTGTTTTGCCTTGTACATTAATTTCTTTGCAGTGTTGGATTGCAAGCTGCATTTCTGATTTACATACCATTTACACATGCCACTATAGTGGCATGCCATTTCGAAAAACTCAATACACACACGATTTTTCACTAACACACTCAAATTTTTCGCAATGGCAGCCCCAGTGGCAGCAAAATTTGCATGCGAGTGAAAATTTGGCAGTTGCATGCCATTGAATGTCAAAACGAAGAAAAGTGTTACCCTGTTAAACATTTGATGCAAATTTATTGTATTACTGTGAAAATTAAATTAATATTTTAGCTTGTTAAATGTGTTATTATGATTTATTACTTGATTTATGTGTGAAAAACTGAAGTCTGTTAATTATAAAGAACTAATATTATTAATATAATAATAATAATAAGTGTTAAAGCTTCCTCAAGAATGTGACTTTGTTACGTACTAGGTAACTCTATTCTATAAACAAAAGGAAAAGTAAAAATGGAAGCGAGACTGAGCCAGATCGCTTCGACGACATTTTTAAAATGAAGTGGCAATGGCATGTGTAAACAGCAAATCAAATGGCAAGAGATTCGACTTTTTCGAACAATTTTTCGTTGATAATACGTACACAACACTGGCATGCCACTAGTGGCATGTGTAATAGAGCTGCAAAACTATCGATAGTCGCTCCACTCGATAGTTTCGATAGTTTTATGTAAAACTATCGATACTATCGATAGTATCGAATAGTTTTATAAAAGTTGCCACATAAACTACATTTGACTCGAAAAAAATCCAGAGTCCTCAACATTTGCATTAGTATATAAAAATATATCAAGCCTTTTTTTCGATTTTATCGTAAGCGGCACATTATCGAAAATATACTTTTTTATTGAACTTATAATTTTATGGGCCTACCCATGGTTTAGAATTATCAAAATGCGAAAATTGTTGATAACTTTTAAGACACTAACTGTAAAGTTTTATCGTAAGCGACAATTTTAACCTTCTTCTAAAAATTTAATTTTTATCGCATACGATTACATTGAAGATTAGGCTGGATATGTAGGTATGTAGGTACAATTAAAAAAAATGTTGTAGGGAAACACGCTAGGGCATGTCAAAATAAATCCGACGATTGGCGGCCGTCGCGATATCAGTACCACCAAAATGTATCTTTGTGTCGACGATGTTGAATTTATTAAGATACTTGTGACTACTATTTGTCGAATAAGACTTGGATTTATAAATAAATTGAAATATATACATATGTGTGTATTTAAGTACTTACATATGTATACAGAATCAGGGTTGCGATGTCATATTTACAAATTGTACTAACTTTCAAAAAAAAAATTTAATTTTTTCAGTACGATTGTATCTTATTCTTTATTTATATTTTTTTAATACTTGTACTTTTTAATTAACTAAAAATCAATTAACAAAACGCCAGAAGGTGCACAAATAATATTAGTTGCTGGGATCTGAATATAAAATAACATTTACGATATACTACGTTTATAACCTTTTTTTATTCGATTGTTCACAGTCGATGCAAATAGTCGGCTTCTCCCTTTGGTACGAAAATAAAATTTCCACATTTGCAGATGAATTTGGAATAAATAACATTCCTCCTGCAATTCTTTAAGTACCGGAAAACATCGTTTGATTTACATAATTTTCTAATACCTTCGAGCTAAAGATTAACCCCCTTGTGCAAAAAAATAAGTGAACGTTAAAACCGGTTTTTCTATGGAAATTTTTTTTAATGTACACTTCAAGCACGCATTATTTTTTGCATAAGGGGGTTAATGTATTTTAATGCTATTTTTGGCATGTAATAAATATAAAGAGATTCCAGTAGTGCTAAATGGGTTATTGCGGTGCTACGGTACTTTTGGCATTCAAATAGCGCTAAAATTATACAAGTGTACCAACTTTTCCATCGCTGTACAAAAGCTTAAATCAACGACGGATAATTTGCTTCAAAGCTGCCGGCTACTGATTACTGACTTCGATTATTTTTACTCTTTTAATTACTTGTTTTTTTGCCGATGGTATCGATAGTGGAAAAAACTATCGATATTTCATTTGCAACAAAACTATCGATACTATCGATAGTACTATCGATAGTTTTGCAGCTCTAATGTGTAATTGCAGTGTTATATATAGATATACTTGGGATGTCAGAAACAGCAGAAAAAAAATATTTTTTTGAGCGTTTTGTTATAAAAATTAGTAAACAGAAAAATGAAGATAAAGCAATTAAAAAAAAGTATTTTTTGTGTCCAAACCATAGAGTTATTGCTCCGGAATTGCATTAAGTTGATATGCGTGTTAAAAATATGCTTAAGAAGCTTGGGGAATAAGTTAATTTGTACGGAGTATGAATAATTTTGCCTCGACTTGTTTCTCTGCTTTGAACAGCCTGGATGTAGACCATATGTTAAGCTCAATATGCATAATTACAACTCTGTACTAGATACTAAAAAATACAACTCTTCACAGTAGGACATAGAAATACAGATTTGAATTTTTTTTGACGTTAGTCATAAGTAATTTAAAAAACAAAAAACTGAAAATATAAAAGAAGCGAAAGCAAGCAAAATAAACATACCGAGCAAAAATATATTAAAAGAATATCTAAATATCCAAAAACATATACATTAAACATGTCGATTGTCAAATATATGAAAAAACGGTGGGTTTTGTTATATAAACATATAATATATATATATAATTTGAAAATAGTTTTTAGCAAAAGAATTTTAGAAACAAAATATGGAAATTTCATTTTATAAATGTTTATAAAATATAAAATAAGTATATATGTACCTACATACAAAAATATGTATGTATATATTTATATAATAAATACATACATATATTTATATAATACATACATATATGTATATATATGCATATGTATACATATGTATATATGTACATAGATATATTTAGGCTTATCATAAATAAAATTCCACATGGAAATTTCCGAGCATGTATCATGGAATCATGAAGAAAATGTGTGTTGAAAATTTTTATGTTTACATTTTTAAACTTCGGAAAAAATTGCTTGTGAATTTGTTTGCTTTCAAAAAACTTCATACGATTGCGAAATATTTTGACACTTTATGAAGAAAATTATTTATAAAAATTTGTCTGTCGGAAAATATGGAAATATGTAAGTTTTTAATTTTAATGGAATTGATGATACGATATTAAAATCCATGTGAACGAAAAATTTTATTTGGAAATTTTCACAAATTCACATATTCATGATAAGGCTGAATAAAATAATAAATGGTATACATATGTATATACATATGTTTCAATAAAAAAGTTTCTTTTTTTTTTTTGTTTTAGATATATATAAATATAATATTAATAAATATGTGAATCGTATATAAATAAAATTGTGCACATTATATTATCTAAATTTTAAAACTATCATTACAAAAAGGTGTTCAAAATTGGATTGAGCTGATGGTTCGCAGTGTTACGCCATGGAGTAATGGAAATTGTGAAATTACACATAAATATCTGAGATGTACAAGCTTTTTTGAAAATCGTATGTTTGAAATATAAGTGTTTAAATTTCTTCCAGTGAAATTTGTAAGTACATAAAACAGATAAATATCAAGTATTTTAATTTTAAACAAAAATATCAATGACAATTCACCGCATTTTGATGAATTTGTAGTTGTTTTCACAGCTTAACTATTTCTTATGTTGTCTCAAAAATCCAAACATCGAGTCTTTTAAGGCAGCTAAGAATGCTATTTCGTTTCGCAAGTTGAAATGATAAGCATCAGATATTGCTCAGAGTTATCCTCTAATAAGGACTCGAATTTTAAGACCGTATTTTACCAATTCAGATTCAATTTGTTTGCAAAAAACTAGCTTTTGTCTTTGTCGTGTTGACAAACTATCCTCTATCTCAAATTAATCCTTTGTTTGTCATTATTCAATATTTTACTCTTTGCAATATTCGCTTTAGCTTTAGCCGATTTGCAATTAAAAAATAATAATTTCGAAAAGATTAATGTTTCAAATATATACATATGTATATATGACTTAGACTTAAAAAACAATATATTAACAGCCTTATTTATAAATATTATTAAGGCTTTATAAAGGCTTAATAAGCAACATTTTGTATTGAAATCTGTTTTAAAAACCCTTTATAAAGACTTAATAATTTTTATAAATACGGCTATAAAATTTTATTTTGTAAATTAATGTGTGAAATAAATATAAAAAAGACATTGTTATTAACATTTTATAAATAATGGTTTACATTATTCCTATTTTAATAATTATTTTTAAGTAAATTGACTAAAAGCTTGAAGATTGTGACATATTTTTTCTAATATAATTTTTATTAAATTTTATTTTCAGAATCAACTTTGGAAGAGTTGGGTTACAATGTCGCCCAGACTACCATCGCATTCTACCTCCCCCGACCAAACAAGCTTTTATGCATCATATGAATAATCTGATTCATATTCTTGTGCCTACAAATATATTGAAAAAACTGTCCGCTGCAGAAAATAGTTCCTATGACGAATACGTAAAATGTGTGCATAGGACAATTCGATCGATGCCTTCAGCTAATCGTCATGCTTTAGGTCATGTAATAATGACATTTAAGAGTACTGCCGAATGTCAAAGTGTTCTAACATCTTTAGAATATGCAGAAGACTCTATGATATATAAGTTTCTTCTTACAGTAGTAAAAATACCAAACGAATATTGGTCGCAACTTTTACTATCCAGAGATGAAAATGATAACACACAATTTCACTCGCCCTCGACCAGTACAAAAAGTACTATAATAGATGGTAAGCTTACTCTTATTTTTATTTCAATAATTTTCAGAAATGTATGTACATATATTCTTTTTTGTCTTCCAGCTGCTCTTAAGAAATCAGACTTAAAAAAACGAAACCGGAAGCATTTCAAAAAGGTATAACAGCTAATTTTAAATAAAACGTTTTGTCATATTTATTTACATACATATTTTTAGTTTACAAAGCCTTCAAAAAAAATGCGAAGTAAACTTAAAAGAAGCTTCTTACATGGTAGGCTTACTCTTATTTTTTATTTAAATCGTTTGCAAAAATGTACATTCATATATTCTTTTATTCTTATTTTCCAGCCACCCGTAAGAAATATGGCTTAAGAAAAAGTAACCGGAAGCATTTCAAGTATTCTTTGCAAAAGGTATAACTACTAATTTGAAATAAAACGTTTTGTAATATTTATTTATGTCTTTTTAGTTTACAAAACCTTTAAACAAAATGTTATGTGAAATGAAAAGAGCCTTTTTACACGGTAGGCTTACCCTTGTTTTTTTTAAATCGTTTTTAGAAATATAAATATTTTCTATTAATTTTATCTTCTAGTTACTCCTAAGAAATTAGACTTGAGAAAACGTAAAAGGAAGCATTTAAAATATTATTTCCAAAAGGTAGAAACAATAATTTTAAATAAAAATCTTCATAATATTTATATATGTACATATATCTTTTCAGTTTACAAAGACTTCAAGCAAAATTTTAGATAAAATCAAAAGGACTTTTTTACAAAACCTTTAAGAAAATGTATATAAGATCGAAACAAAATCTAACTGAATATGTACTCGTAAAAGCGTTTTTATTCAAATTTTTTGACATGTGCATACGCAGTACAACTTCGTTTTTGTATTTTTATTTTTATGTATAAAATTAATATGTATTTTTATAAAATTAATATCTAAATTCTTGTGTGTACATAAGTAGGTATAGCGGTGGAAAAAATAATAGAAACAATTTTTTTTGGATCATTTTCTTAAACATTTAAGTTATTAATCTTCTAAATAAAAGCAATAACAATTTTTGACAAAAACAAAAACCTGAAACATGATTGATGTTTTTAATTGAGAATGGAAAAAATAATAGAAATAGAACAAGAACAAGAATTAAGCTAATAAGCAATGCCTAAAGCTTGTTTCAACTTAATCAGCCTTATCGGGAATAAAAGGCGAAATTTTTCCCGTGAACAAAATAATGGTGAAAAAAATTAGAAAATAGTATGCTGACACAACAACCATGCAAACATTGGTGATCACAATTTTAGGGAAAGGGAACACTTCACGTGAACTTTTATTCCCGATAAGGGTGAATATTTTGTAAATCCTTTTTTCTATCGTACCGCTTCCTTGTATCTGCGTTTCTTGGAATTTGCGAAATCCTTATACTTATCGTGGTATCGAATGATTATTCCCCCTGATTTTTTTTCTTATGGGTCAATACTGTCAAATGCGTTCCTTTAAGATTCACCATATATGTTCTATGGGGATACGAACTGGAAACAGAAATTGCAACAAGACAATCACTCTATTGCTTCTTAACTAATTGTTCATCAGAATGGATGGCATTGTCCCGCATGAACTCTCATTTACGAGGCATTTCCTTTTTCGCAAATGACAACATTTTCATCCGCAATATGCAACGATAATAAGATGCACATATCCTACCACCTATCATGCAAATTAGACCCACACCATGTAATGAAAATGAACTACCACCATCCTTAAAAGTCTTCTTAGTACACTTTGGAGCATAGAATGTGTTTACGGGACGTCGTACATAGTTTTTGCCATCGAATCCAAATAAATTTATTTCAGTTTCCTCTGACTACAATATGGTTTTCCAATGCGGGTGGTCTCTGTGTTTATTGGCAAACGATATCCGATGTCTAATGTTTTTACTAGACTGCATTGGTACCTTTCTTGGATTTCTAGCCATTAACTCAGCTTCTGTCCGCTTCTGATATCCATACTTTGGTCACTGTTAAGATAATCTGAAGTTTGGAATGGGTTAATTTAGTAGAGCCGAAACAGTATTCTATCCTGTTAACATGTATTTTTGCGTGTTTTTCCTCGTGGCTAAACTCGCGTTTTGGCACGGATTGCGTTAAAATACCTTTTTTTTGGCATTGCACAATTTTTTCTATTTCATCCACTGTTTTTCCGTCCCTGCAAGGGGTTTTTATACCATCCTTCTCCGGTTCAGTTCGATGTGTATGTGTGATTATAAATAATTTCACATAAAAAAGTTTAATGCAAATTATGACTTTTTATTGATAAATGTTGTTTAAAGCTCAGAATTGCAATGCTCTCCTCTTGAGTGAATAAAATGCATTTTTTTCTATTATTTTTTCCAAGAAAAACCTTAACTACATCACTAAAAAACGCGAACGAGATGAACACGAAACTAACTAACGCAGCCATGAAATGTGCCGATATTTTAACATCAAATCAAAGCCATACTTATCAAGATATATCTCTTCGCATTTCTAATTTTTTTCAGTTTGTTTCTATTATTTTTTCCACCACTGTATACATATACCTCGCTACCTTAATATATTCCCTACGGCCCTAACTCATTATTTTTTTAAATCGATATTTTTGCATTTTTCGATACATGAAATATTCTTCTATCGAAATATGGTGCATTATTTTCTGGCGTTACGTGACATTCGTACGACAATATGTTAAAAAAAAATTGAAAAACATGTTTAAAAAAAAATTTTTCTTGCATTTGAGAAGTGATTATTAAATAACTCCATATTCAGTTAAAAAATGCTAACAATCAAACCCACAGATTTCAAGATATGATCAAAACATGACCTGGCGTTACGTTACAAAAAACAGAAGTGGAGTTTGAAAACTTTTTTGTTAGGACTTGGACTGATATACGTTTACTGCCGTATTCAGAAAAAATTATTTTGATTTACGAAAGGTTTACAAAACAAATTTTGTATGGAAATTTGTTTGTTAAACTTTTTGTAAACCTAAATTATTTTTTCTGAATAAGGCTTTTATTTTCTAAGCTTCTAGATTTAAAATTTTTTCCCCTTTTTTATCTGTTAGCCTTAGTATCATGCGTTACGTTAAATGTCGTGTCGTTACATACATTTTCAGTTGATATTTTTTTGGTATTATGTTATTTACCACTCACTGATATTTAATTAATATTAAATATTTCTCATTTATAGTACAAGAAAACAAATCTTTTGGTTAACTTTAAATTTGTCCGTCATGGCAAATTTTTCTCTGGAAGTGCCTTTCTATATTAAATTAGCCTTATTTACAAATTTAGATGCATATCGTACTTCTTTCTCTAAAATGGTTCAGTACACTTTTTGCAAGAAAACGATGCACAGCGGTCATATCTACCTACTGTAAATATCTTACATCATTTTCAACCGACTCCGTCTGTCCGTCACAGGCTTTTTTCTCAGGAACCGTAAGAGCTACGGACCTGAAATTTGGACGCTACAACAACAAATACATGAGAGTTACAAATTAAAGGGTGTTCCAAAACGAGCAACGAAAAATATTAAAATCCCATGTAATATACATACAATTGTATGTACATACATACATATGTATATTGACACTTGAAATTTGTAAAATTAGTGTATTTTTATACAGACTACAACAATAAACACCAAAATTTAAAAAAAATTTAAATTAAAGGGTGGTCCATCAGTTAATGCAATTTTGACTATGTAATTTTGACAATATGTTGTATCTTGGAAACCGTAAGAGGCAAACTCTTGAAATTTTCAAAAACGGTGAAATTAAAATATTCCAAAATTATAAAATTACCAAACCAGAAAAAAATCGCCAAAAACAAAAAAAATCTAACACTAAAATAATAGGCTAAAGTTTGTATTGAATTACATATCTGGTGTCCGTACGGAACCCTTCGTGCGCAGATCACGGGTAGCACTTCACTGAATTTGTTTAAGAGTATATTCAACAGTTTTCGCCTCTACTGAGAACTTGTAAATTTTGAGTTACCCCCTTTAGAGGAACGATTGCGATATATGTGTGCATACGTAAGTATATATCGTTAACTAAAATGCAAAAAGGCGTAACTAACAAAAATATAATTTTACAGAAGCATATAACTAAAAAAAAAAACAAACTTGTAGTGTTAAATACCCTTGTTTTTTGATAATAACAGCGTCATTTTTGATCGCAGAAGTGTAAAATTTGATCAAGACATGTAGTTTAATGGCATTCATGATAATCAATCAACAACTCAATTTTGAATTTTTTGTTAGTTACAGCTTTTTGCATTTTCGCCAACTATATGTTGGCGTTTGTTTGCCGCCATATTGAGTTTTTACTACTGCCATATCTTTAGTAACACTTCCAAGATTAAGACAAATCGATTGATGTAAGATTCATCAAAATCGGTTCACGCGTTCGGCTTATACCCAAAGAGAACAAAATATTACTGGCATTTTGCTGGAATGTTGATTAAGTTGCAGATAATCGGTAATATTGCAAGAATATTGTCGAAATAGTTTGTGGTAATATTACATTTCCAACATATTACCAATATTATTATAATATTACAAAAAATTATTAGATGATATTATATCAGGGTTGAGAAATCAGATTTAAAAATTGTACTAATTTGTTGTTGAGCTTCTCATTTGTTTAAATGAAAGTTTATAACATAATAACTCTAGTTGTTCTAAGAAACTTTGGGTAAACGTTCCCTGATGATCTGCATTAGCAACAGTGAACTGCGTATAGGACCCAGCTAAACCCCTCAATAATCAATTTCAAAGTATTTTTAATAAAAAAAATAGTTTACTTAGTAAGTAAAATAATAATTTGGGGTTGTTAGTGCGTTAAAAAATTTTTAATCTTAAAAAAAATATTTTACTTAATAAGTAAAATATTAATTTGGGATTATTAGTGTTTTTAAAAAACTTTTAACTTAAATTGTAACAATTCCCATAAAAAACATTAATTATTTCTTGTCATTTTTCTCATACAAATTCAAAACGCATTAATGACTATAATTAATATAGGAAAAATCATCTAAATCAAACTGTTTTAATTTCTTGCAGACGAGTTTTGGTAGGATTTATTTTTGAAGCTACTCCTTCAACAAACTAATTTTCATGAATTAGAAAAATTTTGAAGTTTAATTTTGTCAAAAAATAGCCATAATAATCGCCAAAAAATTTATTTATCGCCAAAAAAAATCGTCATTTCGCCAAACCAAAAATTTGGACGCCAAAAAATTTTAAAATCACCACGTTTGGCGAGAAATCAGCATATCTCACAGCCCTGACTACAAGTAGAAATGCGTGAGAGTTTACGAAAGGAATTGAGAGAGAGAGAGAGAGAGTAAGAAATGTACAAAGGTGCTAAAACCAAAATACAAGCAAGTACAATATTTATGATTGTAAATTAATGGGTTGCTCACAGCAGTCATATTTTTTCGTTTTATAACTTTAAAACGTGTTAATTTATGAGTACCATTTGAATACCCCAATTATGTTTAAAATCTTAAACACGAATAGGACGTTAAACACATATGAATGTAAGTGTGAACATAGTATAACTTTAATTAGACACTGAAAAATTAAACGAGAATTGAAATACGCTTTAATTATTTATGAAAATTAACTTAAACTACATATGTTTAAATATTCGTTGATTTATTATCCATAATTCTGACATAATATCAGAGAACGTCGGTAGAATAACAAAAATAAAATGTCGATATTTCTCTTCATCTCATAAAATAGGAACACGTAAATTTAGTTTTCTTATAACATTTCATTTTATGCAGATTATCAGAGAGTTAAAATTTATTATTTTTGAATAATTAGTTGTTTCATTTTCATTTTTTCACACAAACTTTAATTTATAAATCAATTAAACACATTTAAACATATAAAATCCCAGAAATTTTGCTTAAAACATAGTTTTTCATATATAGGGTATTTTTTTTAGAGGTATAGAACTTCGAATTGAATTATGCAGATTATCAGAGAGTTAAAATTTATTATTTTTGAATAATTAGTTGTTTCATTTTCATTTTTTCACACAAACTTTAATTTATAAATCAATTAAACACATTTAAACATATAAAATCCCAGAAGTTTTGCTTAAAACATAGTTTTTCATATATTTTAATAAACACTGACACATGCATACTAATTTATTTTCATGTACGTGTGTTTTTGACAGTTCATCGCATAAGATTATTCTTATAGGATTTCTTATAACAAAGCTCCCATAAAAAATCTTATAAGATTCACATAACACTAATTTGATGTCTCCACGTAACATAATTCTCTGCGATTGAATTTGACGCTCTTATCTTACATATTATGCTAGGTGTAGGCCAGAGCTACCCACAGAGAGAAAACTGAGAGGAATGTATAAGCGTATAAGTGTATTCATTTGTATAAAAAGCCGATTGATGTTCGGCACTCTTATATGTTAAGCTCAATATGCATAATTACAACTCTGTACTAGATACTAAAAAATACAACTCTTCATAGTAGGACATAGAAATACAGCTTTGAATTTTTTGTGACGTTATGTCATAAGTAATTTAAAAAACAAAAAGCTGAAAATATAAAAGAAGCGAAAGCAAGCAAAATAAACATACCGAGCAAAAATATATTAAAAGAATATCTAAATATCCAAAAACATATACATTAAACATGTCGATTGTCAAATATATGAAAAAACGGTGGGTTTTGTTATATAAACATATAATATATATATAATTTGAAAATAGTTTTTAGCAAAAGAATTTTAGAAACAAAATATTGAAATTTCATTTTATAAATGTTTATAAAATAAGTATATATGTATGTACATACATAAAAATATGTATATATTTATATAATATATATATATATATTTATATGTATGTATATGTATACATACATATATATGTACATAGATATATTTAGGCTTATCATAAATAAAATTCCACATGGAAATTTTCGAGCGTGTGATCATGGAATCATGAAGAAAATGTGTGGTGAAAATTTTTGTATGTTTACATTTTTAAACTTCGGAAAAAATTGCTTGTGAATTTGTTTGCTTTCAAAAAACTTCATACGATTGCGAAATATTTTGATACTTTATGAAGAAAATTATTTATAAAAATTTGTCTGTCGGAAAATATGGAAATATGTAAGTTTTTGATTTTAATGGAATTGATGATACGATATTAAAATCCATGTGAACGAAAAATTTTATTTGGAAATTTTCACAAATTCACATATTCATGATAAGGCTGAATAAAATAATAAATGGTATACATATGTATATACATATGTTTCAATAAAAAAGTTTCTTTTTTTTTTTGTTTTAGATATATATAAATATAATATTAATAAATATGTGAATCGTATATAAATAAAATTGTGCACATTATATTAACTAAATTTTAAAATTATCATTACAAAAAGGTGTTCAAAATTGGATTGAGCTGATGGTTCGCAGTGTTACGCCATGGAGTAATGGAAATTGTGAAATTACACATAAATATCTGAGATGTACAAGCTTTTTTGAAAATCGTATGTTTGAAATATAAGTGTTTAAATTTCTTCCAGTGAAATTTGTAAGTACATAAAACAGATAAATATCAAGTATTTTAATTTTAAACAAAAATATCAATGACAATTCACCGCATTTTGATGAATTTGTAGTTGTTTTCACAGCTTAACTATTTCTTATGTTGTCTCAAAAATCCAAACATCGAGTCTTTTAAGGCAGCTAAGAATGCTATTTCGTTTCGCAAGTTGAAATGATAAGCATCAGATATTGCTCAGAGTTATCCTCTAATAAGGACTCGAATTTTAAGACCGTATTTTACCAATTCAGATTCAATTTGTTTGCAAAAAACTAGCTTTTGTCTTTGTCGTGTTGACAAACTATCCTCTATCTCAAATTAATCCTTTGTTTGTCATTATTCAATATTTTACTCTTTGCAATATTCGCTTTAGCTTTAGCCGATTTGCAATTAAAAAATAATAATTTCGAAAAGATTAATGTTTCAAATATATACATATGTATATATGACTTAGACTTAAAAAACAATATATTAACAGCCTTATTTATAAATATTATTAAGGCTTTATAAAGGCTTAATAAGCAACATTTTGTATTGAAATCTGTTTTAAAAACCCTTTATAAAGACTTAATAATTTTTATAAATACGGCTATAAAATTTTATTTTGTAAATTAATGTGTGAAATAAATATAAAAAAGACATTGTTATTAACATTTTATAAATAATGGTTTACATTATTCCTATTTTAATAATTATTTTTAAGTAAATTGACTAAAAGCTTGAAGATTGTGACATATTTTTTCTAATATAATTTTTATTAAATTTTATTTTCAGAATCAACTTTGGAAGAGTTGGGTTACAATGTCGCCCAGACTACCATCGCATTCTACCTCCCCCGACCAAACAAGCTTTTATGCATCATATGAATAATCTGATTCATATTCTTGTGCCTACAAATATATTGAAAAAACTGTCCGCTGCAGAAAATAGTTCCTATGACGAATACGTAAAATGTGTGCATAGGACAATTCGATCGATGCCTTCAGCTAATCGTCATGCTTTAGGTCATGTAATAATGACATTTAAGAGTACTGCCGAATGTCAAAGTGTTCTAACATCTTTAGAATATGCAGAAGACTCTATGAAATATAAGTTTCTTCTTACATTAGTAAGAATACCAAAGGAATATTGGTCGCAACTTTTACTATCCAGAGATGAAAATGATAACACACAATTTCACTCGCCCTCGAGCAGTAGAGAAAGCCTTATAACAGATGGTAAGGTTACTCTTATTTTTGTTTCAATAATTTTCAGAAATGTATGTACATATATTCTTTTTTGTCTTCCAGCTGCTCTTAAGAAATCAGACTTAAAAAAACGAAAGCGGAAGCATTTCAAATATTACTTTCAAAAGGTATAACTACTTATTTTAAATAAAACGTTTAGTCATATTTACATACATATGTACATATTTTTAGTTTACAAAGCCTTCAAAAAAAATGCTAACTAAACTCAAAAGAAGCTTCTTACATGGTAGGCTTACTTTAATTTTTTATTTAAATCGTTTGCGGATATATACATACATATATTCTTTTAATCTTATTTTCCAGCCACCCGTAAGAAGTCTGACTTAAGAAAAAGCAAGCGAAAGCATTTTAAGTATCATTCGCAACTTTTACTATCCAGAGATGAAATTGATAACACACAATTTCACTCGCCCTCGACCAGTACAAAAAGTACTATAATAGATGGTAAGCTTACTCTTATTTTTATTTCAATAATTTCCAGAAATGTATGTACATATATTCTTTTTTGTCTTCCAGCTGCTCTTAAGAAATCAGACTTAAAAAAACGAAACCGGAAGCATTTCAAATATTACTTTCAAAAGGTATAACTACTTATTTTAAATAAAACGTTTCTTCATATTTATTTACATATGTACTATGTATTTTTAGTTTAAAAAGCCTTCAAAAAAAATGCTTACTAAACTCAAAAGAAGCTTCTTACATGGTAAGCTTACTTTAATTTTTTATTTAAATGGTTTTCGGAAATATACATAAATATATTCTTTTAATCTTATTTTCCAGCCACCCGCAAAAAGTCTGACTTAAGAAAAAGTAAGCGAAAGCATTTTAAGTATCATTCGCAACTTTTACTATCCAGAGATGAAATTGATAACACACAATTTCACTCGCCCTCGACCAGTACAAAAAGTACTATAATAGATGGTAAGCTTACTCTTATTTTTATTTCAATAATTTCCAGAAATGTATGTACATATATTCTTTTTTGTCTTCCAGCTGCTCTTAAGAAATCAGACTTAAAAAAACGAAACCGGAAGCATTTCAAATATTACTTTCAAAAGGTATAACTACTTATTTTAAATAAAACGTTTCTTCTTATTTATTTACATATGTACTATGTATTTTTAGTTTAAAAAGCCTTCAAAAAAAATGCTTACTAAACTCAAAAGAAGCTTCTTACATGGTAAGCTTACTTTAATTTTTTATTTAAATGGTTTTCGGAAATATACATAAATATATTCTTTTAATCTTATTTTCCAGCCACCCGCAAAAAGTCTGACTTAAGAAAAAGTAAGCGAAAGCATTTTAAGTATCATTCGCAACTTTTACTATCCAGAGATGAAATTGATAACACACAATTTCACTCGCCCTCGACCAGTACAAAAAGTACTATAATAGATGGTAAGCTTACTCTTATTTTTATTTCAATAATTTTCAGAAATGTATGTATGTACATATATTTTTTTTTTGTCTTCCAGCTGCTCTTAAGAAATCAGACTTAAAAAAACGAAACCGGAAGCATTTCAAATATTACTTTCAAAAGGTATAACTACTTATTTTAAATAAAACGTTTCTTCATATTTATTTACATATGTACTATGTATTTTTAGTTTAAAAAGCCTTCAAAAAAAATGCTTACTAAACTCAAAAGAAGCTTCTTACATGGTAAGCTTACTTTAATTTTTTATTTAAATGGTTTTCGGAAATATACATAAATATATTCTTTTAATCTTATTTTCCAGCCACCCGCAAAAAGTCTGACTTAAGAAAAAGTAAGCGAAAGCATTTTAAGTATCATTCGCAACTTTTACTATCCAGAGATGAAATTGATAACACACAATTTCACTCGCCCTCGACCAGTACAAAAAGTACTATAATAGATGGTAAGCTTACTCTTATTTTTATTTCAATAATTTTCAGAAATGTATGTATGTACATATATTTTTTTTGTCTTCCAGCTGCTCTTAAGAAATCAGACTTAAAAAAACGAAACCGGAAGCATTTCAAAAAGGTATAACAGCTAATTTTAAATAAAACGTTTTGTCATATTTATTTACATACATATTTTTAGTTTACAAAGCCTTCAAAAAAAATGCGAAGTAAACTTAAAAGAAGCTTCTTACATGGTAGGCTTACTCTTATTTTTTATTTAAATCGTTTGCAAAAATGTACATTCATATATTCTTTTGTTCTTATTTTCCAGCCACCCGTAAGAAATATGGCTTGAGAAAAAGTAACCGGAAGCATTTCAAGTATTCTTTGCAAAAGGTATAACTACTAATTGGAAATAAAACGTTTTGTAATATTTATTTATGTCTTTTTAGTTTACAAAACCTTTAAACAAAATGTTATGTGAAATAAAAAGAGCCTTTTTACACGGTAGGCTTACCCTTGTTTTTTTTCAATCGTTTTTAGAAATATAAATATTTTCTATTAATTTTATCTTCTAGTTACTCCTAAGAAATTAGACTTGAGAAAACGTAAAAGGAAGCATTTAAAATATTATTTCCAAAAGGTAGAAACAATAATTTTAAATAAAAATCTTCATAATATTTATATATGTACATATATCTTTTCAGTTTACAAAGACTTCAAGCAAAATTTTAGATAAAATCAAAAGGACTTTTTTACAAAACCTTTAAGAAAATGTATATAAGATCGAAACAAAATCTAACTGAATATGTACTCGTAAGAGCGTTTTTATCCAAATTTTTTGACATGTGCATACGCAGTACAACTTCGTTTTTGTATTTTTATTTTTATGTATAAAATTAATATGTATTTTTATAAAATTAATATCTAAATTCTTGTGTGTACATAAGTAGGTATAGCGGTGGAAAAAATAATAGAAACAATTTTTTTGGATCATTTTCTTAAACATTTAAGTTATTAATCTTCTAAATAAAAGCAATAACAATTTTTGACAAAAACAAAAACCTGAAACATGATTGATGTTTTTAATTGAGAATGGAAAAAATAATAGAAATAGAACAAGAACAAGAATTAAGCTAATAAGCAATGCCTAAAGCTTGTTTCAACTTAATCAGCCTTATCGGGAATAAAAGGCGAAATTTTTCCCGTGAACAAAATAATGGTGAAAAAAATTAGAAAATAGTATGCTGACACAACAACCATGCAAACATTGGTGATCACAATTTTAGGGAAAGGGAACACTTCACGTGAACTTTTATTCCCGATAAGGGTGAATATTTTGTAAATCCTTTTTTCTATCGTACCGCTTCCTTGTATCTGCGTTTCTTGGAATTTGCGAAATCCTTATACTTATCGTGGTATCGAATGATTATTCCCCCTGATTTTTTTTCTTATGGGTCAATACTGTCAAATGCGTTCCTTTAAGATTCACCATATATGTTCTATGGGGATACGAACTGGAAACAGAAATTGCAACAAGACAATCACTCTATTGCTTCTTAACTAATTGTTCATCAGAATGGATGGCATTGTCCCGCATGAACTCTCATTTACGAGGCATTTCCTTTTTCGCAAATGACAACATTTTCATCCGCAATATGCAACGATAATAAGATGCACATATCCTACCTCCTATCATGCAAATTAGACCCACACCATGTAATGAAAATGAACTACCACCATCCTTAAAAGTCTTCTTAGTACACTTTGGAGCATAGAATGTGTTTACGGGACGTCGTACATAGTTTTTGCCATCGAATCCAAATAAATTTATTTCAGTTTCCTCTGACTACAATATGGTTTTCCAATGCGGGTGGTCTCTGTGTTTATTGGCAAACGATATCCGATGTCTAATGTTTTTACTAGACTGCATTGGTACCTTTCTTGGATTTCTAGTCATAAACTCAGCTTCTGTCCGCTTCTGATATCCATACTTTGGTCACTGTTAAGATAATCTGAAGTTTGGAATGGGTTAATTTAGTAGAGCCGAAACAGTATTCTATCCTGTTAACATGTATTTTTGCGTGTTTTTCCTCGTGGCTAAACTCGCGTTTTGGCACGGATTGCGTTAAAATACCTTTTTTTTGGCATTGCACAATTTTTTCTATTTCATCCACTGTTTTTCCGTCCCTGCAAGGGGTTTTTATACCATCCTTCTCCGGTTCAGTTCGATGTGTATGTGTGATTATAAATAATTTCACATAAAAAAGTTTAATGCAAATTATGACTTTTTATTGATAAATGTTGTTTAAAGCTCAGAATTGCAATGCTCTCCTCTTGAGTGAATAAAATGCATTTTTTTCTATTATTTTTTCCAAGAAAAACCTTAACTACATCACTAAAAAACGCGAATGAGATGAACACGAAACTAACTAACGCAGCCATGAAATGTGCCGATATTTTAATATCAAATCACAGCCATACTTATCAAGATATATCTCTTCGCATTTCGAATTTTTTCAGTTTGTTTCTATTATTTTTTCCACCACTGTATACATATACGTCGCTACCTTAATATATTCCCTACGGCCCTAACTCATTATTTTTTGAAATCGATATTTTTGCATTTTTCGATACATTAAATATTCTTCTATTGAAATATGGTGCATTATTTTCTGGCGTTACGTGACATTCGTACGACAATATGCTAAAAAAAAGAATTGAAAAACATGTTTAAAAAAATTTTTTTCTTGCATTTGAGAAGTGATTATTAAATAGCTCCATATTCAGTTAAAAAATGCTAACAATCAAACCCACAGATTTCAAGATATGATCAAAACATGACCTGGCGTTACGTTACAAAAAACAGAAGTGGAGTTTGAAAACTTTTTTGTTAGGACTTGGACTGATATACGTTTACTGCCGTATTCAGAAAAAATTATTTTGATTTACGAAAGGTTTACAAAACAAATTTTGTATGGAAATTTGTTTGTTAAACTTTTTGTAAACCTAAATTATTTTTTCTGAATAAGGCTTTTATTTTCTAAGCTTCTAGATTTAAAATTTTTTCCCCTTTTTTATCTGTTAGCCTTAGTATCATGCGTTACGTTAAATGTCGTGTCGTTACATACATTTTCAGTTGATATTTTTTTGGTATTATGTTATTTACCACTCACTGATATTTAATTAATATTAAATATTTCTCATTTATAGTACAAGAAAACAAATCTTTTGGTTAACTTTAAATTTGTCCGTCATGGCAAACTTTTCTCTGGAAGTGCCTTTCTCTATTAAGTTAGCGTTATTTACAAATTTAGATGCATATCGTACTTCTTCCTCTAAAATGGTTCAGTACATTTTTTTCACTTTTTGCAAGAAAACGATGCACAGCGGTCATATCTACCTACTGTAAATATCTTACATCATTTTCAACCGACTCCGTCTGTCCGTCACAGGCTTTTTTCTCAGGAACCGCAAGAGCTACGGACCTGAAATTTGGACAGAGTATGTAGAACCTTGGCCGCTACAACAACAAATACATGAGAGTTACCAATTAAAGGGTGTTCCAAAACGAGCAACGAAAAATGTTAAAATCCCATGTAATATACATACAATTGTATGTACATACATACATATGTATATTGACACTTGAAATTTGTAAAATTAGTGTATTTTTATACAGACTACAACAATAAACACCAAAATTTAAAAAAAATTTAAATTAAAGGGTGGTCCATCAGTTAATGCAATTTTGACTATGTAATTTTGACAATATGTTGTATCTTGGAAACCGTAAGAGGCAAACTCTTGAAATTTTCAAAAACGGTGAAATTAAAAAATTCCAAAATTATAAAATTACCAAACCAGAAAAAATCGCCAAAAACAAAAAAAAATCGCCAAAGCCAAAAAAGCACAAAATTAAAAAAAAATCTAACACTAAAATAATAGGCTAAAGTTTGTATTGAATTACATATCTGGTGTCCGTACGGAACCCTTCCTGCGCGGATCACGGGTAGCACTTCACTGAATTTATTTAAGAGTATATTAAACGGTTTTTGCCTCTACTGAGAACTTGCAAATTTTGAGTTACCCCCTTTAGAGGAACGATTGCGATATGTGTGTGCATAAATAAGTATATATCGTCAACTAAAATGCAAAAAGGCGTAACTAACAAAAATATAATTTTACAGAAGCATATAACTAAAAAAAACAAACTTGTAGTGTTAAATACCCTTGTTTTTTGATAATAACAGCGTCATTTTTGATCGCAGAAGTGTAAAATTTGATCAAGACATGTAGTTTAATGGCATTCATGATAATCAATCAACAACTCAATTTTGAATTTTTTGTTAGTTACAGCTTTTTGCATTTTCGCCAACTATATGTTGGCGTTTGTTTGCCGCCATATTGAGTTTTTACTACTGCCATATCTTTAGTAACACTTCCAAGATTAAGACAAATCGATTGATGTAAGATTCATCAAAATCGGTTCACGCGTTCGGCTTATACCCAAAGAGAACAAAATATTACTGGCATTTTGCTGGAATGTTGATTAAGTTGCAGATAATCGGTAATATTGCAAGAATATTGTCGAAATAGTTTGTGGTAATATTACATTTCCAACATATTACCAATATTATTATAATATTACAAAAAATTATTAGATGATATTATATCAGGGTTGAGAAATCAGATTTACAAATTGTACTAATTTGTTGTTGAGCTTCTCATTTGTTTAAATGAAAGTTTATAACATAATAACTCTAGTTGTTCTAAGAAACTTTGGGTAAACGTTCCCTGATGATCTGCATTAGCAACAGTGAAATGCGTATAGGACCCAGCTAAACCCCTCAATAATCAATTTCAAAGTATTTTTAATAAAAAAAATAGTTTACTTAGTAAGTAAAATAATAATTTGGGGTTGTTAGTGCGTTAAAAAATTTTTAATCTTAAAAAAAATATTTTACTTAATAAGTAAAATATTAATTTGGGATTATTAGTGTTTTTAAAAAACTTTTAACTTAAATTGTAACAATTCCCATAAAAAACATTAATTATTTCTTGTCATTTTTCTCATACAAATTCAAAACGCATTAATGACTATAATTAATATAGGAAAAATCATCTAAATCAAACTGTTTTAATTTCTTGCAGACGAGTTTTGGTAGGATTTATTTTTGAAGCTACTCCTTCAACAAACTAATTTTCATGAATTAGAAAAATTTTGAAGTTTAATTTTGTCAAAAAATAGCCATAATAATCGCCAAAAAATTTATTTATCGCCAAAAAAAATCGTCATTTCGCCAAACCAAAAAT
The DNA here is from genome assembly GCA_949987645.1 of Tachina grossa. Taxonomy (NCBI): domain Eukaryota; kingdom Metazoa; phylum Arthropoda; class Insecta; order Diptera; family Tachinidae; genus Tachina; species Tachina grossa. The sequence continues at coordinate 119,303,634 of OX465278.1, read as the reverse complement.
TTGGACGCCAAAAAATTTTAAAATCACCACGTTTGGCGAGAAATCAGCATATCTCACAGCCCTGACTACAAGTAGAAATGCGTGAGAGTTTACGAAAGGAATTGAGAGAGAGAGAGAGAGTAAGAAATGTACAAAGGTGCTAAAACCAAAATACAAGCAAGTACAATATTTATGATTGTAAATTAATGGGTTGCTCACAGCAGTCATATTTTTTCGTTTTATAACTTTAAAACGTGTTAATTTATGAGTACCATTTGAATACCCCAATTATGTTTAAAATCTTAAACACGAATAGGACGTTAAACACATATGAATGTAAGTGTGAACATAGTATAACTTTAATTAGACACTGAAAAATTAAACGAGAATTGAAATACGCTTTAATTATTTATGAAAATTAACTTAAACTATGTTTAAATATTCGTTGATTTATTAACCATAATTCTGACATAATATCAGAGAACGTCGGCAGAATAACAAAAATAAAATGTCGATATTTCTCTTCATCTCATAAAATAGGAACACGTAAATTTAGTTTTCTTATAACATTTCATTTTATGCAGATTATCAGAGAGTTAAAATTTATTATTTTTGAATAATTAGTTGTTTCATTTTCATTTTTTCACACAAACTTTAATTTATAAATCAATTAAACACATTGAAACATATAAAATCCCAGAAATTTTGCTTAAAACATAGTTTTTCATATATAGGGTATTTTTTTTAGAGGTATAGAACTTCGAATTGAATTATGCAGATTATCAGAGAGTTAAAATTTATTATTTTTGAATAATTAGTTGTTTCATTTTCATTTTTTCACACAAACTTTAATTTATAAATCAATTAAACACATTTAAACATATAAAATCCCAGAAGTTTTGCTTAAAACATAGTTTTTCATATATTTTAATAAACACTGACACATGCATACTAATTTATTTTCATGTACGTGTGTTTTTGACAGTTCATCGCATAAGATTATTCTTATAGGATTTCTTATAACAAAGCTCCCATAAAAAATCTTATAAGATTCACATAACACTAATTTGATGTCTCCACGTAACATAATTCTCTGCGATTGAATTTGACGCTCTTATCTTACATATTATGCTAGGTGTAGGCCAGAGCTACCCACAGAGAGAAAACTGAGAGGAATGTATAAGCGTATAAGTGTATTCATTTGTATAAAAAGCCGATTGATGTTCGGCACTCTTATATGTTAAGCTCAATATGCATAATTACAACTCTGTACTAGATACTAAAAAATACAACTCTTCATAGTAGGACATAGAAATACAGCTTTGAATTTTTTGTGACGTTATGTCATAAGTAATTTAAAAAACAAAAAGCTGAAAATATAAAAGAAGCGAAAGCAAGCAAAATAAACATACCGAGCAAAAATATATTAAAAGAATATCTAAATATCCAAAAACATATACATTAAACATGTCGATTGTCAAATATATGAAAAAACGGTGGGTTTTGTTATATAAACATATAATATATATATAATTTGAAAATAGTTTTTAGCAAAAGAATTTTAGAAACAAAATATTGAAATTTCATTTTATAAATGTTTATAAAATAAGTATATATGTATGTACATACATAAAAATATGTATATATTTATATAATATATATATATATATATATATATATATATATATATATATATATATATATATATATATATATATTTATATGTATGTATATGTATACATGCATATATATGTACATAGATATATTTAGGCTTATCATAAATAAAATTCCACATGGAAATTTTCGAGCGTGTGATCATGGAATCATGAAGAAAATGTGTGGTGAAAATTTTTGTATGTTTACATTTTTAAACTTCGGAAAAAATTGCTTGTGAATTTGTTTGCTTTCAAAAAACTTCATACGATTGCGAAATATTTTGATACTTTATGAAGAAAATTATTTATAAAAATTTGTCTGTCGGAAAATATGGAAATATGTAAGTTTTTGATTTTAATGGAATTGATGATACGATATTAAAATCCATGTGAACGAAAAATTTTATTTGGAAATTTTCACAAATTCACATATTCATGATAAGGCTGAATAAAATAATAAATGGTATACATATGTATATACATATGTTTCAATAAAAAAGTTTCTTTTTTTTTTTTGTTTTAGATATATATAAATATAATATTAATAAATATGTGAATCGTATATAAATAAAATTGTGCACATTATATTAACTAAATTTTAAAATTATCATTACAAAAAGGTGTTCAAAATTGGATTGAGCTGATGGTTCGCAGTGTTACGCCATGGAGTAATGGAAATTGTGAAATTACACATAAATATCTGAGATGTACAAGCTTTTTTGAAAATCGTATGTTTGAAATATAAGTGTTTAAATTTCTTCCAGTGAAATTTGTAAGTACATAAAACAGATAAATATCAAGTATTTTAATTTTAAACAAAAATATCAATGACAATTCACCGCATTTTGATGAATTTGTAGTTGTTTTCACAGCTTAACTATTTCTTATGTTGTCTCAAAAATCCAAACATCGAGTCTTTTAAGGCAGCTAAGAATGCTATTTCGTTTCGCAAGTTGAAATGATAAGCATCAGATATTGCTCAGAGTTATCCTCTAATAAGGACTCGAATTTTAAGACCGTATTTTACCAATTCAGATTCAATTTGTTTGCAAAAAACTAGCTTTTGTCTTTGTCGTGTTGACAAACTATCCTCTATCTCAAATTAATCCTTTGTTTGTCATTATTCAATATTTTACTCTTTGCAATATTCGCTTTAGCTTTAGCCGATTTGCAATTAAAAAATAATAATTTCGAAAAGATTAATGTTTCAAATATATACATATGTATATATGACTTAGACTTAAAAAACAATATATTAACAGCCTTATTTATAAATATTATTAAGGATTTATAAAGGCTTAATAAGCAACATTTTGTATTGAAATCTGTTTTAAAAACCCTTTATAAAGACTTAATAATTTTTATAAATACGGCTATAAAATTTTATTTTGTAAATTAATGTGTGAAATAAATATAAAAAAGACATTGTTATTAACATTTTATAAATAATGGTTTACATTATTCCTATTTTAATAATTATTTTTAAGTAAATTGACTAAAAGCTTGAAGATTGTGACATATTTTTTCTAATATAATTTTTATTAAATTTTATTTTCAGAATCAACTTTGGAAGAGTTGGGTTACAATGTCGCCCAGACTACCATCGCATTCTACCTCCCCCGACCAAACAAGCTTTTATGCATCATATGAATAATCTGATTCATATTCTTGTGCCTACAAATATATTGAAAAAACTGTCCGCTGCAGAAAATAGTTCCTATGACGAATACGTAAAATGTGTGCATAGGACAATTCGATCGATGCCTTCAGCTAATCGTCATGCTTTAGGTCATGTAATAATGACATTTAAGAGTACTGCCGAATGTCAAAGTGTTCTAACATCTTTAGAATATGCAGAAGACTCTATGAAATATAAGTTTCTTCTTACATTAGTAAAAATACCAAACGAATATTGGTCGCAACTTTTACTATCCAGAGATGAAAATGATAACACACAATTTCACTCGCCCTCGAGCAGTAGAGAAAGCCTTATAACAGATGGTAAGGTTACTCTTATTTTTGTTTCAATAATTTTCAGAAATGTATGTACATATATTCTTTTTTGTCTTCCAGCTGCTCTTAAGAAATCAGACTTAAAAAAACGAAAGCGGAAGCATTTCAAATATTACTTTCAAAAGGTATAACTACTTATTTTAAATAAAACGTTTAGTCATATTTACATACATATGTACATATTTTTAGTTTACAAAGCCTTCAAAAAAAATGCTAACTAAACTCAAAAGAAGCTTCTTACATGGTAGGCTTACTTTAATTTTTTATTTAAATCGTTTGCGGATATATACATACATATATTCTTTTAATCTTATTTTCCAGCCACCCGTAAGAAGTCTGACTTAAGAAAAAGTAAGCGAAAGCATTTTAAGTATCATTCGCAACTTTTACTATCCAGAGATGAAATTGATAACACACAATTTCACTCGCCCTCGACCAGTACAAAAAGTACTATAATAGATGGTAAGCTTACTCTTATTTTTATTTCAATAATTTCCAGAAATGTATGTACATATATTCTTTTTTGTCTTCCAGCTGCTCTTAAGAAATCAGACTTAAAAAAACGAAAGCGGAAGCATTTCAAATATTACTTTCAAAAGGTATAACTACTTATTTTAAATAAAACGTTTCTTCATATTTATTTACATATGTACTATGTATTTTTAGTTTAAAAAGCCTTCAAAAAAAATGCTTACTAAACTCAAAAGAAGCTTCTTACATGGTAAGCTTACTTTAATTTTTTATTTAAATGGTTTTCGGAAATATACATAAATATATTCTTTTAATCTTATTTTCCAGCCACCCGCAAAAAGTCTGACTTAAGAAAAAGTAAGCGAAAGCATTTTAAGTATCATTCGCAACTTTTACTATCCAGAGATGAAATTGATAACACACAATTTCACTCGCCCTCGACCAGTACAAAAAGTACTATAATAGATGGTAAGCTTACTCTTATTTTTATTTCAATAATTTTCAGAAATGTATGTATGTACATATATTTTTTTTTTGTCTTCCAGCTGCTCTTAAGAAATCAGACTTAAAAAAACGAAACCGGAAGCATTTCAAAAAGGTATAACAGCTAATTTTAAATAAAACGTTTTGTCATATTTATTTACATACATATTTTTAGTTTACAAAGCCTTCAAAAAAAATGCGAAGTAAACTTAAAAGAAGCTTCTTACATGGTAGGCTTACTCTTATTTTTTATTTAAATCGTTTGCAAAAATGTACATTCATATATTCTTTTATTCTTATTTTCCAGCCACCCGTAAGAAATATGGCTTAAGAAAAAGTAACCGGAAGCATTTCAAGTATTCTTTGCAAAAGGTATAACTACTAATTGGAAATAAAACGTTTTGTAATATTTATTTATGTCTTTTTAGTTTACAAAACCTTTAAACAAAATGTTATGTGAAATAAAAAGAGCCTTTTTACACGGTAGGCTTACCCTTGTTTTTTTTCAATCGTTTTTAGAAATATAAATATTTTCTATTAATTTTATCTTCTAGTTACTCCTAAGAAATTAGACTTGAGAAAACGTAAAAGGAAGCATTTAAAATATTATTTCCAAAAGGTAGAAACAATAATTTTAAATAAAAATCTTCATAATATTTATATATGTACATATATCTTTTCAGTTTACAAAGACTTCAAGCAAAATTTTAGATAAAATCAAAAGGACTTTTTTACAAAACCTTTAAGAAAATGTATATAAGATCGAAACAAAATCTAACTGAATATGTACTCGTAAGAGCGTTTTTATCCAAATTTTTTGACATGTGCATACGCAGTACAACTTCGTTTTTGTATTTTTATTTTTATGTATAAAATTAATATGTATTTTTATAAAATTAATATCTAAATTCTTGTGTGTACATAAGTAGGTATAGCGGTGGAAAAAATAATAGAAACAATTTTTTTTGGATCATTTTCTTAAACATTTAAGTTATTAATCTTCTAAATAAAAGCAATAACAATTTTTGACAAAAACAAAAACCTGAAACATGATTGATGTTTTTAATTGAGAATGGAAAAAATAATAGAAATAGAACAAGAACAAGAATTAAGCTAATAAGCAATGCCTAAAGCTTGTTTCAACTTAATCAGCCTTATCGGGAATAAAATAATGGTGAAAAAAATTAGAAAATAGTATGCTGACACAACAACCATGCAAACATTGGTGATCACAATTTTAGGGAAAGGGAACACTTCACGTGAACTTTTATTCCCGATAAGGGTGAATATTTTGTAAATCCTTTTTTCTATCGTACCGCTTCCTTGTATCTGCGTTTCTTGGAATTTGCGAAATCCTTATACTTATCGTGGTATCGAATGATTATTCCCCCTGATTTTTTTTCTTATGGGTCAATACTGTCAAATGCGTTCCTTTAAGATTCACCATATATGTTCTATGGGGATACGAACTGGAAACAGAAATTGCAACAAGACAATCACTCTATTGCTTCTTAACTAATTGTTCATCAGAATGGATGGCATTGTCCCGCATGAACTCTCATTTACGAGGCATTTCCTTTTTCGCAAATGACAACATTTTCATCCGCAATATGCAACGATAATAAGATGCACATATCCTACCTCCTATCATGCAAATTAGACCCACACCATGTAATGAAAATGAACTACCACCATCCTTAAAAGTCTTCTTAGTACACTTTGGAGCATAGAATGTGTTTACGGGACGTCGTACATAGTTTTTGCCATCGAATCCAAATAAATTTATTTCAGTTTCCTCTGACTACAATATGGTTTTCCAATGCGGGTGGTCTCTGTGTTTATTGGCAAACGATATCCGATGTCTAATGTTTTTACTAGACTGCATTGGTACCTTTCTTGGATTTCTAGTCATAAACTCAGATTCTGTCCGCTTCTGATATCCATACTTTGGTCACTGTTAAGATAATCTGAAGTTTGGAATGGGTTAATTTAGTAGAGCCGAAACAGTATTCTATCCTGTTAACATGTATTTTTGCGTGTTTTTCCTCGTGGCTAAACTCGCGTTTTGGCACGGATTGCGTTAAAATACCTTTTTTTTGGCATTGCACAATTTTTTCTATTTCATCCACTGTTTTTCCGTCCCTGCAAGGGGTTTTTATACCATCCTTCTCCGGTTCAGTTCGATGTGTATGTGTGATTATAAATAATTTCACATAAAAAAGTTTAATGCAAATTATGACTTTTTATTGATAAATGTTGTTTAAAGCTCAGAATTGCAATGCTCTCCTCTTGAGTGAATAAAATGCATTTTTTTCTATTATTTTTTCCAAGAAAAACCTTAACTACATCACTAAAAAACGCGAATGAGATGAACACGAAACTAACTAACGCAGCCATGAAATGTGCCGATATTTTAACATCAAATCACAGCCATACTTATCAAGATATATCTCTTCGCATTTCGAATTTTTTCAGTTTGTTTCTATTATTTTTTCCACCACTGTATACATATACGTCGCTACCTTAATATATTCCCTACGGCCCTAACTCATTATTTTTTGAAATCGATATTTTTGCATTTTTCGATACATTAAATATTCTTCTATTGAAATATGGTGCATTATTTTCTGGCGTTACGTGACATTCGTACGACAATATGCTAAAAAAAGAATTGAAAAACATGTTTAAAAAATTTTTTTTCTTGCATTTGAGAAGTGATTATTAAATAGCTCCATATTCAGTTAAAAAATGCTAACAATCAAACCCACAGATTTCAAGATATGATCAAAACATGACCTGGCGTTACGTTACAAAAAACAGAAGTGGAGTTTGAAAACTTTTTTGTTAGGACTTGGACTGATATACGTTTACTGCCGTATTCAGAAAAAATTATTTTGATTTACGAAAGGTTTACAAAACAAATTTTGTATGGAAATTTGTTTGTTAAACTTTTTGTAAACCTAAATTATTTTTTCTGAATAAGGCTTTTATTTTCTAAGCTTCTAGATTTAAAATTTTTTCCCCTTTTTTATCTGTTAGCCTTAGTATCATGCGTTACGTTAAATGTCGTGTCGTTACATACATTTTCAGTTGATATTTTTTTGGTATTATGTTATTTACCACTCACTGATATTTAATTAATATTAAATATTTCTCATTTATAGTACAAGAAAACAAATCTTTTGGTTAACTTTAAATTTGTCCGTCATGGCAAACTTTTCTCTGGAAGTGCCTTTCTCTATTAAGTTAGCGTTATTTACAAATTTAGATGCATATCGTACTTCTTCCTCTAAAATGGTTCAGTACACTTTTTTCACTTTTTGCAAGAAAACGATGCACAGCGGTCATATCTACCTACTGTAAATATCTTACATCATTTTCAACCGACTCCGTCTGTCCGTCACAGGCTTTTTTCTCAGGAACCGTAAGAGCTACGGACCTGAAATTTGGACAGAGTATGTAGAACCTTGGCCGCTACAACAACAAATACATGAGAGTTACCAATTAAAGGGTGTTCCAAAACGAGCAACGAAAAATGTTAAAATCCCATGTAATATACATACAATTGTATGTACATACATACATATGTATATTGACACTTGAAATTTGTAAAATTAGTGTATTTTTATACAGACTACAACAATAAGCACTAAAATTTAATAAAAATTTAAATTAAAGGGTGGTCCATCAGTTAATGCAATTTTGACTATGTAATTTTGACAATTTGTTGTATCTTGGAAACCGTAAGAGGCAAACTCTTGAAATTTTCAAAAACGGTGAAATTAAAAAATTCCAAAATTATAAAATTACCAAACCAGAAAAAATCGCCAAAAACAAAAAAAAATCACCAAAGCCAAATAAGCACAAAATTAAAAAAAATCTAACACTAAAATAATAGGCTAAAGTTTGTATTGAATTACATATCTGGTGTCCGTACGGAACCCTTCCTGCGCGGATCACGGGTAGCACTTCACTGAATTTATTTAAGAGTATATTAAACGGTTTTTGCCTCTACTGAGAACTTGCAAATTTTGAGTTACCCCCTTTAGAGAAACGATTGCGATATGTGTGTGCATACATAAGTATATATCGTCAACTAAAATGCAAAAAGGCGTAACTAACAAAAATATAATTTTACAGAAGCATATAACTAAAAAAAACAAACTTGTAGTGTTAAATACCCTTGTTTTTTGATAATAACAGCGTCATTTTTGATCGCAGAAGTGTAAAATTTGATCAAGACATGTAGTTTAATGGCATTCATGATAATCAATCAACAACTCAATTTTGAATTTTTTGTTAGTTACAGCTTTTTGCATTTTCGCCAACTATATGTTGGCGTTTGTATGCCGCCATATTGAGTTTTTACTACTGCCATATCTTTAGTAACACTTCCAAGATTAAGACAAATCGATTGATGTAAGATTCATCAAAATCGGTTCACGCGTTCGGCTTATACCCAAAGAGAACAAAATATTACTGGCATTTTGCTGGAATGTTGATTAAGTTGCAGATAATCGGTAATATTGCAAGAATATTGTCGAAATAGTTTGTGGTAATATTACATTTCCAACATATTACCAATATTATTATAATATTACAAAAAATTATTAGATGATATTATATCAGGGTTGAGAAATCAGATTTACAAATTGTACTAATTTGTTGTTGAGCTTCTCATTTGTTTAAATGAAAGTTTATAACATAATAACTCTAGTTGTTCTAAGAAACTTTGGGTAAACGTTCCCTGATGATCTGCATTAGCAACAGTGAAATGCGTATAGGACCCAGCTAAACCCCTCAATAATCAATTTCAAAGTATTTTTAATAAAAAAAATAGTTTACTTAGTAAGTAAAATAATAATTTGGGGTTGTTAGTGCGTTAAAAAATTTTTAATCTTAAAAAAAATAGTTTACTTAATAAGTAAAATATTAATTTGGGATTATTAGTGTTTTTAAAAAACTTTTAACTTAAATTGTAACAATTCCCATAAAAAACATTAATTATTTCTTGTCATTTTTCTCATACAAATTCAAAACGCATTAATGACTATAATTAATATAGGAAAAATCATCTAAATCAAACTGTTTTAATTTCTTGCAGACGAGTTTTGGTAGGATTTATTTTTGAAGCTACTCCTTCAACAAACTAATTTTCATGAATTAGAAAAATTTTGAAGTTTAATTTTGTCAAAAAATAGCCATAATAATCGCCAAAAAATTTATTTATCGCCAAAAAAAAATCGTCATTTCGCCAAACCAAAAATTTGGACGCCAAAAAATTTTTAAATCACCACGTTTGGCGAGAAATCAGCATATCTCACAGCCCTGACTACAAGTAGAAATGCGTGAGAGTTTACGAAAGGAATTGAGAGAGAGAGAGAGAGAGAGAGAGAGAGTAAGAAATGTACAAAGGTGCTAAAACCAAAATACAAGCAAGTACAATATTTATGATTGTAAATTAATGGGTTGCTCACAGCAGTCATATTTTTTCGTTTTGTAACTTTAAAACGTGTTAATTTATGAGTACCATTTGAATACCCCAATTATGTTTAAAATCTTAAACACGAATAGGACGTTAAACACATATGAATGTAAGTGTGAACATAGTATAACTTTAATTAGACACTGAAAAATTAAACGAGAATTGAAATACGCTTTAATTATTTATGAAAATTAACTTAAACTATGTTTAAATATTCGTTGATTTATTAACCATAATTCTGACATAATATCAGAGAACGTCGGCAGAATAACAAAAATAAAATGTCGATATTTCTCTTCATCTCATAAAATAGGAACACGTAAATTTAGTTTTCTTATAACATTTCATTTTATGCAGATTATCAGAGAGTTAAAATTTATTATTTTTGAATAATTAGTTGTTTCATTTTCATTTTTTCACACAAACTTTAATTTATAAATCAATTAAACACATTTAAACATATAAAATCCCAGAAATTTTGCTTAAAACAGTTTTTCATATATAGGGTATTTTTTTAGAGGTATAGAACTTCGAATTGAATTATGCAGATTATCAGAGAGTTAAAATTTATTATTTTTGAATAATTAGTTGTTTCATTTTCATTTTTTCACACAAACTTTAATTTATAAATCAATTAAACACATTTAAACATATAAAATCCCAGAAGTTTTGCTTAAAACATAGTTTTTCATATATTTTAATAAACACTGACACATGCATACTAATTTATTTTCATGTACGTGTGTTTTTGACAGTTCATCGCATAAGATTATTCTTATAGGATTTCTTATAACAAAGCTCCCATAAAAAATCTTATAAGATTCACATAACACTAATTTGATGTCTCCACGTAACATAATTCTCTGCGATTGAATTTGACGCTCTTATCTTACATATTATGCTAGGTGTAGGCCAGAGCTACCCACAGAGAGAAAACTGAGAGGAATGTATAAGCGTATAAGTGTATTCATTTGTATAAAAAGCCGATTGATGTTCGGCACTCTTATATGTTAAGCTCAATATGCATAATTACAACTCTGTACTAGATACTAAAAAATACAACTCTTCATAGTAGGACATAGAAATACAGCTTTGAATTTTTTGTGACGTTATGTCATAAGTAATTTAAAAAACAAAAAGCTGAAAATATAAAAGAAGCGAAAGCAAGCAAAATAAACATACCGAGCAAAAATATATTAAAAGAATATCTAAATATCCAAAAACATATACATTAAACATGTCGATTGTCAAATATATGAAAAAACGGTGGGTTTTGTTATATAAACATATAATATATATATAATTTGAAAATAGTTTTTAGCAAAAGAATTTTAGAAACAAAATATTGAAATTTCATTTTATAAATGTTTATAAAATAAGTATATATGTATGTACATACATAAAAATATGTATATATTTATATAATATATATATATATATATATATTTATATGTATGTATATGTATACATACATATATATGTACATAGATATATTTAGGCTTATCATAAATAAAATTCCACATGGAAATTTTCGAGCGTGTGATCATGGAATCATGAAGAAAATGTGTGGTGGAAATTTTTGTATGTTTACATTTTTAAACTTCGGAAAAAATTGCTTGTGAATTTGTTTGCTTTCAAAAAACTTCATACGATTGCGAAATATTTTGATACTTTATGAAGAAAATTATTTATAAAAATTTGTCTGTCGGAAAATATGGAAATATGTAAGTTTTTGATTTTAATGGAATTGATGATACGATATTAAAATCCATGTGAACGAAAAATTTTATTTGGAAATTTTCACAAATTCACATATTCATGATAAGGCTGAATAAAATAATAAATGGTATACATATGTATATACATATGTTTCAATAAAAAAGTTTCTTTTTTTTTTTTTGTTTTAGATATATATAAATATAATATTAATAAATATGTGAATCGTATATAAATAAAATTGTGCACATTATATTAACTAAATTTTAAAATTATCATTACAAAAAGGTGTTCAAAATTGGATTGAGCTGATGGTTCGCAGTGTTACGCCATGGAGTAATGGAAATTGTGAAATTACACATAAATATCTGAGATGTACAAGCTTTTTTGAAAATCGTATGTTTGAAATATAAGTGTTTAAATTTCTTCCAGTGAAATTTGTAAGTACATAAAACAGATAAATATCAAGTATTTTAATTTTAAACAAAAATATCAATGACAATTCACCGCATTTTGATGAATTTATAGTTGTGTTCACAGCTTAACTATTTCTTATGTTGTCTCAAAAATCCAAACATCGAGTCTTTTAAGGCAGCTAAGAATGCTATTTCGTTTCGCAAGTTGAAATGATAAGCATCAGATATTGCTCAGAGTTATCCTCTAATAAGGACTCGAATTTTAAGACCGTATTTTACCAATTCAGATTCAATTTGTTTGCAAAAAACTAGCTTTTGTCTTTGTCGTGTTGACAAACTATCCTCTATCTCAAATTAATCCTTTGTTTGTCATTATTCAATATTTTACTCTTTGCAATATTCGCTTTAGCTTTAGCCGATTTGCAATTAAAAAATAATAATTTCGAAAAGATTAATGTTTCAAATATATACATATGTATATATGACTTAGACTTAAAAAACAATATATTAACAGCCTTATTTATAAATATTATTAAGGCTTTATAAAGGCTTAATAAGCAACATTTTGTATTGAAATCTGTTTTAAAAACCCTTTATAAAGACTTAATAATTTTTATAAATACGGCTATAAAATTTTATTTTGTAAATTAATGTGTGAAATAAATATAAAAAAGACATTGTTATTAACATTTTATAAATAATGGTTTACATTATTCCTATTTTAATAATTATTTTTAAGTAAATTGACTAAAAGCTTGAAGATTGTGACATATTTTTTCTAATATAATTTTTATTAAATTTTATTTTCAGAATCAACTTTGGAAGAGTTGGGTTACAATGTCGCCCAGACTACCATCGCATTCTACCTCCCCCGACCAAACAATCTTTTATGCATCATATGAATAATCTGATTCATATTCTTGTGCCTACAAATATATTGAAAAAACTGTCCGCTGCAGAAAATAGTTCCTATGACGAATACGTAAAATGTGTGCATAGGACAATTCGATCGATGCCTTCAGCTAATCGTCATGCTTTAGGTCATGTAATAATGACATTTAAGAGTACTGCCCAATGTCAAAGTGTTCTAACATCTTTAGAATATGCAGAAGACTCTATGAAATATAAGTTTCTTCTTACATTAGTAAAAATACCAAACGAATATTGGTCGCAACTTTTACTATCCAGAGATGAAAATGATAACACACAATTTCACTCGCCCTCGAGCAGTAGAGAAAGCCTTATAACAGATGGTAAGGTTACTCTTATTTTTGTTTCAATAATTTTCAGAAATGTATGTACATATATTCTTTTTTGTCTTCCAGCTGCTCTTAAGAAATCAGACTTAAAAAAACGAAAGCGGAAGCATTTCAAATATTACTTTCAAAAGGTATAACTACTTATTTTAAATAAAACGTTTAGTCATATTTACATACATATGTACATATTTTTAGTTTACAAAGCCTTCAAAAAAAATGCTAACTAAACTCAAAAGAAGCTTCTTACATGGTAGGCTTACTTTAATTTTTTATTTAAATCGTTTGCGGATATATACATACATATATTCTTTTAATCTTATTTTCCAGCCACCCGTAAGAAGTCTGACTTAAGAAAAAGTAAGCGAAAGCATTTTAAGTATCATTCGCAACTTTTACTATCCAGAGATGAAATTGATAACACACAATTTCACTCGCCCTCGACCAGTACAAAAAATACTATAATAGATGGTAAGCTTACTCTTATTTTTATTTCAATAATTTCCAGAAATGTATGTACATATATTCTTTTTTGTCTTCCAGCTGCTCTGAAGAAATCAGACTTAAAAAAACGAAACCGGAAGCATTTCAAATATTACTTTCAAAAGGTATAACTACTTATTTTAAATAAAACGTTTCTTCATATTTATTTACATATGTACTATGTATTTTTAGTTTAAAAAGCCTTCAAAAAAAATGCTTACTAAACTCAAAAGAAGCTTCTTACATGGTAAGCTTACTTTAATTTTTTATTTAAATGGTTTTCGGAAATATACATAAATATATTCTTTTAATCTTATTTTCCAGCCACCCGCAAAAAGTCTGACTTAAGAAAAAGTAAGCGAAAGCATTTTAAGTATCATTCGCAACTTTTACTATCCAGAGATGAAATTGATAACACACAATTTCACTCGCCCTCGACCAGTACAAAAAGTACTATAATAGATGGTAAGCTTACTCTTATTTTTATTTCAATAATTTTCAGAAATGTATGTATGTACATATATTTTTTTTTTGTCTTCCAGCTGCTCTTAAGAAATCAGACTTAAAAAAACGAAACCGGAAGCATTTCAAAAAGGTATAACAGCTAATTTTAAATAAAACGTTTTGTCATATTTATTTACATACATATTTTTAGTTTACAAAGCCTTCAAAAAAAATGCGAAGTAAACTTAAAAGAAGCTTCTTACATGGTAGGCTTACTCTTATTTTTTATTTAAATCGTTTGCAAAAATGTACATTCATATATTCTTTTATTCTTATTTTCCAGCCACCCGTAAGAAATATGGCTTAAGAAAAAGTAACCGGAAGCATTTCAAGTATTCTTTGCAAAAGGTATAACTACTAATTGGAAATAAAACGTTTTGTAATATTTATTTATGTCTTTTTAGTTTACAAAACCTTTAAACAAAATGTTATGTGAAATAAAAAGAGCCTTTTTACACGGTAGGCTTACCCTTGTTTTTTTTCAATCGTTTTTAGAAATATAAATATTTTCTATTAATTTTATCTTCTAGTTACTCCTAAGAAATTAGACTTGAGAAAACGTAAAAGGAAGCATTTAAAATATTATTTCCAAAAGGTAGAAACAATAATTTTAAATAAAAATCTTCATAATATTTATATATGTACATATATCTTTTCAGTTTACAAAGACTTCAAGCAAAATTTTAGATAAAATCAAAAGGACTTTTTTACAAAACCTTTAAGAAAATGTATATAAGATCGAAACAAAATCTAACTGAATATGTACTCGTAAGAGCGTTTTTATCCAAATTTTTTGACATGTGCATACGCAGTACAACTTCGTTTTTGTATTTTTATTTTTATGTATAAAATTAATATGTATTTTTATAAAATTAATATCTAAATTCTTGTGTGTACATAAGTAGGTATAGCGGTGGAAAAAATAATAGAAACAATTTTTTTTGGATCATTTTCTTAAACATTTAAGTTATTAATCTTCTAAATAAAAGCAATAACAATTTTTGACAAAAACAAAAACCTGAAACATGATTGATGTTTTTAATTGAGAATGGAAAAAATAATAGAAATAGAACAAGAACAAGAATTAAGCTAATAAGCAATGCCTAAAGCTTGTTTCAACTTAATCAGCCTTATCGGGAATAAAATAATGGTGAAAAAAATTAGAAAATAGTATGCTGACACAACAACCATGCAAACATTGGTGATCACAATTTTAGGGAAAGGGAACACTTCACGTGAACTTTTATTCCCGATAAGGGTGAATATTTTGTAAATCCTTTTTTCTATCGTACCGCTTCCTTGTATTTGCGTTTCTTGGAATTTGCGAAATCCTTATACTTATCGTGGTATCGAATGATTATTCCCCCTGATTTTTTTTCTTATAGGTCAATACTGTCAAATGCGTTCCTTTAAGATTCACCATATATGTTCTATGGGGATACGAACTGGAAACAGAAATTGCAACAAGACAATCACTCTATTGCTTCTTAACTAATTGTTCATCAGAATGGATGGCATTGTCCCGCATGAACTCTCATTTACGAGGCATTTCCTTTTTCGCAAATGACAACATTTTCATCCGCAATATGCACCGATAATAAGATGCACATATCCTACCTCCTATCATGCAAATTAGACCCACACCATGTAATGAAAATGAACTACCACCATCCTTAAAAGTCTTCTTAGTACACTTTGGAGCATAGAATGTGTTTACGGGACGTCGTACATAGTTTTTGCCATCGAATCCAAATAAATTTATTTCAGTTTTCTCTGACTACAATATGGTTTTCCAATACGGGTGGTCTCTGTGTTTATTGGTAAACGATAACCGATATCTAATGTTTTTACTAGACTGCATTGGTACCTTTCTTGGATTTCTAGTCATAAACTCAGCTTCTGTCCGCTTCTGATATCCATACTTTGGTCACTGTTAAGATAATCTGAAGTTTGGAATGGGTTAATTTAGTAGAGCCGAAACAGTATTCTATCCTGTTAACATGTATTTTTGCGTGTTTTTCCTCGTGGCTAAACTCGCGTTTTGGCATGGATTGCGTTAAAATACCTTTTTTTGGGCATTGCACAATTTTTTCTATTTCATCCACTGTTTTTCCGTCCCTGCAAAGGGTTTTTATACCATCCTTCTCCGGTTCAGTTCGATGTGTATGTGTGATTATAAATAATTTCACATAACAAAGTTTAATGCAAATTATGACTTTTTATTGATAAATGTTGTTTAAAGCTCAGAATTGCAATGCTCTCCTCTTCAGTGAATAAAATGAATTTTTTCTATTATTTTTTCCAAGAAAAACCTTAACTACATCACTAAAAAACATTTGAATACCCCAATTATGTTTAAAATCTTAAACACGAATAGGACGTTAAACACATATGAATGTAAGTGTGAACATAGTATAACTTTAATTAGACACTGAAAAATTAAACGAGAATTGAAATACGCTTTAATTATTTATGAAAATTAACTTAAACTATGTTTAAATATTCGTTGATTTATTAACCATAATTCTGACATAATATCAGAGAACGTCGGCAGAATAACAAAAATAAAATGTCGATATTTCTCTTCATCTCATAAAATAGGAACACGTAAATTTAGTTTTCTTATAACATTTCATTTTATGCAGATTATCAGAGTTAAAATTTATTATTTTTGAATAATTAGTTGTTTCATTTTCATTTTTTCACACAAACTTTAATTTATAAATCAATTAAACACATTTAAACATATAAAATCCCAGAAATTTTGCTTAAAACATAGTTTTTCATATATAGGGTATTTTTTTAGAGGTATAGAACTTCGAATTGAATTATGCAGATTATCAGAGAGTTAAAATTTATTATTTTTGAATAATTAGTTGTTTCATTTTCATTTTTTCACACAAACTTTAATTTATAAATCAATTAAACACATTTAAACATATAAAATCCCAGAAGTTTTGCTTAAAACATAGTTTTTCATATATTTTAATAAACACTGACACATGCATACTAATTTATTTTCATGTACGTGTGTTTTTGACAGTTCATCGCATAAGATTATTCTTATAGGATTTCTTATAACAAAGCTCCCATAAAAAATCTTATAAGATTCACATAACACTAATTTGATGTCTCCACGTAACATAATTCTCTGCGATTGAATTTGACGCTCTTATCTTACATATTATGCTAGGTGTAGGCCAGAGCTACCCACAGAGAGAAAACTGAGAGGAATGTATAAGCGTATAAGTGTATTCATTTGTATAAAAAGCCGATTGATGTTCGGCACTCTTATATGTTAAGCTCAATATGCATAATTACAACTCTGTACTAGATACTAAAAAATACAACTCTTCATAGTAGGACATAGAAATACAGCTTTGAATTTTTTGTGACGTTATGTCATAAGTAATTTAAAAAACAAAAAGCTGAAAATATAAAAGAAGCGAAAGCAAGCAAAATAAACATACCGAGCAAAAATATATTAAAAGAATATCTAAATATCCAAAAACATATACATTAAACATGTCGATTGTCAAATATATGAAAAAACGGTGGGTTTTGTTATATAAACATATAATATATATATAATTTGAAAATAGTTTTTAGCAAAAGAATTTTAGAAACAAAATATTGAAATTTCATTTTATAAATGTTTATAAAATAAGTATATATGTATGTACATACATAAAAATATGTATATATTTATATAATATATATATATATATATATATATATTTATATGTATGTATATGTATACATACATATATATGTACATAGATATATTTAGGCTTATCATAAATAAAATTCCACATGGAAATTTTCGAGCGTGTGATCATGGAATCATGAAGAAAATGTGTGGTGGAAATTTTTGTATGTTTACATTTTTAAACTTCGGAAAAAATTGCTTGTGAATTTGTTTGCTTTCAAAAAACTTCATACGATTGCGAAATATTTTGATACTTTATGAAGAAAATTATTTATAAAAATTTGTCTGTCGGAAAATATGGAAATATGTAAGTTTTTGATTTTAATGGAATTGATGATACGATATTAAAATCCATGTGAACGAAAAATTTTATTTGGAAATTTTCACAAATTCACATATTCATGATAAGGCTGAATAAAATAATAAATGGTATACATATGTATATACATATGTTTCAATAAAAAAGTTTCTTTTTTTTTTTTGTTTTAGATATATATAAATATAATATTAATAAATATGTGAATCGTATATAAATAAAATTGTGCACATTATATTAACTAAATTTTAAAATTATCATTACAAAAAGGTGTTCAAAATTGGATTGAGCTGATGGTTCGCAGTGTTACGCCATGGAGTAATGGAAATTGTGAAATTACACATAAATATCTGAGATGTACAAGCTTTTTTGAAAATCGTATGTTTGAAATATAAGTGTTTAAATTTCTTCCAGTGAAATTTGTAAGTACATAAAACAGATAAATATCAAGTATTTTAATTTTAAACAAAAATATCAATGACAATTCACCGCATTTTGATGAATTTGTAGTTGTTTTCACAGCTTAACTATTTCTTATGTTGTCTCAAAAATCCAAACATCGAGTCTTTTAAGGCAGCTAAGAATGCTATTTCGTTTCGCAAGTTGAAATGATAAGCATCAGATATTGCTCAGAGTTATCCTCTAATAAGGACTCGAATTTTAAGACCGTATTTTACCAATTCAGATTCAATTTGTTTGCAAAAAACTAGCTTTTGTCTTTGTCGTGTTGACAAACTATCCTCTATCTCAAATTAATCCTTTGTTTGTCATTATTCAATATTTTACTCTTTGCAATATTCGCTTTAGCTTTAGCCGATTTGCAATTAAAAAATAATAATTTCGAAAAGATTAATGTTTCAAATATATACATATGTATATATGACTTAGACTTAAAAAACAATATATTAACAGCCTTATTTATAAATATTATTAAGGCTTTATAAAGGCTTAATAAGCAACATTTTGTATTGAAATCTGTTTTAAAAACCCTTTATAAAGACTTAATAATTTTTATAAATACGGCTATAAAATTTTATTTTGTAAATTAATGTGTGAAATAAATATAAAAAAGACATTGTTATTAACATTTTATAAATAATGGTTTACATTATTCCTATTTTAATAATTATTTTTAAGTAAATTGACTAAAAGCTTGAAGATTGTGACATATTTTTTCTAATATAATTTTTATTAAATTTTATTTTCAGAATCAACTTTGGAAGAGTTGGGTTACAATGTCGCCCAGACTACCATCGCATTCTACCTCCCCCGACCAAACAAGCTTTTATGCATCATATGAATAATCTGATTCATATTCTTGTGCCTACAAATATATTGAAAAAACTGTCCGCTGCAGAAAATAGTTCCTATGACGAATACGTAAAATGTGTGCATAGGACAATTCGATCGATGCCTTCAGCTAATCGTCATTCTTTAGGTCATGTAATAATGACATTTAAGAGTACTGCCGAATGTCAAAGTGTTCTAACATCTTTAGAATATGCAGAAGACTCTATGAAATATAAGTTTCTTCTTACATTAGTAAAAATACCAAACGAATATTGGTCGCAACTTTTACTATCCAGAGATGAAAATGATAACACACAATTTCACTCGCCCTCGAGCAGTAGAGAAAGCCTTATAACAGATGGTAAGGTTACTCTTATTTTTGTTTCAATAATTTTCAGAAATGTATGTACATATATTCTTTTTTGTCTTCCAGCTGCTCTTGAGAAATCAGACTTAAAAAAACGAAAGCGGAAGCATTTCAAATATTACTTTCAAAAGGTATAACTACTTATTTTAAATAAAACGTTTAGTCATATTTACATACATATGTACATATTTTTAGTTTACAAAGCCTTCAAAAAAAATGCTAACTAAACTCAAAAGAAGCTTCTTACATGGTAGGCTTACTTTAATTTTTTATTTAAATCGTTTGCGGATATATACATACATATATTCTTTTAATCTTATTTTCCAGCCACCCGTAAGAAGTCTGACTTAAGAAAAAGTAAGCGAAAGCATTTTAAGTATCATTCGCAACTTTTACTATCCAGAGATGAAATTGATAACACACAATTTCACTCGCCCTCGACCAGTACAAAAAGTACTATAATAGATGGTAAGTTTACTCTTATTTTTATTTCAATAATTTCCAGAAATGTATGTACATATATTCTTTTTTGTCTTCCAGCTGCTCTTAAGAAATTAGACTTAAAAAAACGAAACCGGAAGCATTTCAAATATTACTTTCAAAAGGTATAACTACTTATTTTAAATAAAACGTTTCTTCATATTTATTTACATATGTACTATGTATTTTTAGTTTAAAAAGCCTTCAAAAAAAATGCTTACTAAACTCAAAAGAAGCTTCTTACATGGTAAGCTTACTTTAATTTTTTATTTAAATGGTTTTCGGAAATATACATAAATATATTCTTTTAATCTTATTTTCCAGCCACCCGCAAAAAGTCTGACTTAAGAAAAAGTAAGCGAAAGCATTTTAAGTATCATTCGCAACTTTTACTATCCAGAGATGAAATTGATAACACACAATTTCACTCGCCCTCGACCAGTACAAAAAGTACTATAATAGATGGTAAGCTTACTCTTATTTTTATTTCAATAATTTTCAGAAATGTATGTAAGAAATCAGACTTAAAAAAACGAAACCGGAAGCATTTCAAAAAGGTATAACAGCTAATTTTAAATAAAACGTTTTGTCATATTTATTTACATACATATTTTTAGTTTACAAAGCCTTCAAAAAAAAATGCGAAGTAAACTTAAAAGAAGCTTCTTACATGGTAGGCTTACTCTTATTTTTTATTTAAATCGTTTGCAAAAATGTACATTCATATATTCTTTTATTCTTATTTTCCAGCCACCCGTAAGAAATATGGCTTAAGAAAAAGTAACCGGAAGCATTTCAAGTATTCTTTGCAAAAGGTATAACTACTAATTTGAAATAAAACGTTTTGTAATATTTATTTATGTCTTTTTAGTTTACAAAACCTTTAAACAAAATGTTATGTGAAATAAAAAGAGCCTTTTTACACGGTAGGCTTACCCTTGTTTTTTTTCAATCGTTTTTAGAAATATAAATATTTTCTATTAATTTTATCTTCTAGTTACTCCTAAGAAATTAGACTTGAGAAAACGTAAAAGGAAGCATTTAAAATATTATTTCCAAAAGGTAGAAACAATAATTTTAAATAAAAATCTTCATAATATTTATATATGTACATATATCTTTTCAGTTTACAAAGACTTCAAGCAAAATTTTAGATAAAATCAAAAGGACTTTTTTACAAAACCTTTAAGAAAATGTATATAAGATCGAAACAAAATCTAACTGAATATGTACTCGTAAGAGCGTTTTTATCCAAATTTTTTGACATGTGCATACGCAGTACAACTTCGTTTTTGTATTTTTATTTTTATGTATAAAATTAATATGTATTTTTATAAAATTAATATCTAAATTCTTGTGTGTACATAAGTAGGTATAGCGGTGGAAAAAATAATAGAAACAATTTTTTTTGGATCATTTTCTTAAACATTTAAGTTATTAATCTTCTAAATAAAAGCAATAACAATTTTTGACAAAAACAAAAACCTGAAACATGATTGATGTTTTTAATTGAGAATGGAAAAAATAATAGAAATAGAACAAGAACAAGAATTAAGCTAATAAGCAATGCCTAAAGCTTGTTTCAACTTAATCAGCCTTATCGGGAATAAAAGGCGAAATTTTTCCCGTGAACAAAATAATGGTGAAAAAAATTAGAAAATAGTATGCTGACACAACAACCATGCAAGCATTGGTGATCACAATTTTAGGGAAAGGGAACACTTCACGTGAACTTTTATTCCCGATAAGGGTGAATATTTTGTAAATCCTTTTTTCTATCGTACCGCTTCCTTGTATCTGCGTTTCTTGGAATTTGCGAAATCCTTATACTTATCGTGGTATCGAATGATTATTCCCCCTGATTTTTTTTCTTATGGGTCAATACTGTCAAATGCGTTCCTTTAAGATTCACCATATATGTTCTATGGGGATACGAACTGGAAACAGAAATTGCAACAAGACAATCACTCTATTGCTTCTTAACTAATTGTTCATCAGAATGGATGGCATTGTCCCGCATGAACTCTCATTTACGAGGCATTTCCTTTTTCGCAAATGACAACATTTTCATCCGCAATATGCAACGATAATAAGATGCACATATCCTACCTCCTATCATGCAAATTAGACCCACACCATGTAATGAAAATGAACTACCACCATCCTTAAAAGTCTTCTTAGTACACTTTGGAGCATAGAATGTGTTTACGGGACGTCGTACATAGTTTTTGCCATCGAATCCAAATAAATTTATTTCAGTTTCCTCTGACTACAATATGGTTTTCCAATGCGGGTGGTCTCTGTGTTTATTGGCAAACGATATCCGATGTCTAATGTTTTTACTAGACTGCATTGGTACCTTTCTTGGATTTCTAGTCATAAACTCAGCTTCTGTCCGCTTCTGATATCCATACTTTGGTCACTGTTAAGATAATCTGAAGTTTGGAATGGGTTAATTTAGTAGAGCCGAAACAGTATTCTATCCTGTTAACATGTATTTTTGCGTGTTTTTCCTCGTGGCTAAACTCGCGTTTTGGCACGGATTGCGTTAAAATACCTTTTTTTTGGCATTGCACAATTTTTTCTATTTCATCCACTGTTTTTCCGTCCCTGCAAGGGGTTTTTATACCATCCTTCTCCGGTTCAGTTCGATGTGTATGTGTGATTATAAATAATTTCACATAAAAAAGTTTAATGCAAATTATGACTTTTTATTGATAAATGTTGTTTAAAGCTCAGAATTGCAATGCTCTCCTCTTGAGTGAATAAAATGCATTTTTTTCTATTATTTTTTCCAAGAAAAACCTTAACTACATCACTAAAAAACGCGAATGAGATGAACACGAAACTAACTAACGCAGCCATGAAATGTGCCGATATTTTAACATCAAATCACAGCCATACTTATCAAGATATATCTCTTCGCATTTCGAATTTTTTCAGTTTGTTTCTATTATTTTTTCCACCACTGTATACATATACGTCGCTACCTTAATATATTCCCTACGGCCCTAACTCATTATTTTTTGAAATCGATATTTTTGCATTTTTCGATACATTAAATATTCTTCTATTGAAATATGGTGCATTATTTTCTGGCGTTACGTGACATTCGTACGACAATATGCTAAAAAAAGAATTGAAAAACATGTTTAAAAAAATTTTTTTCTTGCATTTGAGAAGTGATTATTAAATAGCTCCATATTCAGTTAACAAATGCTAACAATCAAACCCACAGATTTCAAGATATGATCAAAACATGACCTGGCGTTACGTTACAAAAAACAGAAGTGGAGTTTGAAAACTTTTTTGTTAGGACTTGGACTGATATACGTTTACTGCCGTATTCAGAAAAAATTATTTTGATTTACGAAAGGTTTACAAAACAAATTTTGTATGGAAATTTGTTTGTTAAACTTTTTGTAAACCTAAATTATTTTTTCTGAATAAGGCTTTTATTTTCTAAGCTTCTAGATTTAAAATTTTTTCCCCTTTTTTATCTGTTAGCCTTAGTATCATGCGTTACGTTAAATGTCGTGTCGTTACATACATTTTCAGTTGATATTTTTTTGGTATTATGTTATTTACCACTCACTGATATTTAATTAATATTAAATATTTCTCATTTATAGTACAAGAAAACAAATCTTTTGGTTAACTTTAAATTTGTCCGTCATGGCAAACTTTTCTCTGGAAGTGCCTTTCTCTATTAAGTTAGCGTTATTTACAAATTTAGATGCATATCGTACTTCTTCCTCTAAAATGGTTCAGTACACTTTTTTCACTTTTTGCAAGAAAACGATGCACAGCGGTCATATCTACCTACTGTAAATATCTTACATCATTTTCAACCGACTCCGTCTGTCCGTCACAGGCTTTTTTCTCAGGAACCGTAAGAGCTACGGACCTGAAATTTGGACAGAGTATGTAGAACCTTGGCCGCTACAACAAAAAATACATGAGAGTTACCAATTAAAGGGTGTTCCAAAACGAGCAACGAAAAATGTTAAAATCCCATGTAATATACATACAATTGTATGTACATACATACATATGTATATTGACACTTGAAATTTGTAAAATTAGTGTATTTTTATACAGACTACAACAATAAGCACTAAAATTTAATAAAAATTTAAATTAAAGGGTGGTCCATCAGTTAATGCAATTTTGACTATGTAATTTTGACAATTTGTTGTATCTTGGAAACCGTAAGAGGCAAACTCTTGAAATTTTCAAAAACGGTGAAATTAAAAAATTCCAAAATTATAAAATTACCAAACCAGAAAAAATCGCCAAAAACAAAAAAATCGCCATAACCAAAAAAGCACAAAATTAAAAAAAAATCTAACACTAAAATAATAGGCTAAAGTTTGTATTGAATTACATATCTGGTGTCCGTACGGAACCCTTCCTGCGCGGATCACGGGTAGCACTTCACTGAATTTATTTAAGAGTATATTAAACGGTTTTTGCCTCTACTGAGAACTTGCAAATTTTGAGTTACCCCCTTTAGAGGAACGATTGCGATATGTGTGTGCATACATAAGTATATATCGTCAACTAAAATGCAAAAAGGCGTAACTAACAAAAATATAATTTTACAGAAGCATATAACTAAAAAAAACAAACTTGTAGTGTTAAATACCCTTGTTTTTTGATAATAACAGCGTCATTTTTGATCGCAGAAGTGTAAAATTTGATCAAGACATGTAGTTTAATGGCATTCATGATAATCAATCAACAACTCAATTTTGAATTTTTTGTTAGTTACAGCTTTTTGCATTTTCGCCAACTATATGTTGGCGTTTGTTTGCCGCCATATTGAGTTTTTACTACTGCCATATCTTTAGTAACACTTCCAAGATTAAGACAAATCGATTGATGTAAGATTCATCAAAATCGGTTCACGCGTTCGGCTTATACCCAAAGAGAACAAAATATTACTGGCATTTTGCTGGAATGTTGATTAAGTTGCAGATAATCGGTAATATTGCAAGAATATTGTCGAAATAGTAAAAATAGTAAAATAGTAAAATGTGGTAATATTACATTTCCAACATATTACCAATATTATTATAATATTACAAAAAATTATTAGATGATATTATATCAGGGTTGAGAAATCAGATTTACAAATTGTACTAATTTGTTGTTGAGCTTCTCATTTGTTTAAATGAAAGTTTATAACATAATAACTCTAGTTGTTCTAAGAAACTTTGGGTAAACGTTCCCTGATGATCTGCATTAGCAACAGTGAAATGCGTATAGGACCCAGCTAAACCCCTCAATAATCAATTTCAAAGTATTTTTAATAAAAAAAATAGTTTACTTAGTAAGTAAAATAATAATTTGGGGTTGTTAGTGCGTTAAAAAATTTTTAATCTTAAAAAAAATATTTTACTTAATAAGTAAAATATTAATTTGGGATTATTAGTGTTTTTAAAAAACTTTTAACTTAAATTGTAACAATTCCCATAAAAAACATTAATTATTTCTTGTCATTTTTCTCATACAAATTCAAAACGCATTAATGACTATAATTAATATAGGAAAAATCATCTAAATCAAACTGTTTTAATTTCTTGCAGACGAGTTTTGGTAGGATTTATTTTTGAAGCTACTCCTTCAACAAACTAATTTTCATGAATTAGAAAAATTTTGAAGTTTAATTTTGTCAAAAAATAGCCATAATAATCGCCAAAAAATTTATTTATCGCCAAAAAAAAAATCGTCATTTCGCCAAACCAAAAATTTGGACGCCAAAAAATTTTAAAATCACCACGTTTGGCGAGAAATCAGCATATCTCACAGCCCTGACTACAAGTAGAAATGCGTGAGAGTTTACGAAAGGAATTGAGAGAGAGAGAGAGTAAGAAATGTACAAAGGTGCTAAAACCAAAATACAAGCAAGTACAATATTTATGATTGTAAATTAATGGGTTGCTCACAAGCAGTCATATTTTTTCGTTTTATAACTTTAAAACGTGTTAATTTATGAGTACCATTTGAATACCCCAATTATGTTTAAAATCTTAAACACGAATAGGACGTTAAACACATATGAATGTAAGTGTGAACATAGTATAACTTTAATTAGACACTGAAAAATTAAACGAGAATTGAAATACGCTTTAATTATTTATGAAAATTAACTTAAACTATGTTTAAATATTCGTTGATTTATTAACCATAATTCTGACATAATATCAGAGAACGTCGGCAGAATAACAAAAATAAAATGTCGATATTTCTCTTCATCTCATAAAATAGGAACACGTAAATTTAGTTTTCTTATAACATTTCATTTTATGCAGATTATCAGAGAGTTAAAATTTATTATTTTTGAATAATTAGTTGTTTCATTTTCATTTTTTCACACAAACTTTAATTTATAAATCAATTAAACACATTTAAACATATAAAATCCCAGAAATTTTGCTTAAAACATAGTTTTTCATATATAGGGTATTTTTTTAGAGGTATAGAACTTCGAATTGAATTATGCAGATTATCAGAGAGTTAAAATTTATTATTTTTGAATAATTAGTTGTTTCATTTTCATTTTTTCACACAAACTTTAATTTATAAATCAATTAAACACATTTAAACATATAAAATCCCAGAAGTTTTGCTTAAAACATAGTTTTTCATATATTTTAATAAACACTGACACATGCATACTAATTTATTTTCATGTACGTGTGTTTTTGACAGTTCATCGCATAAGATTATTCTTATAGGATTTCTTATAACAAAGCTCCCATAAAAAATCTTATAAGATTCACATAACACTAATTTGATGTCTCCACGTAACATAATTCTCTGCGATTGAATTTGACGCTCTTATCTTACATATTATGCTAGGTGTAGGCCAGAGCTACCCACAGAGAGAAAACTGAGAGGAATGTATAAGCGTATAAGTGTATTCATTTGTATAAAAAGCCGATTGATGTTCGGCACTCTTATATGTTAAGCTCAATATGCATAATTACAACTCTGTACTAGATACTAAAAAATACAACTCTTCATAGTAGGACATAGAAATACAGCTTTGAATTTTTTGTGACGTTATGTCATAAGTAATTTAAAAAACAAAAAGCTGAAAATATAAAAGAAGCGAAAGCAAGCAAAATAAACACACCGAGCAAAAATATATTAAAAGAATATCTAAATATCCAAAAACATATACATTAAACATGTCGATTGTCAAATATATGAAAAAACGGTGGGTTTTGTTATATAAACATATAATATATATATAATTTGAAAATAGTTTTTAGCAAAAGAATTTTAGAAACAAAATATTGAAATTTCATTTTATAAATGTTTATAAAATAAGTATATATGTATGTACATACATAAAAATATGTATATATTTATATAATATATATATATATATATATATATATATTTATATGTATGTATATGTATACATACATATATATGTACATAGATATATTTAGGCTTATCATAAATAAAATTCCACATGGAAATTTTCGAGCGTGTGATCATGGAATCATGAAGAAAATGTGTGGTGAAAATTTTTGTATGTTTACATTTTTAAACTTCGGAAAAAATTGCTTGTGAATTTGTTTGCTTTCAAAAAACTTCATACGATTGCGAAATATTTTGATACTTTATGAAGAAAATTATTTATAAAAATTTGTCTGTCGGAAAATATGGAAATATGTAAGTTTTTGATTTTAATGGAATTGATGATACGATATTAAAATCCATGTGAACGAAAAATTTTATTTGGAAATTTTCACAAATTCACATATTCATGATAAGGCTGAATAAAATAATAAATGGTATACATATGTATATACATATGTTTCAATAAAAAAGTTTCTTTTTTTTTTGTTTTAGATATATATAAATATAATATTAATAAATATGTGAATCGTATATAAATAAAATTGTGCACATTATATTAACTAAATTTTAAAATTATCATTACAAAAAGGTGTTCAAAATTGGATTGAGCTGATGGTTCGCAGTGTTACGCCATGGAGTAATGGAAATTGTGAAATTACACATAAATATCTGAGATGTACAAGCTTTTTTGAAAATCGTATGTTTGAAATATAAGTGTTTAAATTTCTTCCAGTGAAATTTGTAAGTACATAAAACAGATAAATATCAAGTATTTTAATTTTAAACAAAAATATCAATGACAATTCACCGCATTTTGATGAATTTGTAGTTGTTTTCACAGCTTAACTATTTCTTATGTTGTCTCAAAAATCCAAACATCGAGTCTTTTAAGGCAGCTAAGAATGCTATTTCGTTTCGCAAGTTGAAATGATAAGCATCAGATATTGCTCAGAGTTATCCTCTAATAAGGACTCGAATTTTAAGACCGTATTTTACCAATTCAGATTCAATTTGTTTGCAAAAAACTAGCTTTTGTCTTTGTCGTGTTGACAAACTATCCTCTATCTCAAATTAATCCTTTGTTTGTCATTATTCAATATTTTACTCTTTGCAATATTCGCTTTAGCTTTAGCCGATTTGCAATTAAAAAATAATAATTTCGAAAAGATTAATGTTTCAAATATATACATATGTATATATGACTTAGACTTAAAAAACAATATATTAACAGCCTTATTTATAAATATTATTAAGGCTTTATAAAGGCTTAATAAGCAACATTTTGTATTGAAATCTGTTTTAAAAACCCTTTATAAAGACTTAATAATTTTTATAAATACGGCTATAAAATTTTATTTTGTAAATTAATGTGTGAAATAAATATAAAAAAGACATTGTTATTAACATTTTATAAATAATGGTTTACATTATTCCTATTTTAATAATTATTTTTAAGTAAATTGACTAAAAGCTTGAAGATTGTGACATATTTTTTCTAATATAATTTTTATTAAATTTTATTTTCAGAATCAACTTTGGAAGAGTTGGGTTACAATGTCGCCCAGACTACCATCGCATTCTACCTCCCCCGACCAAACAAGCTTTTATGCATCATATGAATAATCTGATTCATATTCTTGTGCCTACAAATATATTGAAAAAACTGTCCGCTGCAGAAAATAGTTCCTATGACGAATACGTAAAATGTGTGCATAGGACAATTCGATCGATGCCTTCAGCTAATCGTCATGCTTTAGGTCATGTAATAATGACATTTAAGAGTACTGCCCAATGTCAAAGTGTTCTAACATCTTTAGAATATGCAGAAGACTCTATGATATATAAGTTTCTTCTTACAGTAGTAAAAATACCAAACGAATATTGGTCGCAACTTTTACTATCCAGAGATGAAAATGATAACACACAATTTCACTCGCCCTCGAGCAGTAGAGAAAGCCTTATAACAGATGGTAAGGTTACTCTTATTTTTGTTTCAATAATTTTCAGAAATGTATGTACATATATTCTTTTTTGTCTTCCAGCTGCTCTTAAGAAATCAGACTTAAAAAAACGAAAGCGGAAGCATTTCAAATATTACTTTCAAAAGGTATAACTACTTATTTTAAATAAAACGTTTAGTCATATTTACATACATATGTACATATTTTTAGTTTACAAAGCCTTCAAAAAAAATGCTAACTAAACTCAAAAGAAGCTTCTTACATGGTAGGCTTACTTTAATTTTTTATTTAAATCGTTTGCGGATATATAAATTATGTATTTTTAAATTTTATTCATAAAAAAATAGAACTTTATTTCACTGTTTTCAAAATACAACTGAACTTATGAAATTAATTTTGTTCTTACAATAACTTAAACTAAATATTAATTTGCATGGTAATCAAAATGACACGCGCTGT
The DNA here is from genome assembly GCA_949987645.1 of Tachina grossa. Taxonomy (NCBI): domain Eukaryota; kingdom Metazoa; phylum Arthropoda; class Insecta; order Diptera; family Tachinidae; genus Tachina; species Tachina grossa. Next base: position 119,273,211 of record OX465278.1, on the reverse strand, counting down.
TGTTATTTTGCAATATTGGTTACTAATAATTTATTTACCTGTCTGCAATTTGTGTCAGCGATTTAATTATTGTGAAATAATTTGTAATAGGGGCATTCAACGTTTTCTGCGTTAACACCTCCCTTTTTAATTTCGAGCGTCCCGTTCGATCAAAAATATGGAATATTAGAGATTCTTGTTATGCTAGGTTTTTCAGGCTTTTTGGTGTCCGACAATTCTGGCATGGATGTATGTACCGATGGGATTGCCTCTAGCGTTGTTGGAACAAGGATTGTTTTACTTCTTCTTTTTAGTATCTTTGTTTTGACCAACAGAATAACCATGGATATTATCGTCATTAGAGAGAGACTGAGATTAACTGCAAATCCTTTTTTGTTTTTGTCATCCAGAAGATCTATTGCTTCGGTGTTATTTGCTCGTAATTCCTTCACCATTTCCAATGATAAAGTTTCTTCTATATTTTGGTGCAAATACTTAGTTTGTAAAATAGCTGGTAACGGTTGTAATCGTATTGTTTCAAAAAAATCATAGGTTTTGTTGGCTATCGTCACAGATGTATTGCAGAACTGTATCACATAGGTTCCCGTAAGATTCTGTGGTTCATTATCGACAAGAATTGTTCCATTGAATTGGTTGAGAAGAATCGTTCCTGGTGCAATTTCTTCAAGAGTGGGGATGCTTCGATTGTCTATTAAGGTGCATTTTGCTATTTTACTTTTAATTAAGTTCGCTAGACACATATCGCTTTCAATATCATCCAAATTATTTATATTGCATATTGTAATATTATTATAATCCTTGCATTCATTTTTCATACCATACATTACATTATCGCATATGAGAATATTTCGATATTTTATTTTGTTTACATATTTTCCGAACTTAATTGGTCTTACTAACATTTTATTACATGAATTTAGATGTGTGCTAGGTATGCTTAATATATAAATAATAGAATCATGATTAGACGCTATTTTTATTTCAGAAAGTTCAAATGCTTGTTCCAGGTTTATAAAAGGTATGGAAGCTGTATTTATTATTTGCTTTACGATATCAATTTCTCCAGCTGTTAATAAGAAGGAATTAACTACACCTGCTTTTGCCCAATGCATGGCATGTTGAATGTTAGTCAATTCTTCCTTAACACTGTCTAGTTTATATTTTAGTACTGTTATTAGTTGTTCTTTTAAATTTTCATTTTTATTATAATTATTCTTATGATTAAATGTTTCAATTATACTATTTGTTATGTGGGTTAGTTCATTAATTTTTTCCAATGTTACTTTATTAATAACAACTTGTTTGTTGTTATTTCTTAGTACTTTATTTGTCTTTTTAGTTAGTATTTCGAAATCTTCATGATCAGGACTTCCTGCAATCCACTTCCAAGCAGAACCTATAAAATCTAGGGATCTTTTTGACCTTGGTTTTAGTCTGTCCAGATATAATTGAAGTTCTGTAACTTCATGATTTAAAAAGGGTTGCAGAGGGTGAGAAGAGCTAATGTCATGGTTTAATGTTTCTTGCAGTTTATTTATTAAGTTCTGATATACGTTTGTGTCGATGACGTGGATTAATTTAAATGTACCAGTCTGTAATTTTGCTAGTCCTGAGTTCCATGTTACTATTTGTGAGTTGGAATAGTCCAAAATCTTTACCTCGGCCGAAACCAGTGTTAGAAATGACCTGAAAATTAAAGCTTTTTTAGTTCTTGATATTATTTTTGTGTACTATTTTTCCTGATTCTGTTAAGACTGTTGTGTTTCTATTTTCTTTAACTGTTTCTTTCCGGTATGTTCTGCTAAGTTTCGTTCCTAATCTTTTATTTTCTTTCACATAAATGGTTTCTCCAGGTTCATAAGTCTTGGGTACTATTTTTTTTTGTTATGGTAATTCATGTCTTCTAACTGTTTCTCTTGAAGTCTCTTGATAGTATCTAGTTTAACCTTTTCTATTTCTTGCGGATTGGTACTTACTCTACCCAAAAAAAATAATTCTATTGGCTTTTTTTTATGGTTGAATGTACGGAATTATTGTATTCATATACTGCTCTATGCAATAGTTCTGAAAATGTTTTGTGTAAGTTTTCGGTTTTTAAACAACGCATTAATTCTGCGATTGTGGAATGGAACCTTTCTATTTGTCCATTTACACTACTACTATATGGTGGAATCTTAAATACCTTTATATTATATTCATTTTCTAGCATAAAAACAATAGTTGTAGAATTGAAGGATTTTTCGTTATCCACAACGATTGTTTCTGGTATACCAAAGGAAAGTACGAGTTCTCTTAGAGGTTCCTTAACATCCTCAATGGCTCTGGACTTCAATATTCTTGTTTGCGCAAATTTGGAAAATTTATCTATAGCAGTTAATATTGCTTTTTTTTCTGTGATGAAAATATCTATGTGTATGATCTGGCCAGGATATGTTGGTATTGGTGTCTCTTGGAGGGCGATTTTATTAGGGTGCCTATCGTATTTATTTTCTTTACACACTTTACATAAATTAGTGATCTTTTTTATCTTAGAATGCATTTGGGGAAAATAAAATTTGGTTATAAGTTGTGTTCTATTTTCTCTGCTATTTCTGTGTGCCCTATTGTGTTCTTTTATTATTTCACTTTCCTGTTCTTCTTCATTCTTTAAATCTGTTACCATGGTTCGAGTATATTTTGCTCTATATTGTGTAAAATTATCTCTATAAATCTCCTGCAATTTTCCTAAGATGTCATCAGAAGTTTTTATACAATTTGTCACAGAGGGATTTAAGTATTTTTTTAAGAGTTGAATTAGAAAATCTTCTGTAATATTGGGTTCATTTATGGTATGCCTATGAAAAGTGGGGAATACGATTTCAAAACTGTAAGCTGATTGTATTTCTTCATTGGAAATTATTATTTGATTTTTAAAAGCATTGAGCGGTGCGTCTGTAAATTGTATAAGATTATGAGATGAGCTTTCGTCGCTATGTTGAGTGGCAGTTAATGTATTTATTTGAGAGTTTTCCTGCGAAGGTCTTGACAAAGCGTCGGCGACAACATTAGTACTACCTGGTTTATAATGCAACTCATAGTTATAATCTTCAAGAAATGCTTTCCATCTTTTCAATTTGAAATTAGAATTTTTACAATTTAAGGCATATGTGAGTGGAAGGTGATCAGTATAAATTTTTAATTTTGGAGACCCATATAAATAGTTTCGGAGCGACTTTAATGACCATACGATTGCGAGCATTTCTTTTTCGTTAGTAGCGTATTGCTCCTCTGCTCTGCTAAGTGTTCTAGACAGAAATACAATTGGCCTATTGTCTTGTGATAGAACGGCTCCGAGAGCATAATTTGAGGCATCTGTCGTTAGACAAAACTCTTTATTGAAATTTGGGTATGCCAACATTACATCCTCGGAAGTTAGTGCTGTTTTCAGTTTACTAAAGGCATCTATAGCGTCTTGTCCCAGTTCTATTGGTATCTTTTTGGAGGTGTGCTTAGACGAACGTCCTGCCTCCCCTCTCAAAAGCATTGTCAGGGGCTTAGCAATTTTAGCGTAGTCCCTGATAAAGCGCCTATAGTAATTTGAAATTCCCAGAAATGACCTCAACTCCTTAAGTGTTTTGGGTCTTGGGAAGTTTAAAATTGCTTCCACTTTCTTTGGGTTAGTTTTTATTCCTTTGTTTGAAATTATAAAGCCTAAAAATTCTACTTCTTCCTTCAAAAATTCACATTTGTCCAATTGTACTTTCATGTTTGCACGCTCTAAGGTTTTAAATATAGTATCTAAATTTTCATAGTGTTTCTTTTCGTTTTCTGCAAATATAATTATATCATCCATATAAACAAAGCATATCTTCCCAATATACTCCCTCAAAATATCATCTAAAGTACGTTGGAATATGGATGGTGCGTTTTTCAATCCAAATGGGAGTCGTGTAAACTCGTATTTGCCGTTATTCACTGAAAACGCTGTTTTTTGCCTATCTATTTCTTTGAGTGGTATTTGGTGGAAACCACTTTTAAGGTCCAAGACTGAGAAGAACTTATTTTGACCAAGTTGCGGAAGTACGTCGTTTATTTCCGGAATTGGGTATCGGTCTGGTGTTGTTTGTTCATTCAGTTTTCTGTAGTCAATTACCATCCTAAATTTCTTTTGTCCCGATGCGTCAGCTTTCTTTGGAACTATCCAAATCGGCGAGTTGTAGGGCGATCTGGAAGGCCGAATAATCCCCTGTTGCAAGAGCTCTTGTATTTGTTTTTCTACCTCTTTTTTTAAATGCATAGGGTAGGGATAATAACGAGAATATACTGGTTCGTCTGTTTTTGTATGAATTTCGGCCACTACAGCCGAAGTATATGTTAAGCTCTCATTTGGTTCACTGAAAAGTAATCTGTTTCTTAAAATTATTTCTTGTAAATTGTCTTTCTGTTCTTTGGTCAAGTGTTCCGTTCTAATGTCGATATTGTTCACTGAATGAGATGTTTTTTGTTTTATTCTAACTTTTAATCTTCCATTTATTATCATATAATTTCCGGCTGAATAAATTATTGCCGAAAGTTCTTTAAGGCTATCATTTCCTAAAATGCCATGAAAAGACTTAAGTGTTGGTAATAAGAAGAACTTTAATTTTTTAGTATGATCATCGAATAAATTTATAAAAGTATGTTCAGTAATTTTAATATGTCCTCCTACCGAGTTGGCTGAGAAGGATTCTTGATTTGGTATAGGATTCGGTACTAGGCTTGGCTGAATATAGTTCTTGTTCGATCCAGTATCAATCAAGAAATTTAGAATCTGTCCGGTTTTCGTCCTGCATTCAATATAGGGCAAGGACGAACTAGTTAGTCTAAAAAATGGATGTCAACAAAGTCGTTAACTTCTAATTGATTTGAAGATTCTGGTTCATTTTCTAAATATTCATTTAACGTTGGTAGTCCTTCCTGATTTTCATAACTAAGTAATTGCTGTTCGTAATATTGTTCGTCTAAGTCCTCATTTTGCTGAGTTTCTATATGGAAATTTCTTTGGATTTTTGGAGGAAGTCTTCTTTGTTCAGATTGTTGTACGTTTGGTCTTTTTCCGAAAAATTTATCGTTTTGAGCAGGCCTATTCATATAATTAATGGCCCTGGTTCTAACTGACGGGTCTATGTCCATTGGTTCGGGTCTTGGTTGAGGTTTAGGTTCAGTTGGTCTTGGTGGAGGAAAATTTTGATTTATGTAACCCTGGGGGCGCATTTGATTGAAATTGTTCCTATGGTAGATCGGAGCAGGTACATGATAGGATCTTTGGTGAGAGGAAGGTTGTGGCATGTGTGCCAACTGCGGAAAAAATTCTTGTTGGTAGTTATAACGGTTGCTCCGCTTATTATTGGTAGGCTTGGGATGGTTATGTGAGTTCGCAAATTGCGTTCTCACAAACTGATTTTCCATCTTTAAGCACAGATGAAGTGCTTGTGGCAAGTCCCTTGGTTCCTTCATTCCCAAATGTAAGGACATATTTCCTCTAAGGCCTCTAATAAAGGTGTCTAAGGCTTTATCTCGATACGTTTGTGTAAGTAGATCGAGGGCCTCTCTTCCTATATCCATGCAGGATAATTTATTCATGATTAAAGAAAGGTGAGAGTATACCTGTTGGTAGAACTCTTGAATTTTATTGTTACCCTGCACAAGAGTACTCATTTGGTACTCCAATGTAGTAAGGTCCCTTTTGTCTGCATAATGTAATGCAAGACATTTTGTAATACTTTCCCAGTTTAGGGGCGTATTATAAGATTCCAGCGCAGCATCTGCGCTACCCACAATTTTGTTTCTGATAGTGGTTAAAATTGCATAATATTTTGGAGTTCCTTTCATGTTTTCGTAAATTATAAGTATTCTATCTACGCTCTTTTTCCAAGAGCTAAACTCTGAAGGGTTTCCTGAAAATTCCCTTAAGCTCCGGACAACGTCAGGGACTTTGTCCAGGTCAGTTAAATTGTTCCTGAATCTTTCTTCTATCACTTGGTCTTCACCACCTATGTTCATATTTGGATCTAAAAATCGTCTGAATGCAAGTTCACACTGATGTGCGCAGATTCTAGCTATCCTGTCGTCTTCATTTTCTCTATTTCCCTCAACTACGGGTGCCGCATTTGGAAGGTTTGCGTTGTTAAGAACTGCAGGCCTGATCAAATTGTTTGGGTTTGACATGATCTTTTTTTTTTTTTTTTTTTTAAGTAAGTCTTTATTCTTATTGAAGCTTTTTGTAAAAAAAAAAAAAAAAATTTTCGTTAACTAAGAGGAGGGTTTCTTTTTTTTATTTTGTTATTTCTGTTGGAGGGTCCCGTAGGAATCGCAACAGTTTTATTTATTATGGTTATATATTTCTTCCCTTTTTTACTATTGGTTCTCCGGGAATCACAATAGTAGTTCTAATCAATAATGCTCACTCTTTAATTAAGTAAAATAATTTTTGGTAAAATTTTCCGATTAATTTATCTATAATATTTTGAACAAATGCTTTATAAGCTTTCAAAACTTCACTATTAAATTTTTTTTTTTTTTTTTAAATGTTTGATTAATTCGTTTAGAATTTCTCAATAAATATTTATTGGTTTAATATCCTCAAATAATTCACTATTTTTTGAAAATTAAGTTTTGATTAATTTGAAAATAATTTGTTTAAAATTTCTCAATATTAATAAATTTTTGTTGCTTTAAGAGCTTTAAGTAATTCACTTTTTTTTTTCTTTTTTGATTAATTTGATAATAATTTGTTTAAAATTTCTCAATTGCCTTAAGAGCTTTAAGTAATTCACTATATAAAATTGTATATATATATATTTTTTAACTTTCCACTTTTTAAATTAAAATAGCTTACATGACTAATCTTACAATCATCCTTATGAAGCTGGTAGAGGGTATTTTATCCTTTTCTTCAATATACTGGGGTTACCGCACTACTCCAAGTTCCTCACTCCAAACGTCCTTATTTGGCAGATGGTTGTATTTATTACAGCCTGTGGGGTGTTGATTTTTGGAAAAACTTCTTCTAGCTTGCAGCCTATGGGGTGTCTTTGAGATGAAGCTTCCTTCAGTTAACAGCCTGTGGGATGTTTTTTGTTTGTTGTTGGAGTCTCCTTCTTATTACAGCCTATGGGGTGTTTATTTAGATGGAGATCCTTTCACGTTGGGCGCCAATTATGTATTTTTAAATTTTATTCATAAAAAAAATAGAACTTTATTTCACTGTTTTCAAAATACAACTGAACTTATGAAATTAATTTTGTTCTTACAATAACTTAAACTAAATATTAATTTGCATGGTAATCAAAATGACACGCGCTGTTGTTATTTTGCAATATTGGTTACTAATAATTTATTTACCTGTCTGCAATTTGTGTCAGCGATTTAATTATTGTGAAATAATTTGTAATAGGGGCATTCAACGTTTTCTGCGTTAACATATACATACATATATTCTTTTAATCTTATTTTCCAGCCACCCGTAAGAAGTCTGACTTAAGAAAAAGTAAGCGAAAGCATTTTAAGTATCATTCGCAACTTTTACTATCCAGAGATGAAATTGATAACACACAATTTCACTCGCCCTCGACCAGTACAAAAAGTACTATAATAGATGGTAAGCTTACTCTTATTTTTATTTCAATAATTTCCAGAAATGTATGTACATATATTCTTTTTTGTCTTCCAGCTGCTCTTAAGAAATTAGACTTAAAAAAACGAAACCGGAAGCATTTCAAATATTACTTTCAAAAGGTATAACTACTTATTTTAAATAAAACGTTTCTTCATATTTATTTACATATGTACATATTTTTAGTTTAAAAAGCCTTCAAAAAAAATGCTTACTAAACTCAAAAGAAGCTTCTTACATGGTAAGCTTACTTTAATTTTTTATTTAAATGGTTTTCGGAAATATACATAAATATATTCTTTTAATCTTATTTTCCAGCCACCCGCAAAAAGTCTGACTTAAGAAAAAGTAAGCGAAAGCATTTTAAGTATCATTCGCAACTTTTACTATCCAGAGATGAAATTGATAACACACAATTTCACTCGCCCTCGACCAGTACAAAAAGTACTATAATAGATGGTAAGCTTACTCTTATTTTTATTTCAATAATTTTCAGAAATGTATGTATGTACATATATTTTTTTTTTTGTCTTCCAGCTGCTCTTAAGAAATCAGACTTAAAAAAACGAAACCGGAAGCATTTCAAAAAGGTATAACAGCTAATTTTAAATAAAACGTTTTGTCATATTTATTTACATACATATTTTTAGTTTACAAAGCCTTCAAAAAAAATGCGAAGTAAACTTAAAAGAAGCTTCTTACATGGTAGGCTTACTCTTATTTTTTATTTAAATCGTTTGCAAAAATGTACATTCATATAATCTTTTATTCTTATTTTCCAGCCACCCGTAAGAAATATGGCTTAAGAAAAAGTAACCGGAAGCATTTCAAGTATTCTTTGCAAAAGGTATAACTACTAATTTGAAATAAAACGTTTTGTAATATTTATTTATGTCTTTTTAGTTTACAAAACCTTTAAACAAAATGTTATGTGAAATAAAAAGAGCCTTTTTACACGGTAGGCTTACCCTTGTTTTTTTTTCAATCGTTTTTAGAAATATAAATATTTTCTATTAATTTTATCTTCTAGTTACTCCTAAGAAATTAGACTTGAGAAAACGTAAAAGGAAGCATTTAAAATATTATTTCCAAAAGGTAGAAACAATAATTTTAAATAAAAATCTTCATAATATTTATATATGTACATATATCTTTTCAGTTTAAAAAGACTTCAAGCAAAATTTTAGATAAAATCAAAAGGACTTTTTTACAAAACCTTTAAGAAAATGTATATAAGATCGAAACAAAATCTAACTGAATATGTACTCGTAAGAGCGTTTTTATCCAAATTTTTTGACATGTGCATACGCAGTACAACTTCGTTTTTGTATTTTTATTTTTATGTATAAAATTAATATGTATTTTTATAAAATTAATATCTAAATTCTTGTGTGTACATAAGTAGGTATAGCGGTGGAAAAAATAATAGAAACAATTTTTTTTGGATCATTTTCTTAAACATTTAAGTTATTAATCTTCTAAATAAAAGCAATAACAATTTTTGACAAAAACAAAAACCTGAAACATGATTGATGTTTTTAATTGAGAATGGAAAAAATAATAGAAATAGAACAAGAACAAGAATTAAGCTAATAAGCAATGCCTAAAGCTTGTTTCAACTTAATCAGCCTTATCGGGAATAAAAGGCGAAATTTTTCCCGTGAACAAAATAATGGTGAAAAAAATTAGAAAATAGTATGCTGACACAACAACCATGCAAACATTGGTGATCACAATTTTAGGGAAAGGGAACACTTCACGTGAACTTTTATTCCCGATAAGGGTGAATATTTTGTAAATCCTTTCTATCGTACCGCTTCCTTGTATCTGCGTTTCTTGGAATTTGCGAAATTCTTATACTTATCGTGGTATCGAACGATTATTCCCCCTGATTTTTTTTCTTATGGGTCAATACTCTCAAATGCGTTCCTTTAAGATTCACCATATATGTTCTATGGGGATACGAACTGGAAACAGAAATTGCAACAAGACAATCACTCTATTGCTTCTTAACTAATTGTTCATCAGAATGGATGGCATTGTCCCGCATGAACTCTCATTTACGAGGCATTTCCTTTTTCGCAAATGACAACATTTTCATCCGCAATATGCAACGATAATAAGATGCACATATCCTACCTCCTATCATGCAAATTAGACCCACACCATGTAATGAAAATGAACTACCACCATCCTTAAAAGTCTTCTTAGTACACTTTGGAGCATAGAATGTGTTTACGGGACGTCGTACATAGTTTTTGCCATCGAATCCAAATAAATTTATTTCAGTTTCCTCTGACTACAATATGGTTTTCCAATGCGGGTGGTCTCTGTGTTTATTGGCAAACGATATCCGATGTCTAATGTTTTTACTAGACTGCATTGGTACCTTTCTTGGATTTCTAGTCATAAACTCAGCTTCTGTCCGCTTCTGATATCCATACTTTGGTCACTGTTAAGATAATCTGAAGTTTGGAATGGGTTAATTTAGTAGAGCCGAAACAGTATTCTATCCTGTTAACATGTATTTTTGCGTGTTTTTCCTCGTGGCTAAACTCGCGTTTTGGCACGGATTGCGTTAAAATACCTTTTTTTGGCATTGCACAATTTTTTCTATTTCATCCACTGTTTTTCCGTCCCTGCAAGGGGTTTTTATACCATCCTTCTCCGGTTCAGTTCGATGTGTATGTGTGATTATAAATAATTTCACATAAAAAAGTTTAATGCAAATTATGACTTTTTCAGTTCTCGTTGAACCTTCATAGTGAAGAGACATTAAAGCGGATTTTTTTTTACATACATACATACGAAACAAATATAAAAAACAACAAAATCAAAAATCATACAAAAAATATTCGTAATACATATTCACCTTGATAAATAAGCTTATTGGCTTTGCTAATATTTTTTACATAGCAAGAAATAGCAAAAACAAAAAAAAACCGTAAACACAAACAAAGTTCCCTTGAGGAATAATACTCTGTATGAGTACCTCAAAGGAAAAAAATTTTGAAGTGAGTTCTAACGGCAGAAATGCTTATTTTACTGTGAGTTCTGAAACTCTTAATGAAAAAAATATAAATAATAAATCTGATGAAAATCTTTTTTTAACGGCAAAGCCAATTTTTCGTCAGCGATCAACTTCGCTTTGTCCAATGCCAACTAGTGAATCGTTAACATTACCATTGCCTAGTACTTCTTCATTTAAGTCTGCGATATCATCCGCATCGGGCTCGCCTTCATCACTAAACCAAGTTATCACTACAGATAACAGTAGCTCAAAACCCAAGGTACAAGTGGGAATGGACAGATATATAACAGTGGTAAAGCGTGGGCGAAGCCCAAATTCTTCAAAAATTTCATCTGCTCCAAAGATGTCTAGGGATAACAGCGCATCATCTACCAATCGTCAAAATCGTTTTTCATTATTGCAAAACACCGACGACAAGCCCTCTACATCATCGCAAAAGTCTTTTAAGCCACCACCTATTTATCTGAGAGAAAAAAATTCTAACGCACTTATAAAAAAACTACTGTCGACCATTGGTGAAAATACTTTTCACATCATTCCAATTAAACGAGGTAATATTGATGAAACTAAAATCCAAATATATAATGAAAAAGATTTCCGAAAAATTGTTACTGAATTCGAAAAAAATAAAACAAATTTTTACACATACCAACTTAAGAGTGCTAAAGGCCTACAGATAGTATTAAAGGGCATAGATTCATATGTTGAACCCGAAGAAGTAAAATGTGCACTTGTCGACCAGGGATTCAAGGTAAAAAATGTTACCAACATATTTAATAGAGAAAAGGTCCCCCAACCCCTATTTCGGGTTGAACTGGAGCCGAACGACATACAATTGAAAAAAAATGAAGCCCATCCAGTTTATAACGTAAAGTATCTCTTACATCGAAAAATCACAGTTGAAGAGCCACGTAAGCGTTCAGGTCCCGTACAGTGCCATAATTGCCAAGAATATGGCCATACGAAAACTTACTGCAAGTTACCTACAGTGTGTGTTATCTGCGGTGAATTGCATGGTACTGCTAGCTGCACTAAGCCAAAAGATCAAGCAGAAAAAAAATGTAGTAATTGTGGAGGTAATCACACAGCTAACTATAGAGGGTGCCCTGTATTTTCTTTCGTTAAACAGGCTATGGGTCAAAAACCCAAGTTAACTCCAACTCTACAAGTAAACGCGAACTCCGACACTTTTGCTCAAATCAGCCAACCAGTTACTTCACGTGTATCGTATGCTGATGCTGCTAAGACTAGTTCAATTCCCACGCAAAATGTTCCACCGCCAAATAATTCAACGAATTCAAACTCAAGCTTTAACTTTAGTCGCCTTGAAGCTACTATTGAGAATCTGGTGCTAACTATAAACAACTTTACTACAAATATGACAAGCATGATGCAAGAAATGCTGCGAATGCAGAATACACTGCTTCAAGCATTAGTTAATAAACCATGAACACGTTAAAAATATGTTTCTGGAACGCAAACGGCATTCGCCAACATAAAAATGAACTTGAGCACTTCCTCATGGAAAAAAATATTGATATAATGTTAGTTTCTGAGACCCATTTGACCTCAAGAAGCTTATTTAAAATAAATGGTTACACTTTATATGATACAAAGGACCCGAGAGAGAGAGCATGTGGTGGATCAGCAATTCTGATTAAGTCAAGACTCAAGCACTATGTCCTTGACAACGTTAGTGAAGAATATTTGCAAGCAACGAATATTTTCGTAGAAAATTTTTGTGCGAATTTCGTGATATCATCAATTTACTCACCTCCCAGATTTTCAGTTACCGAAGATCAGTACGAGAAGTTCTACAAATCGCTTGGATCTTGTTTCGTGGCAGCTGGTGACTACAATGCAAAACATACGTACTGGGGATCGCGTCTTGTTACACCTAGAGGTCGAGCCTTGTTCAATACAATTTCAAAAATGGGCTTAGATGTCATTTCGAGTGGGGAGCCTACTTACTGGCCTACTGACGTAAGAAAAATTCCAGATGTTATAGATTTTGCCGTCACTAAAAATATTCATAGGGACTTAATTCATGTAGAGGCCTCTCTAGATCTGTCCTCCGATCACTCTCCAACAATAGTTACAATTTTCAACCCACTAAGGAGTGATTTAACTAACTCATATGTGAAGATGATTAATGGAATCAACTGGCTGGCATTCAAAAAATATCTTAGTAGTCACTGCGTAGAAAACATTCAGCTTAGATCATGCGATGATATTGAATTTAACATTGCCAATCTTAACGAAAATATTAAACAGGCTGCTGAACACGCCACTACCTCCTATCCGCAGACCGGCTTTAACAGAATTTATTCTACGGAAATTGAACGTCTTGTATGTGAAAAAAGGAGAGCTAGAAGAGAATGGCAACAACACAGATCACCCCTAAATAAAATCAGACTTAAAGAATGTACTAAACGACTCAAAGAGCTGCTATCGTCGGAAAAAACTGCACTACTGGAAAAGTATTTAGAAGGTCTTGATGTAACGTCCGCATCTAATTACTCTTTATGGCGCGCTACTAGAAATCTTAAACGACCCGTTGATATTAAATCACCATTGCGTACTGCGACCGGAGGCTGGGCAAGAAGTGATAGTGAGAAAGGTAACTTATTTTCTGAGCATTTAAAATCTGTATTCACTCCCAATTCATGTACGGGTGCTGCTGATTTACCGTGTGTAGTTTCTCTACCCCCTCGTCCCTTAAGGTTTAAGATGCGTGAAGTACAAAAAGTAATTGCTGAACTCAACCCGAAGAAAGCTCCAGGTATTGATGGAATTAGTAACAAAATGCTCATGAACTTGCCTTATATTGCAATAAGAATCCTGCTATTTACTTTTAATGCTATTTTAAGAATGCAGTATTTTCCACATAACTGGAAACTGGCCAAGATCAAAATGATTCCAAAGGCGGGCAAAGATCTTACCAAGACTGAGTCATATAGGCCTATAAGCTTACTATCTACAATCTCAAAGCTTTTCGAAAAGCTGCTCATGACTAAATTGTCCAAAATTTTAACTGATAATGGGTGCATTCCAGACCATCAATTTGGCTTTAGAAGTCAGCACAGCACGATTGAACAAACGCATAGATTGGTCCAAGTTGTAAGAAGAACATTTGAAGAAAAGAAGTATTGTTCTGCTCTCTTTATTGATGTTTCTCAGGCGTTTGATAAAGTATGGCACGAAGGCCTAGTTTTAAAATTGAAGACATATCTGCCAATAAACATTCAAAAGCTTTTGGAAAGTTATATTATTGATAGGAAGTTCACTGTTGTGGAAGGAGAGTTCACGAGTGTGCCCGAAACTATATCTTCTGGTGTGCCCCAAGGTAGTATTCTGGGTCCTGTCTTGTATTTAATATATACTTGTGATATGCCTGTGAGCAATAATATCCATATTTCTACTTTTGCCGATGATACAGCCTGTATGAGTGTGCACGAAAACCCTTATGAGGCATCCCGCAATCTCCAGGAACATATCACCCAGCTGGAAATATGGCTGAACTTATGGAGAATTAAAGTCAATGAACAAAAGTGTGTCCATATAACGTTCACCCTAAGAAGAGATACTTGCTCCCCCATTCGAATCAACAATCAAAATATTCCTCAACATTCCCAAGTGAAATACCTTGGTATACACCTCGATCGAAGACTTACATGGAAACATCATATTGACTCTAAGTTAACTCAGATGAAACTTAAGTTAACTCAAATATATTGGTTGATTGGCAGAAACTCAACACTCAGCCTAGACTGCAAACTTTTATTATACAAGTCGCTTTTGAAGCCAATATGGCGCTACGGAATTCAGTTATGGGGCACTGCTTCAGCTTCCAATGTCGAGAGAATCCAACGAAGACAAAACAAAATTTTACGGTTAATAACATCGGCTCCATGGTACATCCAAAATTCTATTATACATCGAGATTTAAATATGCCACTAGTGACTGAAGAAATTGAAAACTACGCAGGCAAATATTTAACAAAACTCGAATCACATCCTAATCCGCTTGCTCGTAATATTTTGAACTTTACTGGACACGTCCGCTTAAAAAAGAGGGACACACGGGCTCTTATACCTAACACTCCAGATGGGACTACTTGAAAATACTTTCCCCCCTTTTTTTTTTTTGATTATCACTACTAATGTATTATTTATAACTATCACTAAGTTTATGTCCGACACTGGTCGGGCCTAATAATTTTTTTTATAGATTTAAGATTTGAATACTTATTGTTAGTTCATATATGAAGATACAATAAATTAATACATGCATTAAAAAAAAAAAAAAAAAAAAATTATGACTTTTTATTGATAAATGTTGTTTAAAGCTCAGAATTGCAATGCTCTCCTCTTGAGTGAATAAAATGCATTTTTTTCTATTATTTTTTCCAAGAAAAACCTTAACTACATCACTAAAAAACGCGAATGAGATGAACACGAAACTAACTAACGCAGCCATGAAATGTGCCGATATTTTAACATCAAATCACAGCCATACTTATCAAGGTATATCTCTTCCCATTTCGAATTTTTTCAGTTTGTTTCTATTATTTTTTCCACCACTGTATACATATATATCGCTACCTTAATATATTCCCTACGGCCCTAACTCATTATTGTTTGAAATCGATATTTTTGCATTTTTCGATACATTAAATATTATTCTATCGAAATATGGTGCATTATTTTCTGGTGTTACGTGACATTCGTACGACAATATGTTTAAAAAAAATTGAAAAACATGTTTAAAAAAATTTTTTTCTTGTATTTGAGAAGTGATTATTAAATAGCTCCATATTCAGTTAAAAAATGCTAACAATCAAACCCACAGATTTCAAGATATGATCAAAACATGACCTGGCGTTACGTTACAAAAAACAGAAGTGGAGTTTGAAAACTTTTTTTGTTAGGACTTACGTTTACTACATTTGATTTACGAAAGGTCTACAAAACAAATTTTGTATGGAAATTTGTTTGTTAAACTTTTTGTAAACCTAAATTATTTTTTGTGAATAAGGCTTTTATTTTCTAAGCTTCTAGATTTAAAATTTTTTCCCCTTTTTTATCTGTTAGCCTTAGTATCATGCGTTACGTTAAATGTCGTGTCGTTACATAAATTTTCAGTTGATATTTTTTTGGTATTATGTTATTTACCACTCACCGATATTTAATTAATATTAAATATTTCTCATTTATAGTACAAGAAAACAAATCTTTTGGTTAACTTTAAATTTTCTCTGGAAGTGAATATATTACATCATTTTCAACCGACTCCGTCTGTCCGTCACAGGCTTTTTTCTCAGGAACCGTAAGAGCTACGGACCTGAAATTTGGACAGAGTATGTAGAACCTTGGCCGCTACAACAACAAATACATGAGAGTTACAAATTAAAGGGTGTTCCAAAACGAGCAACGAAAAATGTTAAAATCCCATGTAATAAACATACAATTGTATGTACATACATACAGATGTGCGATAGCTTTCCGTGAGCACCTGCCATTACGGCCTTATCTCACGGGTGCCAAAGCACCGGGTGTGGGTTAGACGCCAGACCAACGCCCCCATGCACCCTATTAGAATGAACCTATGGCCCACTCCATAAGGCACATAGGTTGCAATCTTTGAATATAGTTATCCCTGTATTATATTCAATTACCTTGCTGAGGTAATTTGAGCTATCTAAACTCTGCTGCTATGTCCGTGCCCATAGCAGCTTCTGTTGAATGGCAACAGCACCTAGAATAGTGTCTGGCTGACCGCGTCAGACCAATCACTAGCATTGATTTCACACTGGGAAGCCAAGACTATTCTCCCAGCGATTTTGGTAGCAACCACAGCCACCACGATAATTCTCCGGCTTCCACGCTAAGGTGTTGTGTATACACCCATAGCGAGGTCCCCAAGAGAATTCCTCAACCATTGCCGGCACAGCTCAACCACTCATCCATAATGAACGCATGCCTGTGTCGCCAAATAACCAGTGCCTACTCCACACATACCAAAATCATCCCTTTAACCCCTTGGGGTATACCCCATTGGGGTAGGACGAACTCGGCATTTTAGCAAAGGAACTGACGACCGCTACATGCACTCAAAACTTCAAAGCAGCTCGGCTGTCGGGCAACCGGCACCCGTGGCACCAGAAGTAGCCTCTGGTTAGACCTCGAAGTTCCACCACAAGGGCTTCACCTCTATCGTCTTTTGAACTCAGGGGCAGTTCTAGGTGACGCTGCACCTAACTGACATCAACAGGACCTGTCTTCCTTTTGTTATAAATATGTGCACATCCGTTACTCTGTTTATATTCAGAGATTGGGTAGTAACACATAAGTTCTATGGGTAATGTACCAAAGGTACGTCAATGGAAAAAGCCACATCACCCCAGCTGGGGCCCCGGGGTTGCCACACCCGTAGTCCATAACAGACTCCCCTGGGGGATGTACATACATACATATGTATATTGACACTTGAAATTTGTAAAATTAGTGTATTTTTATACAGACCAAGGCAGATTCACCAGGTAGTAGCAGAAACGCAGCTGAGCTATTTTTTTTAATTATAGTTCATTCGAAGCTTCAAAACTTGTTTACGAAAGAGAAATTAAAAAAAATGTTAAAAAATTTTCAATGTGAAAAATATTTTATTAAAAAATTCTTTTGAAACAAATTTAAAAATATGAAAAAAACTATTAAAAAATTGTGAAAAGTGCCTAAGCGTTGCAAATTTTGTTAGTGGTAGCTGCCGTGAAGAAATTTTTTAAAATTTATGTGAATAATTTTCATTATTATTATTTTAAAACAAATTCTTTTTTTGGATATTTTGGATCAACTAAAAGCCATGTTTCATTGTTGTATTTTTTCATTGTTCTTGTAATCCTGATATTACCTGAAAATAAATGTGCCTTGATACAGACTACAACAATAAACACTAAAATTAAAAAAAGACTGAAATTAAAGGTTGTTCTATCAGTTAATGCAATTTTGACTAATGTAATTTTGACAATTTGTTGTATCATGGAAACCGTAAGAGGAAAACACTTGAAATTTTCAAAAACGGTGAAATTATAAAATCACCAAACCAAAAAAAAATTGCCAAAACCAAAAAAGCACCAAATTAAAAGAAATTCTAACACTAAAATAAATCGAAAAATCCGAAAAAAGCGCCAAAATGAAAAAAATTGCCAAACTGTAAATATGCCAAAAACCGAAAAAAATCGCCAAAACCGAAAAAACGCCAAAACTAAAAAAACCCTCAAAACCGAAAAACCCAAAAACTAAAAAAAATGCCAAACTATATATTATATAGGCTAAAGTTTGTACTGAATTACATATCTGATGTCCGTACGGAACACTTCGTGCGTGGGTCGCGGGTCGCACTTCACCGAATTTATTTAAGAGTATATTAAACAGTTTTTGCCTCTACTGAGAACTTGTAAATTTTGAGTTAGCCCCTTTAGAGGAACGATTGCGATATGTGTGTGCATACATAGGTATATATCGTTAACTAAAATGCAAAAAGGCGCAACTAACAAAAATATAATTTTACAGGAGAAGCAAATAACTAAAAAAAATAAACTAACTTGTAGTGTTAAGTGCCCTTGTTTTTTGTTAATAAGAGCGTCATTTTTGATCGCAGAAGTGTAAAATTTGGTCAAGACATGTAGTTTAATGGCATTCATGATAATCAATCAAAAACTCAATTTTGAATTTTTTGCTAATTACGCCTTTTTGAATTTTAGCTAACGATACGTCATATCCCAGGATTAAGAAAAATCGATTGATGTAAGAATCATCAAAATCGGTTCACGCGTTGTTCGGTTTATATAGTGCCGCAAAGGAACACACATACATACATACATACATACATAGCCTGATAAACACAATACACTTCTTTGCATCGCGCAGTCGTGTAAAATTACCAATAAGTAAAATTACTTACTCGTTTTACCATTTAAAAAGTACCCTGTATTTTATTTTAGACCATCTGATATCCATCTACCAAATTTCACCCGAAGTGGAAGAAACATACAATTTTAGTAGGTATCAAGAACCTTTTTCATTCTGTTAACAAAATATGCCCTTGATTGGAATTTTTAAAACTTCAATTTTTCGTTGATAATACGTACACAGCACTGGCATGCCACTAGTGGCATGTGTAATTGCAGTGTAAATAAGGTCTTCATAAAACAAATTTTGCTGTACCATAGAGCTGCAAAACTATCGATAGTCGCTCCACTCGATAGTTTCGATAGTTTTATGTAAAACTATCGATACTATCGATAGTATCGAATAGTTTTATAAAAGTTGCCACATAAACTACATTTGACTCGAAAAAAAATCCAGAGTCCTCAACATTTTCATTAGTATATAAAAATATATCAAGCCTTTTTTTCGATTTTATCGTAAGCGGGACATATTATCGAAAATATACTTTTTTATTGAACTTAAAATTTTATGGGCCTACCCTACCCATGGTTTAGAATTATCAAAATGCGAAAATTGTTGATAACTTTTAAGACACTAACTGTAAAGTTTTATCGTAAGAGACGATTGGCGGCCGTCGCGATATCAGTACCACCAAAATTTATCTTTGTGTCGACGATGTTGAATTTATTAAGATACTTGTGACTACTATTTGTCGAATAACACTTGGATTTATAAATAAATTCATATACATACATATGTATGTATTTAAGTACTTATGTATACAGAAGCAGGTATGCGATGTCATATTTACAAATTGTACTAACTTTCAAAAAAAATTTTAATTTTTTCAGTACGATTGTACCTAATTCTTTATTTATATTTTTTTAATACTTGTACTTTTTAGTTAACTAAAAAGCAATTAAGAAAACGCCAGAAGGTGCACAAAGAATATTAGTTGCTGGGATCTGAATATAAAAGTAACATTTACGATATACTACGTTTATAACCTTTTTTTTATTCGATTGTTCACAGTCGATGCAAATAGTCGGCTTCTCTCTTGGTACGAAAATAAATTTCCACATTTGCAGATGAATTTGGAATAAATAACATTCCTCCAGCAATTCTTTAAGTACCGGAAAACATCGTTTGATTTACTTAATTTTCCAATACCTTCGAGCTAAAAATTAACCACCTTGTGCAAAAAAATAAGTGAACGTTAAAACCGTTTTTTCTATGGAAATTTTTTTTAATGTACACTTCAAGCACGCATTATTTTTTGCATAAGGGGGTTAATATATTTTAATGCAATTTTGGCATGTAATATAATATAAAGAGAGTCATTCCGGTGCTACGGTACTTTTGGCATTCAAATAGCGCTAATATTATACAATTGTACCAACTTTTCCATCGCTGCCGGCTACTGTTTACTGACTTCGATTATTTTTACTCTTTTAATTACTTGTTTTTTTTTGCCGATAGTATCGATAGTGGAAAAAACTATCGATATTTCATTTACAACAAAACTATCGATACTATCGATAGTACTATCGATACTATCGATAGTACTATCGATAGTTTTGCAGCTCTAATGTACCACAGCATGATACATAATATTTATTATCGTACTTATCGGACTTCCGCCTACGAAAATCAAACGTTTTTGATTTTCATTAGAGATGTGCAAATGTCGTGATTTTATCGTGTCACGAGTGAGTCACGCGTGATTCACGTGATTCGTGATCAAATATTATAACTTATCACGCGTGAGTGCGTGAGCGTGATAACATTTTTTTTAATTTTTCATTCGTAAACAATTTTTGAAGCTTCGAATGAACTATAATTTAAAAAAAAAAAATAGCTCAGCTGCGTTTCCGCTACTACCTGGTGAATGTGCCTTGCATTTGATTTTTGATTACATAAGTAAAAGTCTGTGAAATTTTTTTTTAAATAAATATGTATATGTTGATAAATAACAAAAATTAAAAATTTTAAAAACCCCCGACTTTTTTCAGAAAAGATGTTATATCTTCTAAACGGCTGGACCGATTTTCTTCAAACATAGCTAAGAACCTTCTCGATCAAGTCATCTTTCAAACAGAAAAAGCTAAATGAAAATCGGTCCAGCTGTTTGGCCTGTACGTGGACACGGACAGACACACAGATACACAGATCACAGATACAAAGACACACAGACAAACACTACAAACTTATAACACCCCTTTTTTTAGTCAGGGGTTAAAAAAGGATTGTAACAAATATTAAAAAACGTAAGTGTGTGCAAATTATTTCGACAATAGCAGCAACATAACGGTGAAGCGGTACTCTGCTATAAAAGCAAAAAGAAATCGTGCCTACATGTCGTTACAAATTCGTACCGACTTATCGTAACGAATTCGTACCGACATATCGTTACGAAGTCGTGTCAACCATTTCATACAAAAATTGTTACGATTTCGGTAATATTTCGGTACCGAAATCGGAAGATTTTGTCGACCAATCGTTACGAATTCTTTACGAATTCGGAGCATTTTGTTTGATGTATACATACACCTTTGTAAGTATGTATGTATGTATGTTTCTTAGATACCCTGTAGGAAGTATCAATTGAGAAACACTACTGATTCAACAGTGCCTTTGTCAACAATACTACTGACGAATTGTACCGCAGAAAATGTTTTTTGATTTAGGTGCCGTCCATATATTACGTAACGCTGTAGGGGGAAGGGTGGGGTTCGAGTTTTGTTATGATTTGTTATGGTGGGGGTGGGGGGTCTTTGAAAATTTTACGTAACAGAAAAATTTTAGTAATTTGTATGTTTTCTCATTTAATATGCTTTTCTCATTTATTTGATTATCATTTATTTAATTGATCATACGTCTTACCTTCACATTTATATTATGTATGTATACATACATACGTGTGCGGAATGTCAATTTTTGATATACGAGAATTCGAATTCGAATATTTAAAATGATATCCGCGAATACGAATATTTAAAACGATATTAAATTAACTTTGCTTTATTTTAATTTACATTGTAAATTTTACAAAAACCCGAGCATACGTATATACATAGATATGTATATATGTATATCGTCACTTAAAATCCAAAAGGCCGTAAGTACACTTTTTACTATCTTACAGGAGAAGCAAAAAACTTCATAAATTTATTCTATTTACATATATGTTAGATGCCAAATTAAATAATGAATAAAATCGGTATTTTTAAACATATGTGAGTAAAATTTTAGGAAAATATGTATTTTGGTTAATCACATCATAATCAATCAAAAAGTCTATTTTGAATTTTTTGGTTGTTACGGCCTTTTGGATTTTAGGTGACGATATGTAAGAACCTATTTTTCAACCCAAAAAACATGAAAATTATATTATACATATACTTTTTCGTGAGCGTGCGTGATCGTGATAAGTTGTAAACCACTCGTGCGTGATTAAAAATATTTTATTCGTGAGCGTGCGTGATCGTGAAAATTTTCAATATCATTCGTGCGTGAAAATGCGTGAGTAAAATGTTTTTCTGCGTGAGCGTGCGTGTCGTGAGTCAGAAAACACTCACGTGCACATCTCTAATTTTCATACAATAAAGTTTATTTCATTAGTACGACAGCATGCTACACTCTACTAATATCATACTTGTACAATTTATCGTACTACTTGTGTAATTTTTTGTAGAATAAAATGAACTCACCCATTTCACAGCATATTCATCAAAGAATATTTGAATAATTTTTGAAAAATTATTACATTACAGAACACACCGGACATACATACAAAGTACATGTATTTTTACAAAGGAGCACAAATACATATATTAATTACATACATACATATGTACAAGCACTTGTACATTAAAATACATCACTTTCATTTATTTCCGCACTTGGGAGGATGCTAAAGCTTTATAAGACAACACTAGGTCTTGAAATTTTCTTTTTTAGATGTGAAATTTGCCGCACTTGGAAATTAAACATGATTCACTTCATACTTATAATGACTATAATAAACACTGGACATGAACATGAACAGCACGTTAAATTTTATTCGAAACCCCGAACTTAATATTTTCTTTTATCAAATATGAAACAGTTTGCACTAGGAAAAAATAATGAACAACTTTACTTTGTTGCCGTTTACGCGCTTTTAATTAAAGAAGCCAAATTACATAGATGCATTTCCACGTTTGTTATTGTGAATTGTTTTTCTTATGTTCTGAAGGATGCCACATCTTAGAAAATAAAATAAAAAGCGTTAAGAATAAACAGTGATTTGAAAATAGACCGCTTTTATACGCGCGTAGTTTACTTTGCTGACTTAATTCAGCTAGGAGAAACTTGTATATATCTGTGAGGAGAAAGACAGCTGAATTCAAATACATTAAAAATTAATAGAAAGCCGTAGTAAGTATGCAAGGAAATATCGTAAATAAAAATCTCAATTTGACGGTAATGGATTTAAACGAATCAATTCCAAGAAGATGTTCTTTTTTATAAGGCAATAAAATGTCTGATAGGAACATAAATTCATTCCAGATATGGGAATATAAGAAACAAATCAATGCCCTCGCTAAGATGAAATTCAACAAATTTGAGTCAAATAAAATCAAAAATTATTCTCAAGGAGAAATTTTATTTTGCTTCTATATACATACCCAGTAAAAAATTTTCATGTTTTTGAAGCAATAAGGCAAATATATGCATTATAAGTTTTTTTTCTCATCTCCCTGAAGTACTTGTAAATAAACAAAAGCTAATATTACTAAGATCCTATTTCACCAACTTATTTAAATATCAATTCATATTCAATTCATTTTTCCAAACAAAAATTAATAAAAATTGACATTTAATTTGCAGCAGTTTTAGTAGATTCAAAAAAGCGATTTTGTGAGCAAAAATGTGGTACCCAAAACCGGGAATTCGCCATACAAAAATCAGCAGCGATAACGGCAGGTTTGTCAGCGCTACTTTTATTCTATAATAGTAAAAATCTGAGGTCTAAATGTCGCATCCGATAACCAGCTGATACGATCACGTTTCTTCACTTTGAGATTGTGGCATTCGATATCGATCAATATTATTAAATTGATCTATAACGAATGAAATAATCTCATACTAAAAAAAGTGATCGAATCAGCTCGTTACCGAAAGCAACGATTAGATCACTGTTACATTTGAAGCATTTTTTTACTGGGTGATAAGATAAGTGAAAAATCTTGAAAGGCTTCGGCAACAAATTAAAACTATGAGCCACCCTAACATGAAATGATCTATCCAAGATAGAAGGCAATTGGTACAAGAATCTGACAATTACGTGTTGACCGACTAAACTTAAAAAATTACAGCAAAAACAACAGATTTTCATGTTTAAATATTTTACAAAATTTCGAAATGTACACCCCAAAAACCTAGAAACGAACTCAGAAACATGGCTTCGAATATTAAGACAATAGAGACAACGGTTAGCATTTCAAGTCTCCTAATACCAACTCCAATAGTACCAGTATAAACTTCGATCTCTTAAAGAAAAATGGGCATAACTGCTGAATAAACAAACAAGGAAGAGCAAGACTGATACTATATAAACTAATATGTCTATCAAATTTAGCCTACTATCAAATCCAAAAGTGGAGTCGCAAAGAACATAGCCTTTGTCTTCCTAGCATTAATAAAAAGTTTATTGTCCTTCATCCAATCTGAGATATTGGAAAAGCATCTGTTGCGGTAGCAACTTACTGACTACGAATTCTAAAGGCTCAGTTAGCCGACTGTAATGTAATGTAACTGTAACGTAGAAAACAGCTGATCGACATTTTTATATGAAAATTAGGTTACGTTACATTACATCTCTATAACCATTTTCAATACTTTTCACATAACAAAATCGATCAGCTGTTTCTTACTGTTGCAGTTACTTTACATTACAGTCGGCTAACTGAGCCTTAATAAAGTGTTGCGGCAGCAACTTGCGGATAATAATAAAAAATGTTGCGATAGCAACTTACTGACTACGAATTCTAATAAAGTGTTGCGGCAGCAACTTGCGGATAGTAATAAAACAAGTTTGATAACTGGCGTGTGCGTTTTATTATCTAAGTATATAGAAAAGAATAAAGTGTTTGTATAATAATTACATTTTTTCACTTAGAAAACTACAATACTTACTCTATCCTTTCCAGTAAATTCGAATAATGAAAGAATAGAGCCTGACGCCGCTAGTGCGACAAAGCGGTTACAGTAAGTAAAAAGACCAACTACCGAATACCAGTGCCCATGACACATACAAAAGGAAAAATATATGAAACTAATTTGTTACATCCCGGTCCCCGTGTGAGGACTAGGGATGACGTCAAGTACAGCTAATTTTGAAGCCGGTCGTTTAAGTACGCCAGATGATGTTCTTGCTAGCGCTGAACGAACTTGCCCATCTGCCGCAGGAAAGACTTCCTCAACTAAACCACGCTTCCACTGCCCACGAGTTTCGTTGTCGTCGCAAATTATTACTACGTCACCAACCTTTATTGGCTTAACTGGTTGATACCACTTTGACCTCCGGGTCAACTCCGGGAGATACTCTAGTATCCACCTTTTCCAAAACGCTTGCTTTAGTTGCTGCGACATTTGCCATTGCTTTTTCAAACATATCTTTGCAGTGATGGTAGGTGTTTGCATTATGTTTGGGCACCCTATCAGGAAGTGGTTGGGCGTTAGTGGTTCCGCTTCAGTGCTATCGATCGGAAGATGTGTGAGGGGACGAGAATTTATCAAATTTTCTGCCTATATTAAAAGACTGCAAAACGTATCCACCTGAGGACCCTTTTCTTTTAACGTAAAGGCCAATACATTTTTAACGGAACGCACCATTCGCTCCCATGCCCCACCCGCTGACGGATATGCCGGGGTATTGAACACCCATTCTATTCCACGTTGTGCACATTCGGCGACCAACCCGTTCCCATCCAATGCAAATCTTTCTTTGCTTGCCCCTACGAAGTTAGTGCCCCTGTCACTCCTTATGCGAATAGGCAGCCCTCTTCTATTAATGAAATTGCGTATACACAATATAGCCGCGTCAGTTGATAAATTTCCTGCAATTTCAAGGTGTATTGCTCTTACGGCTAAGCACGTAAAAAGCGCTACCCATCTCTTTTCGTTTCGTCGGCCCACTCTAACATTAAACGGACCAATATAGTCTAGGACTGTGTAGGAGAACGGCCTTACATACGGTATGAGTCTGTCTTCCGGATGTTGTCCCATTAGAGGTGGTTTGGGAACAGCAAACATGTTTTTACAAACTTGACAGTTTTTCTTTGCAGACCTTACTAATTGCCGTAAACATGGTATCCAGAACTTGATTCTTATTGCGGCACAGATAGACTCTTGGTTCTGATTGTTTGAAGTCTTCATGATACTTTTTCACAATCAGCTTCGTTATTGCGTGATTTTTGGGTAGTATAATCGGTTCCTTTGTGCTTTGGTTAACGCAAGTAGCGTTATTAATACGGCCAGATAAACGAATTAAGTCGTCCTTACCTAAAAATGGCGTAAGTTTGAATATTTGACTTGATTTAGATATGGGTTTGCTTATTTTCAGTTGCTTGTATTCCTCATAGAAAATGTCGCGCTGTGCCATTTTGCATAAATATTCATTCACTTCATTTATCTCTCTGACATTTAATTGTGGCCTATATTTTGATGTCGTTCGGTTGCGTAAGCTACGAGATTTAAATATTTTTACAGCTCGTTGGATGCAAGCCATAACTCTTACTAATCTGTTAAAACATGAATATCTATGCGGTGAAATAAACGACTCTTCGTTCACAGTAAAAACGAATTTTGCTCTTTTCTCTTCCTTGCACTCATGTTCGTTAACGTCGTCGGGCAGTTTAGGCCAGTTTTTCTTATGATCTTTTAAAAATTCAGGTCCATTTAACCAACAAGATGTTGAATACGAATTAGAGAAATTTTGCGACCTTGTGGCGTCGTCCGCGGGATTAACTGTACCTGGAAGCCAGCGCCATTATTCCACTTCGGATGATTCCAATACCTCAGCAATGCGATGTGCAACAAACTGTTTATACGTTCGGCTGTCAGATTGAATCCATTTTACAACTGTTTTGGAATCTGACCAAAATGTTATGCTGCTTGGCTTTATGTCGTGGCAAGATACTATTGAGTCTTTCAGTCGCACTCCCAACACAGCAGCTTGCAATTCGAGACGTGGTATGGATAGCGATTTTAATGGCGCGCATCTAGACTTTCCCGCTACAAAAACAATTTTAACTTCACCATTCCAGGATACCCTCCAATACGCAGCTGCAGCATAGGCTACTTCACTAGCATCCACGAAAATATGCAACTCAATAACTGATTCAGCACTAGTAAAATTATTATCATAGCACCTAGGAACACTGAAAAGTTGTATCTCGTATAAACTCTTGTACCATGCGAACCACTTCTCATAAATTTCGTCTGGAATTGGCGAATTCCAATCAATTTTGTTTCTCCACAAATCCTGAAGCAAAATCTTTGATTTTATTATAACATTTGCTAGGAAACCGATTGGATCGAATATTGACATTGTCAGTCCTAACATTTCGCTTTTTGTCGGCTTACGATCTCCATTCAGAACGGCTTCAGGTATTCATTTAATTTTAAAGCAAAGCAAAAAGAGTCGTCACATAACCTCCCAACGCATTCCAAGAATTTTTTCCGTACTAATTTCATTTTTGAATAAACTTTCTATGGGTAAATCGTCGCATCTCGTTTCATTGTTGTTCAATGCAAATAACAGCTCATTCGAATTTGACACAAATCTTCTTAGGTTAAAACCAGCTTGCCTATGAATATTAACTACATCCTTGGCGACACTAATTGCCTCACTTACAACATCAAAAGATTGAACATAATCATCTACGTAATGATAATTAACGATTGCCTGATATGCCTTAGGATGGGTGTCTTGGTGCATTTGCGCGTTCATGTTTTTGACAAATTGAGCAGAGCATGGGGAGCTGGCTGAGCCGAATATCACGTAGTCTTCTGGAGGATGACTGGACTGACCGCCTCGCCACAAAAAACGCTGGGCTGTCTGATCTTCGCTTCGAATTCTGATACGGTGGAACATTTCCTCAATATCGGCACATACACCAATTTTTCCTTGTCGAAAGCGAAACAGAATTGATAGCAGTGACTTCGGCTGATATTCGGCAGGACCTTTCATTAGCCTTGAATTAAATCACTGCCCGTCCACGGTTGCTGCGGCATCAAAGACGAGGCGCCTTTTGTTCTCTTTATTAACGTTTGTGACCACAAAGTGGGGCAAATACCAAGTGCGGCTGTCTTTTATCGCAGCTTCTTTAGGTGACAATTTCCTGGTGTAAGATTTAAATACATAATCATTTGTTTTGGCTGTATACCATTCTTCCAAGTCCTTATCCCTTTTCATCTTTGTTTCCATGCTATGCAAACGTTTAAGCGCCATCGTATAACTGTTTTTAATTTCAAAAATGCCTTTTTTCCATAAAAGGCCGGTCTCAAATTGGAGGCCCTTTTTCACTGTTGTAGAACAAAGTATTTCTTCGGCTCTTTTATCATCAATGATAAAATGGCTTCGTAACCTTGACTCCCAAATTATCCAAAGCAAAATATTCAGACACCTGTTTGTTGATGTTATCCAAAATATCTACATCGATTGTGCACACCACGGCCTCTGACGAGTTCTCATTCGACCCAAATATCACATTACCCAAACTCGTCTTATGTAAGGCAAAACATTTGTCTAAATTCAAGACCTCACATGGACGAACAAGCCTTATGTGGGGTAGACCGATTAATAACTGCGGGCGAGCATTATAATAATCATCAACAGCAAATTTATTTAAAATATTAAATTTTTCTCTAAATTTCTCAAATTGCATGTTTTTAAATTCATTGTTGTATAAACATTTCTCATTTGAAAGCTTAAATGTCCTTCACCAGCAGCACTGATTTCCAAGTTCACTCTTCTAGACTTTTCGTTGGTTGTCTTACCCCCTATCCAGCTGAGGTATAAATTACTTTGTGAACCTTGCAAACCAATATAAGTTGCTACTTCGTTTTCTAAAAGACTAACTTTAGAACTTTCATCTATAAATGCAACAATTCTCACTGTGCCTTTTGGACCTGTCACATCTACTGGCAAATATTTGAATAGCGTTTCTTTGCCCAAGAAATTCTCAACAATTGTGTTTACATTACCATTTTTTACCAACGCTGGTTTGCTGACCTTACACTCAATTGTGTTGTTTACTTCACTCTTTTCGTGTATTAATTTGTTGTAGAGCTGTGCTTATCAGCTCTTTTGAGTGACCGCTCTTTTCAGCTCAGCTCACTTTACTGAAGTATTTCACTCAGTTGGCTCAGTAGCTCAGTTCATTTGTAGTGAAACATTTTATCAAGCATAAAGATAGAACGAAAACAGAAGCATAAAAAGCGACAGATTTATACAGTGAGTGTGTGTGTGTGTGTGTGTGTGGTCATACATTACAAAACAAGGCAGATGAAGTATAAAAAATAAATAAAAATAAAATATGAGTAGTTTAATGAGTGGAATTTGTTATGTTATGTTATGTACATATGTATGTACAATCAAAATTAAAATTATTTAAGGTTTCAGATATTTTTATATCACAATACACATATAAAAGTTTTTTATAATCGTGCGACAAAAAAAAATGCTAAAAACCACAAGACTTGTATCGAACTCTTTCTTTAGGTCGTTTTAGACACAAACCTATTATCAAACACACCTAAAATACGTAGGTTTGTGTCTAAAACGAGCTGCTGAAAGAGTTTGATGGAAGTCTACATGTAATTTAAATGGGTTTAATTATAGGTTTATGTCTAAAACGAGCTATTGAAAAAGTGCGATAGAAATCAAGAAACCACTCAGTACTGAGCTGAAAGCGCTCAGTGGATTGACCGGCTCACAGCGCTCAGTGGATTGACCGGCTCACAGCGCTCAGTGAGGTGAATCGTTCAATTGAACTAGTTCATTCATGAGCTGCACAACTCTAATTTGTTGTGGTATTTAGTGCAATTTGATAATCCACATTGGCGTTTATTTTTGCATTTGATGGAGTTATGGCGTGAACGCAAACAACCGAAACAAAGAGAATTGCTTTTAACAAAGTCCCACCGCTTTTTAGTTGATACTCCTCTGAATTGTGGACACTGGTACAATTGATGGAACTTTTGGCACGAGGCATTTGGTGAGTCGACTTTCATCCTTTATAATTGTAAAGGACGGGTTCAACTTTTCCCTTTTGTTACAGCTGATATCGTATTTGGTAATTTCTGCTTCCTTTTCTGACTGCGGATTAAAACCTGAGGGCGACCGTAGTAAAACTCGAGTGTGCTTATCAAGTGATTAATGCTCTCTGGGTGAATCAAAATTGACCACCTTGGACCTGGCTTCCCCTTTCAAACACCTCTGTAAGCGAATTAAATTCTCGAGGTTAGAGTAATTATAAATGGCTGTTTTTTCGTTAAACGCGACTATAAACATAAGCCACTATTCTGGAGGGCCTGAAAACTGCGGTAAATCGTGGAGATTGCGAAGCTGGCGACTGTCGCTACAAGTTTCCAACCTCGGTACACTCGGCGACGGCAAGTACGTCGATGTCACCGTCGAAAGGGGCCAGGCATATGCATTTGAGTTTGTCGTTGTTGTGAATAGTTGACCGAAGTTGACGGAAAACACGAGGGGGTCGTTATTGACGCTGATGTTTGTGTGACCGTATATGGGTGCAAAGACGTTTGTACAAAAGCCTGTGCGGCATAGTTTGGAAAAGGGGTTAAGGGCACTAATGTTTTTGCAGAAGTGTATGGAGAAGGGGTTGGGGCCGACGCGAATGATTGTGCGGTGGTATATGGCAAATAATTTCGACAGGGCATTGAATACTCACATACATTAGCACTGGTGGCATCTGACGTAGAACATGTGTTCACGGCAATTAGTTCATCAACTGAAACGCTTTCTATGGCAGAAAGTTTTTCTTTGAAGCTGTTGGCTGCTCCGGCAAGTGGGCCATTTGTGGTATCATTGGCTGCTACGGCAAGTGGTGTAGCGATTGGCGTATGGGCAAGCTGTAGTAGTTTCTCTACTGCGTTTTTTAGCACTAAGATTTCTTCCTTCAGATCGGCAACTGAGACGTCTTTTTCTTCAGTCACCGTTTTCTCGTGCTCGCTATCCGACAGGGATTCCATGTGGTTGTCTGTATCCTTCGTGGACATATTTCGTTCCTTGATCCGTTCGCTACGGCGTAGCATGTATTCGATAGAATAATAAAAAATGTTGCGGTAGCAACATACTGACTACGAATTCTAATAAAGTGTTGCGGCAGCAACTTGCGGATAATAATAAAACAAGTTTGATAACTGGCGTGTGCGTTTTATTATCTAAGTATATAGAAAAGAATAAAGTGTTTGTATAATAATTACATTTTTTCACTTAGAAAACTACAATACTTACTCTATCCTTTCCAGTAAATTCGAATAATGGAAGAATAGAGCCTGACGCCGCTAGTGCGACAAAGCGGTTACAGTAAGTAAAAAGACCAACTACCGAATACCAGTGCCCATGACACTTACAAAAGGAAAAATATATGAAACTAATTTGTTACAGCATCAGCAAATTGTCTCTCACTACTAAACAAGAAAAATAAATCATCAGCAAACGCAAGAGAAACACATAGGAAAATCTATGCAATCATTATCATTGATATATGTACATATCAAAAAGGAAGGGTCCAAAAAAACGAGCCTTGTGGCAGTCCATTTCTTACAGGCTAAATTCCATAAAATATATTACAGCAATTCCTTTTACTAAGGAAGGACGTAATAAGGCTGCATGCCGTTACCGACAAGCCAAAATTCTGAAAGAGCTTTATAATTAAAGTTCCATGTCAAATGCCTTGGTGAGATTAATAGACAGAAATACACAGATTCGACCTTCAGTGACCATTGGCGAGCCTTATCAGTAAGTTTTAAAAGCAGCTGCTGTTGTGCTTCTGCCACATCTAAAGCCATATTCTACATGAAGACACAGTATAACGTAGCCTTACCCATTAAGCAAATATTAAATAAAACATTTTTGAATAATGCAAACATTTATTTAAACATATCATCTGTGTAGTAGAACTTTACTTTAACAAAACACCTTACATATAATGAAGATGTTCGAATATGATATTGATATTATTGTTGGGTTTTTCGTATAATTATTGTTGATAAAATGAGCATGGTCAAGTTAATTATAGGTGTGTTCATTTACTAAAATTGTCACGAATTTGTAACAATTGTTACTAGAAGAAAGGGTTCATTCATTAACCCGAAAAGTTTGCAAGAGAGACCAAAAATTCAAATGCAAATTCTTACTGGTAAAACTTTTACTTGCAAGAATCATCCAAATCTGCTGTTCTGTGTTTTGTTTACAAATGAAATTTTTTGGAAACCATTTGATAAAAGAAAACTCGAATATGCAAAGCATATTCTCTTAACTTATGTATGTGTCAATAGAATAGAATTAAAAAATAATGAAAAATTCAAAAAATAGTAAATAATACATGAAAATAAATACATATCGAGCCTTTTTTCGATTTTATCGTAAGCGACATGTTATCGAAAATATACTTTTTACTTTTTTATTGAAATTAAAATTTTATGGACCTACCCATTGTTTATAATTATCAAAATGCAAAAATTGATGATAACTTTTAAGATACGTGCTGTAAAATTTAATCGTAAGCGAAAATTTGTCTACAAAAACATTTGAATATTTCAAAAGAAACCTCCCGAAAAATGTAATTTTTGTCGCTTACGATTAAATCGAAAAAAGGCTCGATATTACGGGATTCACACTGTGACTTTTTATTGTGACTTTTCTAGAGTCTATTGACAAACGGAGTACAAAGGCGATCAAAGAGGTAGCAACACAAAAGAGAATTGAAGAAAAATGCAGGGGAAAAAGTCATAGCGTAAATCCCGTATATGTAAAAGTATTTCATATTAAATTTGGAATACATCAGAAAAAGTATAATTGTATCATGATTCCCGAACGTATTTTTGATATAAATGAAATTTTCTCGCAAGTTTTTGCTGGTAAAGCATTCATTTAATTTATCGTATCTGGGAGAGTAATTTTGTAAATTTCTGCCTTAATCTCTCGTTGCTAGTTTCTGCTAGAAAAGTAAATGAACACAACTCATAATGTAAATTATTAATTGTTAAATTAAAAAAAAAAATCTGCAAAATCTTAATAAAAAATTATTTTAATTATATATAAAAAGAAAATAAAAAATTATTACACATAATAAAA
Organism: Tachina grossa; assembly: GCA_949987645.1. Lineage (NCBI taxonomy): Eukaryota > Metazoa > Arthropoda > Insecta > Diptera > Tachinidae > Tachina > Tachina grossa. Next base: position 119,240,226 of record OX465278.1, on the reverse strand, counting down.
TTTAATATTAAAAAAATTATTGGCGCATATTCATAGTCAAACAAAGTATATGTACTTTAAAAATTTAAAACCAGTATATGCACCAATGTGTTTAGAAAAAAGTAACTTAAAAATAACATTTTGTTGCATGATACAATAACACAGGTATACGCAATGCTACAAAAACTAAAAATTATGTATATCCCTAAGGGAAATCTGGGGTCAGGTGCGACCAAATCACCACTTTTGTCGATTATTTTAGGGGACATTGTCAATGAAGCGTCTGCACTTATTTCATTGAATAAATTATCTTATTTATATAAAATGTATGGACTTGTCTAAACTTGGTTTACTGTCTTTGACTCCCTTCCAATACTACATGTAGTAAAATCAAGTAAAATGTTCCAGTACTAAAATGTACTGGAAAATCTCTACTGCCAATGTCGTCAATGACCCCATAAAAATACCTAAACAAATATGCTATATCACTAATGGATACGAAATGACAAGCAAGCACATGTTAAATGTATGTTTGTATATAAAAAATAACATTTTATGGGGCATAATTGGTTTACTAGTGACAACGGAATATGTACTGTTTTACTATGTTAGGTTGGGTTCAAAAGACGGACAATCAATATTGACTCAATCCGTTTCGAATTACACTTATGCTTTTATAATAAGATATATCGGGAAGATACCCAATAAAAACTATAAAAGCATATCAGAAACTTAGTCAGGTTAGGTTTTTTCCAATCCAACAGTTTTACTATTGGCAGGAAAGTGTTTTGTTCGTAGAAAATATAATTCTATATAAAAAATTTATGCATAGATTTTCGGATTTGAATATACATTACATATAATTGAAAACATGATTTAATTCTTCAAAAAAAAAAGTAAATAAAACATTGAATGCTTTATTTAAAATTAAACCCTTTTTCAGGCGTTATACGTTTGAAAATAGTTTGCAAATTATTTGAGAACAGTTTTATCAACAAAAAGCTCTAAAATAGTTTTTGTTGGCAATTTATAATTTGTTAATATTTTTATGTTCATAGGTTTTGTATTTTCTGGGTATTTAGAAAAGTTTGACATTACAAAGACAGACAACAACAGTTAGCTGGGCTTTGAATTGACCTTCTAATTATTGTACCATGATTTTGTTGCTAAACTAGCTCAGTATGAAAAAAAAATTCAAAAAAGTAGCAAAAACTCTCGTCGATTTTGAACGTTATTAAATAGATAATTAATATAAATTGTTATCATGTACACATTTATGTATGTATCTCCATATAATACGTACATATATAAATATGTATGTGTTCATTTAAATTTGGGAACGCAAGCGAGGCCTAGGTAGGTCGCCAAACACAGCCTCCCCATGGACACTTTTGGCTAAAGCTTTAATGCTGGCCGCTATATCAAGATTATTATCAAGTTCCTAAAAATTTACAATTACAAGATTATACAATTTTGAATAACTGCAAATACATAAAATCTATAATCAGAAAATAACTCACATCATCATCAGAATCTACAGTTGCCATATAACCCCGTCCAACGGTTAGTGGCGAGTTTGAGATTTCTATTGGGAGACTTTTAGCAAAATTTCCTACTTGTGCTGTGTTTTTAGAATTTATGCGCCTGTGCGGAGTTGCAATTGGCATTGAGCGATCCAAATCCAAAGCGTCTGGAAATTTATAAAAGAAAGAGATATTAGAAAAATTGTTTCAATATTAATTTTATTAAAATTAATAAATTTACTTTTAAATTTGCAAATATTTCGTTATCAATAGGTCCGTTTGTTTACTTTTCCAGTAAAATCCAGTAGTTGAGTAAATTTTGGGTAATTTGAAAATTTTACTCTCAAGAATGTCTCTTGCACAAAAAACTACGCGAACGGAAAAATTGCAAAAATTTGCAGATTAATCAAAACAGCTGATCATATTGTTGAATGTTTTTTTGTTTTTGAAACCCATCAAATACATATTTTTGGTAACTGATGCATACATTTTTATAATTATAAATTTGAAGCGATATATATGTACATACATATTTCTAAAATAGAAGTTGTGTGAAAGCTTAAGGCTTCAGTAGTCTTTACTTTCTGTTGTTGTTCTGTGCTGTGCCGTTCTGCTTCTAAATTTGAGTACTTACTTTTTCTGTAGTAACTTATCAGCTGTTTCTGACGAGAACGGTCGCAGTTTTCCGCTAAAGCGATGAGTTTTGCATCGTCCATTGTTAAGTTGCAATATATTATTTTTTATTTTTCTTTTAAACTTAATTTTTTATTCCAAAAGCACAATCACAATTTATTTCAAAATATTTTTATTTAATTTATGCTGTCACTTACAATTACTCAACAAATTTTTTGATTTTCACAGGTTGAACCGAAACAGAACAGAACGAAACAGAAAAACTACCGACTTTGTATTAGATTTCTATAAACAAAAAAGAGTCAGCTGATTCGTAACAGAACAGAAAGTAAAAACTAATTCTGGCTTTAAGCTTGTATTTGGTTTTTAGTTTTATTTTTTCTGGGTAAATGGCATAGGAAAATACATCAATATTTGATTTCTGATACTCGTTACCCTGGGGAAATAAGTATTCACACGTACATAAACCTTACATCTCTAAAAAACTAAAGTAAATAACACAATTAAATTAAATTTGAAAACTGATATATTTAACGATTATTATTCTTTAATTTGTTTCATCTTGAACATAAAAATTTTCAGATTTGTTTTGTTAAACTTCAACTTTTGTTCTTTTAAATGTTTTTATTAAAAAAATTATACTTTGTATTTGCTTACTTTTGTTTATTTTATTGAATCATATTGTTACGAAAATAGCCGTCCACAATGTTAAGCAGCAGTACACAAAAATATTCCAACAGGGTTAATGTAAATGCTACGCGAAAATATTCCTACAGGGTCAAAACAAAGAATAGTCTAGAAAGTAGCCAACAACTAAATAAGCATGCCTAGCTTGATTAAACAAGCAAAAGCAACAACAACAAAAAAAGCGTCTGCTTATTAAGAAGATTCACATATTTGTACACATACATACATGCCAATTCAAACGAAAAGCAAAAGATAAACAACCACCGTGTGTTGCTTAGTTAATGATGTACACACGTACGCATATACACATGTATGTACATAGTTACCACATGAACTTAATTAGGCAGCATATAAGATGATAATGATCGTCTAGACATTGCTTGAAACTTCTAGTGGAATTTCTGTGAAATATAAATAGAGGTGACGCATCCAATGAGTTAGTTAGTTGCAGTTGTAAGTCAGTCGCGAACAGTTATAGTTAGTGCTAATCAGAAAGTAGTGAAGTTAATGACTCGTTAGTCAGTTGATAATTAAGTTGTGAATTAATAATAGTCTGTCGTGGAATTGAGATTATTGTGGAGTCTATCGTGTCGACTGGAGTAAAGGGAACAGCGCAGCGAATAGACGTGTATAAGGGTGTAAGTAAAGCCAGTGAGTCTTTATTGGTGTATCAACTGTGAGTGTCGGCAGAGTGAGTGCCGTGTGTGACAAGCAGCAGACAAAGAGGTATTGGTGTATCAACTGTGAGTGACGGCAGAGAGAGTCTCGTAAGTGACAGCAGCAGACAGAGAGGTGTCACGTGAATACTTGCGCAGCCAGATAAGAGACGTGTGTAAACAACAGCTAGGAAGGCGTAGTGGTAACCAGTTGTGAATATCTGTGTGTAATTTATTAGTTAAAGTTGTATTAGGTATTTAAGCTCTTGAGTAATTTAGTATAAGTCTATTTGTAAATAAAACTTGTATCATTCTTAACCCTAATTACTACACTCGGCTCTTGTATTCATTTGCAAATCTTCGGATCTACGGAAAAGCGTTTTTATAGAGAGAAAAACGTAACAATATGTTTTTCTCGTCTACTGGATTTTACTGGCAAAAATTTGTCCAGTAAAAATTTGCAGACTCTCAGTGAACAACTGTCAATTTAATATCTCAATTGGCACTCTCTTTTGCAATTTTTGTGTGTAAACGAACGCATTTTATAGTATGTTTACACTATACGTGCTTCGCTCTCTATTCATGCTTCACACCCCAATCATGACAGAATCAACAAAATTATGAGAGCGAATCAAGTAGATTCAATATGAATCTACTTGCGAAGCACGTAAAATTGGTATCTTCTCTAACTTTTATCGCAGTTTATCGGCAGTTTAGCTGCACCAGCTATCAAAACAAAATATGTATACATATGTGTATGTATGGTTTTGAACAAATAAAATCAAACCAAAGAAACATAGATGTGAGTTTAATATAAATAAATTCAATTAAGTTATGAATAGTAGAAAAAGGAAAAATAAGAAGAAAATATAGGGATGCCTTCAAAAACTAAATTTTGAATGAGTCGAATGTATGTAAGTATGTATGCTTATGTGTATTAGTGTCCTGCACAAGAGTATTTATAAGACTTTTCAAGCCATGAGAGATTTTTTCCAATGCTTTACTACAGCGAAATATTCTAAAAGAATCGCTAAACAACACTGTTGGCAAGACAAACCAACGAAAAAAATTACTTGCCAACAGTGTTGCTTAGCGATTCTTTTAGAATATTTCGCTGTAGTAAAGCATTTGAAAAAATCTCTCATGTCTTGAAAGGAATTATAAATAGTTTTGTGCAGGACACTAATGTGTATGTATATACGTGCATATGATACGTATGTACCTAGCTGGAAAAGTAGGCATTAATTACATGAAGTATTATTTTTTCAATGCATCCCTTAGAAACGATAGGGTAATTTGATCAAACACAATTAAAATAATTCATTACTTTCCTAGGACATGTTCTGTGTTAACAGTAATCAATTCAGAAATGAAAAATTATACATGATGTGCATTACCTTATAATTTACTATTCATTACCTTTTCCCACTGGGTATGTATATATATGCGTACGTATGATATGTATGAATGTTTGAATATAAATAAAAAGATGCCACACGAACAGTGATGCCAACTTTTTCAGAGCAAAAAGCACTAAATGCAATAAAGCCATATTTCGATTTTGTTCACTTATAAGTAGAATATGAGTAGGAAAATAATTTAAGTTCAAGACAAAAGCAAATTAAACAATGGAATATTTGATATAATAATTTTGGAAAAATAAAGTAGAACTCGTAAGCTTATATAATCCATAAAACTAAACTTCAGAAACAAAGTAATTTTATTTACAGGATAAAGATTTCAATTAAAATTTTATTTGTACTCTTTTATATAACTGCATAAATTAAATCATTCCGTATAGACGAAATATCAAAACTCTTGATTAAAATTTATGTGGAAATGTAGGATTTTGGTCGATATCGAGTCCATCAATTTGTTACTGTAACTCCAGTAATTGTAACTAGAATCGAAATAAGTTGAATTCTGCGTGTATTTAGCATACAAATCGAAAGAATTTGTATTTATTTATGTATATGTACATGCGTATAAATATGTAGGTATGTGTCAATGAATTAACAAAAACTATTTACTATGTATGTATGTACATTAGGGGGTTCTCAAAAAAATCCTTTGTTTTTCTCAGAACCAGGTTTCAAACTTTAGTTTAGGTAAAAAATAGACCTGTTAAAATATCAGCTAATATTAATGGTGAGATGGTGCGCATCGCACTTTTCAATTTCCCATACGATTTACATAAATTGATTTTATTCATTCTGATTATCATGAGTAAAGAACGGAATGTCCTACAGTAAACTTCTTGGTACGCTTTTGTAGAAAATTAAACGCTCTATTAAAAAGTTACATAAAACCTTTTGATAAGTTAGCTGGATCAAAAGTTATTTACAGTCCAAATAAAATTTACCCTAAATTTATACGATTTTTTAAGAAAACAACAGAAATATTATGTTATTCCAGAAAATTTTACCAAGTTCCATACAAAATACAAACAGGCCTTTTAAAAAGTGCCAAAGAAGTGTTTTTCGTTATAATAGAGAAATATAAAAAAATATTATAAGTTTTTCAATTTATTTTAGCCATAGCTGTAATAAGTGAATGGAATGGAAATTAAAAATATTTTTATTTCAGATTTAGTTTAATTTTAAATTTTTTTATAGAGTGTTCAACTTTCTACAAAAGCGTACTAAGAAGTTTACTGTATCACATTCCGTTCTTTACTTACATGCCGACCACACGAGCAATAATCTTGGCAATTATTGCCGTGGCAACTGTCAAATTCGATTGCCGACACAAGATATTAGCGTGTGGACCGTATGAATATGTGTTCAAATATATATTCAGCAACAAATGTTAAAATACATTGCTGAGCAACAATCTCTTAACACATGCTGTCAAATAAAATTATATAAAATTTTTTTCAACGTAAAAATAGAAAACTAAGGTTTTAACTACATAAAACCAATAAAAGTTCAATTTAAAATTAGAAAAGGATAAAATTATTGACAATTTAAGTTTTTATGTGAATAAAAAGCAAATATATTTGAATATACGTGTTCACCACCTCCAAATACATTGTTGAACACAAGCAATCTGACGTCATCATTTTGCCGGCGTTATTGCTTGTGTTAAGACACTTCAAATTGCTGGTGTGGTCGTAGTGTTATGACAATCAGACAGAAAAGTGGAAAATGTTTATTAGTTGTTTTGTGTAAAGCCACCATACTATCACAAATTTATATTTAGTGAATTTGTTAAACACACTAAAAGCACTAAAGTCAAAGGTGAAAAAGCACCAATTTCAGGTATTTTTTTTTAAAGCACCTAGTTGAAAAATTCCGGACTGTTATGAATTAAAAAGCACTAAATCTAGTGCGAAAAGCACTAAATTGGCACGCTGCAGACGAAGCACGAAGGCGTCGTATAAACGGCAAGATTCAAAAACAAGATTCAGAGAGCGAAGCATGTGATTCAACTCGTCGTACAAATCCAGTACAAATTTGCACAATATTGCACAAATTTTGGGGTAAACAAACGGACCTAATAATATCAAGGTGTTGTCTCATAGAGGTCTGCGTAAACAGTCTTGAAATTTAAATACATACGTCTTGTTTTTTACATGTATTGTCGTAGCATAAATAAATTATTTAGTTTAATAAGCAGAGCATATGGATGTACATATTGATGTTCGTGTATATGAGTGTTTACAAGCAATGTCGCGAAGACTTCTTGGTCGTCACAAACACTCAAAAGAAGTAGTGTTGATGCGTATATGCTTGTTATTTTGCATATTGTACGTTTGATTGTGTGTGTAAGATGTAGATGGTAAGCAATTATGTGTTTAAGGGTAGTTTTTTAAAGCAAGCGCCTACAACTAATGTCAATGCATGTGTACGTTTGTATGTGCGCAGAAAAATAAAAGGTCATAGACACAACGTGTCTATATGTGCATGCATGACGTTTGTATACGCGCTCACCCACTTCACCTTGAGATTCGATAAAAAAGGAATGCTCACTAAAGCGAAGAAATTTCGAAACAAAATTCTTCGATATTTGTTCGCTAATCTAAGAAAATTCGAATGTTCGCTAAAACTTCGAGCTTCGAACTTCTCTCTCGATAGTTTTCCGAATGTGTGACAGTAATCGAGTCGATGTGAGTCAGCCTGTTAGTCTAGAGGTACCAAGATCGATGCATGACAGCACTGTAAGTTAAAAAATAAAATAAGAACTCATACCTGCATATGTATATGCAATAATTCCACAGAAAAAAATTTGTCACGATAGCCTAGTGGATGCGTGTCAGTCTGTTAGAATGGAGGTACGATGTTCAAATCCTGCAGCGTAAGTTAAGGTATTGAAAAAATATATAAAATAAGTAAATTAAAATAAATAAATGAAATAAAAAAAATAAAATTACTTTCTTACTTTTTCTGCTGTCTTTTTGAGATATCGAAATTAGTTCGATATTCCCCCACTTTTGATATTGCTAACGAAACTTCGAGATCGAGTGTTTTTTGGGACAAAACTAAGCGACAGGTGAACTTTTTTCGATTAATTTTTGAGTGTCACTCTCGATAGTTTTACACGATAAATGTTCGAGATATATTAGAAGTCGATATCTATAACGAAAGTCTTGGTCAAGTGGGCATGCGTAGGAAGAAGCACGTATCACAAATTCTTTCTTTACGAAGTATTTTCTTCTTTACTTCTATACCTGCAATAACTGAAATAAAATTCTTGCAAACAGTTTGCTTTAAAAGACTTAGCTGTAGGAAAGCATTTGAAAATCCCCCAAGTATTAAAAGTTCTTGTAAGTGGTCTTGTGCAGGGGTCTAGTATCTACGATATGCATAAAATGTTTGGTATTTCTCGTTCCCATACTTTTGCAAATTTCTGTCCCATTTTGAAAGAAATTGTAGAATGCTCTCATTTACCAAATAAAGAAACAGACCTATTGTGTTGAATAAATTTAATCTGAAGCACTTCAAGTCGATAAAGAATATTGAAGTAATTCTTAAATAAAACAAAATATTTGCTGGTTTCCAACTAAAAGTAAAGGTTTCTCCACCGTGGTGGCTCACTTTTATCTGTTAGTGTAGTGGTATTGTGATAATAGAAATGAAACATTATAAAAATAAAACTATTCATACCTTCAGCTTCTTCCGCGTCATCACTCTCATCCAAATCACTCATTTGATTTTCCTGCTGTGCATTGATGTAACTTAAATTTCGCTGAAAGCTGTTGGAAGGGGGAAGTATTTGATGTGTCACACTTTGTGTTTGTAAATGTTGCTGCTGCGTCTGCGTCTGCAAGAAACGCAATGGTATTGATGGATTTTGCAAAAACATCTGTTCTTGCTGCTGAATGTTTACAACATTGGTGCTTTCAACTCCTTCCAACTCGAATAAGAAGTCGTCAGTGGATTCAATAGTAGGCGTTGGATATTGCTGCTGAAATGTCTGCTGTTGGTTTCCAAAAGTTGCAAGTTGCTGCTGCTGTCGGAATGTGGGACTATTCCCGACACTCATGGGTATAGCTTCCGGAGTAGCTGGTGGTGTATCGAAATTAGACATTTTTCGATTCAAAGCTGTGTTACTAGCTATAGCTGGTGTATTTGTAGTTATTGCACCTGACGGCGGTCCTTCCATTGATGACTGAGTGTTACTAGCTGCTGTTGTCATTATGGCACTTATAGGTGAAGTAGTAGAAGTTTTTACATGATTATCTTTATTTGTATTGAATATAGTATTCGGTGGCTGTAATTTGGTTGGTGTTGTCGGAGTTGCTGTAGTATTATTAAGTTCACGACGATTGGATGCAGTGTTACGTCTGCGTGCAACACCATACGATAAATTAACACCAGTATTACTGACATCTAATGCAGGCGGTAAACGTTCAAGCCACTCATTGGCTTGTTGTTCGGGTATGGATTGTATAAGATAAACTAGCATTTGATATTCTTGTTCAGACTTTTCGCGAAAGCTTTTCAGCAAAGCAAATTGCTGAGATGTGTAACGCTGTATGCGTTCATCAGTCTCAGCTATTTCTCTTTGTAAGCGTTGTTGCAAATTAGCTTGCAACTGCCGCAAACGCAATTGTTTTGAATCCAAATGTTGACTCATTGCTGAGGACATAGCAAAAGAGGTAGACAACGAGTCAAACGGTAAATTGTTGCTGGTATTTTGATTTTGATTATTAGATGCAACTTCTACTTTAGGATGATCCATTATCAATAATCCGAAGGTATCTGAGAAAGATTTGTCAGATCGTTTTTGTGACAATTCCTCATTGTTAGTCAGAAGAATGCAATTGATTAGAAATTGTGGTGCATTGGCGTTAAGGAGTTTTGCACACAATACCACATTGCAATTGCTACAAATGCTCATCTGCCACGATGATCGAGTTCCTGAGGTAGTTTCTGATTCGTTTACATCCAATGTAAGGCTATAAATAAGATCCCTTTGACTAAGGACATTAATTGTTAAATCGGGTACCGGACCAATTGCCTAAAAATAAAGCGCAAAAGCATGATTAAAGAGTTAAAAGTATGGGTGTATATTTGTCAGTGTAAGACTAAACCAACTCATTCAACAGTAGATACACTATATTACGTTTAACATTTTTAAACGTTGAATTCTTTTGAATTGCTCAAAAATAAAAACGAATAACACACTCAACTAGGTATTTATTTATATTTATTTTATTTTCTGAAGGAGAAGTAACACTCAGGCAATAAATTCCTACTACTATTACTAGGTGTCACCTTCTTTAGGAAATTGATAGATAGAGAGGACAGGTGGTGAAGGGAGAGATAGAGGAAAGTTTCATTCTTTTACAACTCTGCTTTTTACAAGTTTTTTTTAATAATACAGTGTTGCAGCGCCTCTGGTGTTAAATGACGCGTACTAAATTTATTTGTAGCTGTGTTTAGTAGCCACTTTATTGGTTATTTTACTTCGATGATTCTGCTACACAATGAAAGAGGGCGGCGCTCTGATGTTACATTAGGATTAGTATCTGCTGAAGTTCAGTGACCAGGGAATATGCCTTCATCACTTGAACATTCCTACAACAACTGATACAAATGAACACTAATGCACATAAGAAAAATGCGTGGTGTTATTATTTAATGACTTTTTGATACCGGGCTCAAACCCAGGACCTTCGGTTGTGTAGTCAACATGCTAACTACTTCAGCTAACTCCACTTTCAGGTAGGTATTTATTTATTTACTGCTGCTTATTATCGACTAACGAATAAATACACGTCTTCTTTACTTAATGACTTGTTACTTTTAACAATGTTTACTTAAGGCGGTTTCAGACTATAATATAAGTAAATGTTAATACTTTTGTAGAAAATGCAACTCTGACATGTTGAGTTGTTATTGTTTTTTGAAATTTTTTAAACAGAAATTAGATCAGGAAACATTTTCGTCAAAAGTATTAATAGTTGTATTATAGTCTGAAACCGCCTTTAATGCTTAGCTGATTCACACTGGCGCATTTTCAGTAGACTTGGGTTGAACCAGTTCCCTTTATCATAGATTTGTCAAAATTAACTAGTGATCGAGTTTGAACAATGTCTCAGAGAATTAGACTGCACTGCGTTTTATACCAATAAGAACTCTTCTAGATTTTTGTCGCCAAGTCATAGGTGGCGTAAAAAATGTTATGTAACAATATTAGCAAAGCCAAATGAAACTGGAATGTTCAGTGCTGATGGCGCTGCTATATCCACATTGCCATCTGTTAATCGAACGCACTTGAGGCTTTCTATTGCTAACCAACTGACCTCTCAAACAATATAGGTAATTCACTTTACTGTTTATAGACGTTTGTGTAAAGTGCCACTAGCAGTTATTATGAGTTTCAGAATTGCTACGTAACAATTTTAATGCTGGTAAGACTGTATGAATGCAGAGTTGATTCCATAATGTTGCATTTGTGTTCATTATATTTAAGTTAGAGATGAGCGATATTTTTGTTACTTTTTCTTTTTTCACAGCGACTGAAAAATCACTAACCACAACTGCGACTGAATTTATCAAGTAACAGGTATTGGAAACGTAGTTCTTTCATACAACTTATATTCTTATTTTATAGTAAATAACGCTACTACATTATTTTTTTTTTATTTTTCGAGAAAAAATTGTAAAATCGTGTCAAATCGTATTTTTGGCAACTATGTATAGCTATCACATTTTTGGCTTTGCAATTTTATTGTCTATCTGCCTCTTTTACGATAAAATTCCTTTAAAATCTTGAAAGGGTTTATTGCTAATGCTTTCTTCTTGTCCCTCTTTTTATTATTATTTCAAAATACTGAATCCCTATTTACACTATGCAAGTCTTATTGCTAAGCTGATTAGTTTATTAGGAGAGAGAGACGGGGGAAAAGAAACGTTGCTGTTCCCCTCGTCTCTCTCTCCCTGAAACTAATCAGCTTAGCAATAAGACTTGCACAGTGTGATTTGGGACTAATACTAATACACACATTTAAAGCAATGTTGCCCACAGAGAGAAAACCGAGAGAAATGTATAAGCGTATGTGCATTCATTTGTACAAAAAGCCGATTGATGTTCGGCACTCTGGCGCTTCTCTGGCCAGCAATGGTTAAAAGCATAATTGATAAAATGTGTTAAACTGTGATTACGGTCACTGCTACTCTTCTTAGTCCCTATTTACACTATGCAAGTCTTATTGCTAAGCTGATTAGTTTATTAGGAGAGAGAGACGGGGGGAAAAGAAACGTTGCTGTTCCCCTCGTCTCTCTCTCCCTGAAACTAATCAGCTTAGCAATAAGACTTGCACAGTGGGATTTGGGACTTAATAGTATTTCTCAATATAACAGAACTACTTGCTAGAAGCAAAATACTGCTATACAGTATTGAGTTATGCGTTGTTGACCTACATTAGTACACGCTAATGGAAATTTCGGAATGTGCTCTTGCCATTTGAAGTAATCAACCACTACACCCGTATTGCTGACAAGGACCTGCTAGATACATTCCTATTCTTTCAAAATGCGCTTCTGTAATATATTTTTGCAGCTTACTTTATCTTTTTGCTGGACCTTTAGCTTTAATGCAGTGTGCAGTTCGCTATTCAATCGGCTATGGCTTGTTGGTATCAAACCCAATAAAAGCACTGTTTTAGTTTGTCGAGTTCTATAATGGACTAGCTAGGTCCATTACGGTACCACCATCAGATTTGAAACAGCTTTACCGTCTGTCTGGGAAAGGTACAATATAAACTGTACTCACCATCATCATCAGCTTCTGGATATTCCACTGGACCCAATACGATTTTAATCAGTGAGCTTTCAGCTGATATCCCATTGAGGGTTTGTCTTCTATCTTCCCAGCGGACTTTCAGCTAATATCTCATTGCGGGTAGGTCTTCTACCTTCATCTTTAGCGCTATAATTTTTGCCAGTATTGGATCTGTCTTTTGCGTCTCTTTCCAGTCTTTTTCAGCATCGATGTGAATGAGCCTGAACAATGTCTGCCCTCTAAGCTACAGGGTGGCGTTGGCTGAAGTAGTTATCACGTTGACTACAAAACCGAAGGTCCTGGGTTCGAGCCCGGTGTCTGATAGTCATTAAAAATAAGAACACCACGCATTTTTCTGATGTGCATTAGTGTCTTTTGTGTCAGTTATTGAGGGAAAAATTCCATTGATGCGGGCATAAGGCACTGGTCGCTAAACGATACCAACTTCAGCAGATACTAATCCTAATGTAACATCAGAGCATCCTCCTTCGTTGTGTAGCAGAATCACTGGCGAAGTAAAATAACCAATAAAATCTATATTCTCTTCAACTCAAAGGGATCATTGTATTGGACCCAAGCGAGCTGTGGACTCTAAAGTTCACCCTTCCTTACCAGCAGCCTGCTAACCTAATCTAACCTAAGCTATAGTGCCGCCACGACAGAGCAACGTACCTGTGCTGCTAGGTGCCTTCAGGATTTTTTAATTACAATAGCCGCCTGATCACAAATGGTCGCTTTTTAACGTAAAGTGTTAGGTCATATAAATACTTCTGAGTATTTAATGCTCTCCAACGCTGCCAGAAGCTTTCGTTTCACAGTAGTTTTTCTCAGGTTTTGAAAGTATTCGGCTATAATAGTCCACCACTTTTTCTGTTCCATTGACCAACTGTGAAAGTATACCTATTTCCATATCCCTAGCAATTGGATATGCTAAAACTGGTGCTGTACATAATAAATATTTTAGTGTCTGTAAGGCCACCTTCTATTGACTCCAGTGAAATTTGGCACAGAACGTCTGTAGAGTGTACAAAAAGATATTTTATCTCTTTCTGTAATATTGCTCACTTTTTATGTTAAGTCCAGCCGATGATATACATACGTTGAAAAACTTCAGCCAGGTTTTTAAGGTGCTCATCGAAAGTCTTTTCATTACGTTTATCTTTCTCTGCGATCTCCACCTGTCAATATCCACTTCCAGCTAACGCATCTATGGTGTCGTCAATTCTTCTTGGACACGTCGTTAAGCTTTCTGTAATCGACGCAAAATCGTCGATCTCCAAGGACTGCAGGATGTTCTATTTCTTTGAACTGCGCTTTTACCGGGGTATACCTCTGGACGCCTGTTTTATTGGGCTGGTTTTGCCAGTATTTTTTCGCTTTGACTTTTCAAGGATAAAAAGCAGGGTGCCTTTTTAGTAGCTGTTTGGCTTTATTTCTATCAGGAGGTGATATCCCTGCTACCCATTGCTCATGTGTCTGAAATAGTTCGCGCTCCTTTGCAGATATCATATCAGGTGCTGACATTTTCTTGCAATTTATTGTTGCCTCTGCAGGTAAGCTCCATATCAGAATTTTTGATAACTTTCTCTTTCGTGGGCGGATAAATTAAGTATTCCTATAGGTATTTTGCATCTTTACAAGTCTTGTCGAGGACTTTTTTTAACTTCAGATCGTTTCAATAACCACAACCGGCACTAATTTAATTAGAAATTCATCAACAATATCGGCGACAATAAACACGTTTGGTAGTGATATTGGCGATAGTCACTTGCTCTTAAATTTTAGCATAGACAGTGGCAGGCTCTCCATTAGCTGTACGCAGTCTCACACCTTTTTATTACCCGTATTTACCATTCACTATATTAGGTCTGATAATCTATAGTGATGCTCCTGTGTCTGCAGTAAAAATGTGCTTTGTGGTGGTGTGTGGTGAGTCCCCCGCAGTAAGGTTACTGAGATTGTGAGACACTGGTTTGTGGGAGCTACCTCTTGCCTTAAAAACTCATTCTCAGACAATGCACTGCTGACTCATAGATCGAGAAAACATATGTATGTATGTTGAGCAACAAGCCTAGTGGCCGTCAAACGACTATAAATGTGCACAATTAAAAAATAATAATACCCTATAGGCGCTGGGCCCTTATTTTGTTAATATTGAATAAATGAATTTATTAAAAAAAAATTAAAATAAAAACATACTCATACGCATACATAATAATCAAGCTTAAATTGAATACATATAACTACATATGTATATGCATACATATGTACATACATATACATAACTACAGTCGTAAAGCAGCTCTGGCTTGAGGAACATCTCTCGCCTCATCGTAATTATTTCTTAAGTGCGGTCAGGGTTGTGCATGTTGTTTGGTCTTCGAGAGTTTTTCGTCTCGCTTGCACTGGTTGCCTGATCTGCCACGAATAACCGTATAATCTTGCGGTTTTTTGTGGAACTTCTTTAACAACCACGTTGCTACTTCCTATGTGAAGGCATAGGTTGTGTACAGTCAGTCACAAAACCTTTTAAAATACTGTTAATACCATCTTGGGCATATGGTCTAGTTACCCCGTCCATATTTGTGTAACACCATATTATGCAAATTTACTTTGTATAATATGTATAATAAATAACTAAATATACATAACTACAAATTCCTTAAGGTCTAGTTCACACTATGCAAGTCGTATTACTAATCAGGGCTATCATGAATAAAATTCCGCGTGAATTTTTTCCCGGGGAACAATTCCAATTAATAGAAAGTAATAGGGAAAACAAAAAATTCTAATTGGAAAAGGGAGAAATTTCACGCGGAATTTTATTCATGATAGCCCTGAATATGATTGGTTAGTTAGGAAAGAGAGATGAGGGGAACAGAAACGTTTCTTTTTCCATCGTCTCTCTCTCTCTTCTAACAAACTAAGAAGCTTAGCAATAAGACTTGCATAGTGTAAACTGGGACTAAAGTACATAGCACAAACGGCTATAAGTAAAATTTACTCGTATAAACTGTATCAGCAACAATCATAAGCATTAAAAACATTCACCACAGCAGGCTACACGAACATACGACTTCAAATGCCGGCTACTTAATTATTTTGGAGACGGCAGCAGCACCATCTGCAGTTGATATTCAAGTACAAATACATAGTTCAGTATTGCCACTTTTATATGATTTGCATTTATAAATATTAATTACTCTTATAAAATGTACTTATTTCAATTTGAAATTTATTTGCTGGTGGTTCAGCGTTGTCTATATATTTCATTGTTGCTGTAACAAATCATCAGTAGACTTCAACCACACATTTTGAATAGTCACAAACCTCTTATCTTATGCACAGACTTTCAATAACTATTTGAGAATTCACAAATAATAATATTTTTGAAAATCACAAAAGAAAAATAAGCGTAGTAGGCTTTGAAACTAATACAAAAAACCCAGCAAATAATTTATATTCGATTTCAATCTATTTTATTTTTCTACACCTTTATACAATTAGAAATCCATTGGATAACAATAAAAGTAATTATAAGGCAAAATGAAAAATAAAATCTAAATTTAACATTTAAGAAATTTATTATTCGACATATTGTCAGAAGTTTATTTTAATTTGAAATTTATTTGCTGGTGGTTCAGCGTTGTCGTAAAAGTACAGAAATGAGTCAATTTATTCTTAACATAAATTTTTGGATATTGTTTCTGTTAAATAATATGAAATAATTGTACAAAATCATTCATTCAACATTTTGTATTATACTGGCAACACTGAATTTTCTCATTGTAGCCAAAGAAATAGAAATTAGTTTAATTTGACTACAACGACAAAATCAGCATAGACAACAACCTGTCGCCATGTTGCCTTGCTGTCTTCAAAAGCATTATTCTCATATAAACACGTGTATTCTACCTTGACATTTGGTAGTCGGTAGATTGCTGTGGTGAATGTGTTTAATGCAATACCTGTAAGTATAAAAATACTCTTAGAGTATTCGGCTACACTTGAGAATATACAAGAGTATTTTATTTGCAGCCTTCAAGCACCAGTGCTGCCAGAAAAGTGAATCACAAAAAGTCTGACTTCCCCGAAATTCCCTAATTTCGGAAGAATCCCGGGAATAGACATTAAAAAATCTCCAAAGACCGCGTTCCCTAATTATATTACTTATATTTTTAATCTTAAATAATTAATTACCTGTTTAAAGAAATCCACACACTGCGAATAAAATATAAAGCTTCGGGGGTATTTCTGCAGAAACATTTTCCTTAACATGTTCGTTAATGAGAACGACTCGTTACCTTCAATACTCTTACTGGGTGTTGATATTGAAGAATTGGAAGACGTTGCCACAACCGGATTGTTGCAATCATCAGACAATTGTTGCATGGCAACAGCTGCTTCTGTTGCACTTTTCCTCTTTAAGTCAGCTGTTGGAGCCGGCAGTTGATGCTGCTGCGATGCAGTCTGTGACTGCCGAGCTTGCATTTGTTGATTATTGCTTGTTGCAATAAAATTAAGGCATTTGCACGAAATCAGCATGATGATTTGAGTTTAATAAAGCTCGAACAAACACTACACACAAACACAAACAGAATTATCTATTTCATAAATTATGTATGTATGTTCTTTGTTAGGAGTATTAATTATGGCCACTAATATTTTTTAATAAAGAACACTACATGAAATTCATTCGCCTGTGCGTTTTACTCTCTAAATTATCTTTTGTTGTTCCTTTTGCCTTCGCTCTTTTCATACACCACACTTTTTACAATTTTTCTTTTTATGGCTTTTAAAATTACGTTCTATCTTGGTTATATTTCTCTTTATGCTAATTGATTTTTTCAGGTTTTTTTCTGGCACGACAAGTTTAAAAATCATTTAACATTAAATTCCAACTTTTTTCTTTTGTAAAAAGTAGGACTTTTATAACAAAATCATTAATGCACAACAATATTTAATTAGAGTTTATATTTTTCTACTCCTCACAAAATTTTGATATCTTCTCAAACACCGAACGAAGTTCTCACTCAATGAGTAATGAAATTGCAGCGATTAATACCTACAATCAGCGTTTTTCAAACATGTAAAAAAGCCGATATAAAATGGTGACATTTGAGCATCTGATTGTATAATTCCCTACTTTGTTAGTGTAATTAGCTTATTGGATTTCTCTCTTAAAATGTCTTCCATTTTCAGACAAGCAAAGCCCACTTTGCCAAATGTATACACGGTCAAAAATAAAGTGATTTTCATCTACAAGAAAGCTTAAATAACACCGCTCATCCCTTTTTATCCTAATAGCATAGTGAAACTGAAGACTTTCAAAGTAGAAACTGAAGAAAATATATTTATACTTTGCAATACATATGTAATTGGCAAACATTATTGTGAGTGATTAATAAAAAATTTTTATGCATGACCATATTTGATAAAAAGAAAAAAAGGAAACAAACCTGCACATTCAGGTGTGTTTTAGATATTGTGGAAATAATTTTTCATGATTGAAATTTAAAAGAAAATTAAATAATTTGGTTTAAATACCCTAAAAAGTAAAGAGATAGCGTTTGGTGATAATTTCTGCACAATGTTGTCAGCACACAACAATACAATTCTTTTTTGCGCAATATAAATAAAGACACTCAGTCGTAAAGCAGCTCTGCGTGGAGGAACATTTCTCGCGTCATCGTAATTATTTCTTAAGTGCGGTCAGGCTTATGCATATTGTTTGACCTTCGAGAGTTTTTCGTCTCGCTTGCACTGGTTGACTGATCTGCCACAGATAACCGTATAATCTTGCGGTTTTTTGTGGAATTTCTTTAACAACCACGTTGGCAACGTGACCGTTTGACCGACTAAAGTGGCAATTTGCCACTTCGTCGACTGTGTTTCCCCTTTTTCGACTGCCTTGCCACTTTTTGACCCCCTTTATTTAGGGTGAGTTATATGAAAATACATTAAAAATAAAAAGTTTAGTGCAGTTTTCTCGTTTTTTTTTAATTTTGCCCCTTTTTTTGATAAATCCCCTATTTGGTGCTACTTTTCGAAAAATGTCATCGGTCACCCTGCACGTTGCTACTTCCTATGTGAAGGCATAGGTCGTGTACAGTCAGTCACAAAACCTTTTAAAATTCTGTTAATACCATCTTGGGCATATGGTCTAGTTACCCCGTCCATATTTGTGCAACACCATATTATGCAAATTTACTTTGTATAATATGTATAATAAATAAATAAATAAATAAAGACAATTTTGCATACTCATAGTCATTTACAAAGCATACTTAAGAAGTTTAAAACCAGTATGACCTGAAAAAATACTGTTTTTAAGTTCTTGCTTCCGTATTAATAATAAATAATTTTTATATCGCAAATTAGTACGGCAGCACGATATACGCTACTAATTTTGTACTTGAACCTATTTTAGTAACGTCTATGCCATGCATAAAAGTTGTGCAAACTTTAAATCAAGTTTTCCAGCCCTTGTTCCTATTCACCACTGCACTGCTGTCAGATTTTATTTTACCGCAGAGCTGAAGAATCATCAGAGGAAAATATTCGTCTGCAAATAATTTATAAATTTTGAAAATTCATATGAATTAAATTCCATTAAAATATTTATTCTTATTTGGAAGGTAATTTTAATATTTCTAATCAGTTTTTTTAAACTTATTGTTTTAAGTGTTGTGCAAAATAAGAAAAATTTCCTTAAAAACAAAATGACATCAATGACTATAGAGAAAAAGAAAATTGATGACGGGGACACTTTCAATTGGTGTCAAGCTGAAGAATTTGGAAATATTTGTTAAATTGATTTTAAAAATTATGTAGAAAGTAAACTAACAAATTTTGCAGTCCTTGATTGTTTTCTTTAAAGTTTGCAAGATGAAGGTAAAAGAGTTACAGAAAACGGTAAATATTGCCTGGTCACCATTGCCACAGCATCCCATTTATTTAACAGCCGGCACTGCAGCCCAACAATTAGATTCAAATGTTAATTCTGTGTTGGAAATATATTCAACAAATTTTGGAGACCCCAGCTATGATTTAGAGTTAAAAGCTTCGGTTCCCAGCCAATATAGGTACAAAAATATTTATTTTGGCATATTCCGTTTCAAAGATTTTATGGCAATTATTTTTAAGATTTCAGAAACTCATTTGGAGTCCTACGGGTTATGGAACTACACATAGTAATGGCTTAATTGTTGGTGGTTGCGAAGGCGGTCATGTTATGATATACTCCCCAGCAAAAATGTTGGCAAATGAAGAAGGTCTGATTGCCCGTCAGGATAAGCATTCTGGCCCTGTTAGTGGCTTGGACTTCAATCCATTTCAGACGAATCTCTTAGCTTCTTGTGCTTCAGAGTCAGAAATTTTCATATGGGATCTAAACAATACCAGCACTCACATGAACCCAGGAGCTAAAACCCAACCTTTTGAAGATGTTAAAAATGTAGCATGGAACCGACAGGTGCAACATATCTTAGCTTCCGTTTTCAGTTCACGTTGTGTGATATGGGATTTGCGTAAAAGTGAGCAAATCATAAAATTATCTGATACCCAGTCTCGTGTACGTTGGCATGCCGTTCAATGGCATCCCGATGTAGCTACCCAAGTGTGGTTAGCTTCAGAAGATGATCAAGCGCCTGTAGTGCAATTGTGGGACTTACGGTATGCCACAGCGCCAGCCAAAACGCTTCAGATACATCAACGTGGTATATTAGGGATGTCGTGGTGTCCTCGTGATATTGATTTGATGGTTTCGTGTGGCAAAGATAATCGCATATTCTGCTGGAACCCCAATACTCAGTCCACAGAGGGTGAAATACTTTCGGAGGTGGCAACTACCGCGACTTGGTACTCTGACGTGCAGTGGTGTCCACGAAATCCTGCTTTAATTGCAAGTTCTAGCTTGGATGGTAATGTTTCGATTTATTCGCTATTTGGTGGAGTTCAACAGCAAGTGAAAACTGCCAATAAAATAGCAGATTCGTTTCCGGGCATGGACCAGTTTGCTCAGGCACCAATGCCACAACAAACGGCTCCAATATTATACGAAGACTTGAAATATGCTCCCAAATGGATAAAAAAGCCTTGTGGTGTAACTTTTGGCGTAAGTTTTAATATTTATTTGGTGAATTTACAAAATTAATAAAATTTCTTATTTTTTTTTAAGTTTGGAGGAAAATTGGTGTCATTTAATAGTAAATCCAAAACAATTAAAATTTCTCAAGTTACAACTGAACCGGCCCTGGTAGAAAAAGCTAAAGTTTTGGAAAAGTCTTTAAGTGAAGCCAATTTTATTGATTATTGTCGTAAGAAAGCCGATGAAATGACTGATCAAAATGGTAGATATTTATGGTATTTCATTAAAGCTAATTTTGAACGTAATCCTAAAGAAGAGATTCTCAACTTATTGGGTAATATAAAAAGATTTGCTTTAAAAAAAATATGCATGCAAATGTATAAAATAAACTCTTTATCTTTTTAAGGTTTTAATAAAGAAGATATTGAAACTAAATTCTCAAAATATTTACCGGATCAGGAAAAACTTCAACAAACGCAATATGTAGAACACTTGAGCAATCGCATGGCTCAGCTAACGCATGTAAGTTGTTTCTGTTGTTGTTGTTCCAACTATTTAACATAT
The DNA here is from genome assembly GCA_949987645.1 of Tachina grossa. Classification (NCBI taxonomy): domain Eukaryota; kingdom Metazoa; phylum Arthropoda; class Insecta; order Diptera; family Tachinidae; genus Tachina; species Tachina grossa. The sequence goes on along the minus strand of OX465278.1, from coordinate 119,218,864 downwards.
ACATACATGTATAGTAATACAAAATACTAAGCATTTTGAAGAAATAAGTGATAAGAAGTTTCACATAGCACAAGAGATTTTCTGTTTAAAAATTTAACTCATTATTTTCTTTTCTTAACACAAATTGTTAAAACCTTATCAGTGCTGTCGAAAATGATAAAAATTTTTCTTACATTTAAAACAACTTTTACATATATAAATCTCAATATTAATTTACAAAAAAAAATCGTTTCACTTTCACTTTTTTTATTATTAATTAATACATTAATACCATTTGCTTGAAAAAAATATCATTTGAACATTCTAAATACTTACATAAATCAAGAGCGATTCAACGGATGTTGAATGCGATCAAAGTACTGATGGAAGTACCAGTAGTTATACGGTAAGCTTAAGGCTAATATAATCACTTAAGTACTTACATACATATATGAAACAAAACTACATTCTTAATTTCATATGTTTTCATATATTTGTTTGGTGTTTCCAGCAACACTTTGACAACAATACTGTGTTTGATGGCATTGCTGCTGCCCAAAAAGAATTCAATAATAGTGAAGATGCCAAAAAACCCAGGCCACTATTTAAGATACCTAGAGGAGATCGTAAGTATTATAACAAACAATTTTTGGTTGAATGTCTCACTTGCTAAATAGATTAACTCCATTAAAAATTTATATGAGATAAATGAAGTGTGTGTATTCAATCAGGAGAATTTCTTTTGAATAATAAGTCCCGGTTCACACACTTCAACTTTTGTTGCTCAACTCGTAATTCAACTGTATGTAAAAAGAGATATTTGTATTTCCTTCTCCGTCTTTCTTACAACTGAATCACGAGTTGATCAACAAAAGTTGAAGTATGTGAAACGGGACTAACAACTATAATAGTACGTTTCCATATACGTGATTTATGTCAAAACATTTGATTTGCCCAAATTAAGTAATTTGCGAAGTGATTTCCCATACATTTTTCATATGAGCAAATTATCTCAAATGACTTAATTTGCCACAAATTAAGTCGAATTTGTCAATGCAACACTGCGCGGCTGCTATTATTACAAATGCAACTCTGGGTCCTCCATTATTGGTGACATACAAATCCGAAAAAAGTGACATTTAAGTACGAATTAAAATGGCAGATTCTATTTTCTTATAAAAAGGAAGAAATAATTTAAATAAAGAAAGTTATTGTTAATGTTGTTTTCCATTCTTATGTATATGTTTTATTTATTTTATTGTTCCAAATTATTATTAAACAAATTTTTGTGTTTCTTTTAGGTTATAAAAATAAATAAACAGTTCAAACGTCAAATTTATTTCGAAAATGCGAACATAGAAACACTTACAACACAATGGAAACACTTCGACATGATTTTCTCAAATCAACTTGATTTGCTCATAATGGAAACGTACTATAAGGCTGCAAACAGTGCTTCGAAATTAGTCCCGGTTCACACACGTCAACTTTTGTTGATCAACTTTTAATTCAGCTGGTAAAAAAAAAATATATTTGAATTTCCTTCTTCGTCTTTCTTACAGTTGAATTACGAGTTGGTCAGCAAAAGTTGACGTGTGTGTACCGGGACTTAACACATTTTTCTAATTAAGTCCCGGTTCACACGCTTCAACTTTTGTTGCTCAACTCGTAATTCAGCTGTAAGAAAGACGGAGACGGCAGTACAAATATCTATTTTTTTCTTACAGCTGAATTACGAGTTGAGCAACGAAAGTTGAAACGTGTGAACTGGGACTAAGTGCTAATTCACACGGTGAAATTTATGACGTCTATTTTTCTTACTTTTCTTTTGAAGTTGCTACCAAAAATTCCTTGCATTTATACGATGTTTTTTTTTTTTTTGGACGTCTAATTTTACTTCTCTCCACTCATATAGCCAATAAGCTAGAAGAGTAACAATAAAAAATAACAATAAGATAGAAGAGTAACATTGAAACGTAACAACAATAACAACAAGAGCAATGTAAAGAGAAATATGAAAAAAACCATGGAAAACAGAAATCGAGTCATTTTTTCTACCCCTCTTTCTACTCTACCCCGTTCGCTAACAAACAAAAAGTGACGTCGAAAAATAGACTTCATAAAAGTCTTCGTGTGAATTAGGTGTAAGTTTCCACCGCTGAATATTGATTATAATCAGTGTTGCCAATAAGCAGCGCATTGAAATAAAATTTCCCATACGAAAATCCTTTCGTAGTGTAAAATAAAACTATGGGTCTAATTACGAGTGTCGTAGTTCGATTACGACTACGACGATTTGGCACTATACTAAAAAACATAGCAAAAATTTTTTTCAATGTAGTACAAAATCGTCATAGTCCAATTAGAAATACGACAACACTGGTAATTAGGTCAACTATTTAAAAACATTTTTATTATTTTCGTTTATATTAAAGCAAAACAATTTAATTAAATTTATGTCCGAAAAAATTAAATTTTTTTAATGAAAACTGTTCCAGTATTTAAAAGTCTGTGCAAGTGAGAAAAGTTTTGAAGGAGTAATATTCTTCTTGCACAAAACAACCCGTACAATTAATCAGCTGTTTGAAAAATAAACAATAATAAAGAAAAACTAAATTGTCTTAAAAACTAAAAAAAAAAAAATATTTATAAACTCATAGTAGTGAATAAATTTTTGTTTTTTACATAAAAGTAAGAAATAAAACATTCTAGATATCGTCGTTTCTCCGACATAATCAGCTATGTGGTTCTTACTAACTTTAGAGGAGAGCAAAAAAAAAACTGTTTTTATATTTATGATTTGAACAGGCTAAAGTTCGTATCGCTTTGTAAGCCAAATTACATGTGATAATTATTAATGAACAAATAACACCAAAGTTAGTTGTAAATATTCTGACAACACATAGTTGAACGGAACAGCTAGCCGTTTTCGAAGGCCACTAAACCTTCATCATCAGCGTTCTTTGTTGTGTGTTCGGTCCACTGTGTGTTCTGTCAGTTGATGTAGATTTCTGCTTTATATACTTAGCCATTATTGCAAATCGAATATGTGAATTGTTTTGATTCATCTTATTTCAATTTGCTGAAAGCTTTTTTGTAATGAAAGCTCAATTTTACCATCTCTAAATTTACAACAGTCTTACCATTGTCGTTTGTTCTACTGTTTTATTTTGAAACCTTTCAATATTTTTGCAAACTGCAACGCTATCTTAAAACATATTTAGCATTTATATAAGTATTGCGTAAAATTAATTTTAAATAATTTTAGATTGGTAGGTATAGCGGAATTGCCTCAAAAACTACACATAACCCACTTTGTTGTTCAGCCTTAAGAGCATTTCTAATAAAATAATTTTTTTATTTTAACACTTTTTTTAATATATTTTTTTTTATAAATATGTAAAGTCTACTTTTGCTTACTTCTGAACCAATTAAGATATCTTTAAACGATTTGGTTGATGAATTTATGACACATCAAGTTTTATAATAGCGAAATAAAAACAAATTACAAATCTACACATAACCGATTACGTCAGAGCAGCGACGATATGCTGAAGCGTATAAGTAAATACGTATGTGTATATATATCGAGCCATAACCGCTAAAATAGCTTAAGCGACACATTTTTTGAACCACGTTTTCACGAAAATCGACTATTTACGATAGTTCATCCAGAAGTACATATGTATGTGTTTACTTAAGTGAATCTTATGTATGTATGTATATACATACATGCGTTTAATTTTATATTAAAATTTTAAGTTTTTCCCGTTCCCGTACTTTTGTACATTTTTGTGGCCCTTATTATGAGTTACGTTCGATTTTCGATCTTCGCTGGCCATCGAACATCGAAAATCGAATGTTCAATTCATATTATGAGCATCGAAAATTTCGTTGAGCAACGAATTTTCTATCGAACAGAATTTAGCTTTCCATGAAATATTTTAATATGAACACCTATTAAAAACGATTAGTTTTTATTTTTAGGCAATGTTGTTGCAAATTTTGAAGTCGTATTCACAATAAGGACATTCTTTGTCAAATGTTTGTCATAATACCAAATGCAAATTCGTTCGACCAGTACTTTCGACCACAGTCGAAGTTCGAAAGTTGCTCATAATAAGGGCCTGTATCTAATTTTTTTTTTTTTTTTTTGAATGCATGTTTTTTTTTTATTTATTGTATCTTCAAATATGAACTAACAATAAGTATTCAAATCTTAAATCTATAAAAAAATTATTAGGCCCGACCAATGTCGGACATAAGCTTAGTGATAGTTATTAATAATACATAAGTAGTGATAAGCAACAAAAAGAAAAAAGTGTTTTCAAGCAGCTTCATCATCTAGAGTGTTGAATATTAGAGCCCGTGTATCTCTCTTTTTCAAGCGGATGTGCCCAGTAAAGTTCAAAATATTACGAGCAAGCGGATTAGGATGTGACTCGAGTTTTGTTAGATATTTGCCTGCGTATTTTATAATTTCTTCAGTCACTAGTGGCATATTCAAATCGCGATGTATATTTGAATTTTTGATGTACCATGGAGCCGATGTTATCATGCGTAAAATTTTATTTTGCCTTCGTTGAATTTTCTCTACATTTGAAGCTGAAGCAGTGCCCCATAGTTGAATTCCGTAACACCATATTGGCTTTAAAAGCGACTTGTATATTAAAAGTTTGCAGTCTAGGCTAAGTGTTGAATTTCTACCAATCAGCCAATGTACCTGAGTTAATTTAAGTTTCATTTGAGTTAACTTAGAGTCAACGTGATGTTTCCATGTAAGTGGTCGATCAAGGTGTAAACCAAGATATTTCACATGTGAATGTTGAGGAACAACTTGATTGTTAATCCGAATGGGGGAGCAAGTATCTCTTCTTAGGGTGAACGTTATATGGACACACTTTCGTTCATTGACTTTAATTCTCCATAAGTTTAACCAAAGCTCCATCTGACTAATGTGTTCCTGGAGTTTGCGGGATGCCTCATCAGGGTTTTCGTGCATACTAAGGCAGGCTGTATCGTCGGCAAATGTGGAAGTATGGATACTACTGCTCACAGGCATATCACAAGTATAAATCAAATATAAAACTGGTCCCAGTATGCTCCCCTGTGGCACACCGGATGAAATAGTTTCAGGCCTACTCGTAAAGTCTCCTTCCACAACAGTGAACTTACGGGAAATAATGCAACTTTCCAAAATATTTAAAATGTTTATTGGTAAGTAAGTCTTCAATTTTAAAATTAGGCCTTCATGCCACACTTTATCAAATGCCTGGGAAACGTCAATAAAGAGCGCAGAACAATACTTTTTTTCCTCAAAAGTTCTTCTTATAAATTGAACCAGTCTGTGAGTTTGTTGAATGGTGCTATGCTGACTTCTAAAACCAAATTGATGGTCTGTTATGCACCCACTACTAATTAGAATTGAGGACAATTTTGTTTTGAGCAGTTTTTCGAAAAGCTTTGACATAGTTGATAGTAGACTTATTGGCCTATATGACTCAGCCTTGGTTAGATCTTTGCCCGGCTTTGGAATCATTTTAACCTTGGCAAGCTTCCAGCTGTGTGGATAATACTCCAGTCGTAAAATGGCATTAAATATGAATAATAGGATTCTCATTGCAATACAAGGCAAGTTCATAAGCATCTGGTTACTAATTCCATCAATACCCGGAGCTTTCTTCGGGTTTAGTTCGGCAATTAATTTTTGTAAATCACGCGTCTTAAACTTTATGTGTTGAGGGGGTAGAGCGACTACATTCGGCAAATCAGCAACACCAGTACATATGTTTGGCGTAAAACCCGATTTTAAGTGCTCAGTGCTCGCTTCTTGCCCAACTTCCGGTAGATGTGCGTAGAGGTGGCTTATACTCAATGGGTGTTTTAAGCTTTCTAGCAGCGCGCCACAAACAGTAATTAGACGCTGGTGTGACATCAAGACCTTCCAGATAATTTTTAAGAGATGCAATTTTTTCAGACGCAAGCAACTCTTGGAGTCGTTTAGTGCACTCTTTAAATCTGATTTTATTTTGTGGTGATCTGTGCTGTTGCCATTCCCTTCTAGCTCTTCTTTTTTCACATACGAGACGTTCAATGTCTGTAGAATAAATTTTATTAAACCAGTCTGCGGATGGGAGATAATGGCATGTTCAGCAGCCTGTTTAATATTCTCGCTGAGATTGGCAATGTTAGATTCAATATCATCGGATGTTCTAAGCGTAATGTTTTCCGTACAATGACTACTGAGATATTTTTTGAACCCCAGCCAATTAACACGATTGATCATCTTCACATATGGGTCAGGTAAGTTACTTCTTAAGGGACTACAAATTGTAATGATCGTCGGAGAGTGATCGGACGAAAGATCAAGAGAAGCTTGAACTTGAATTAAATCCCTAGAGATATTTTTTATGACGCCAAAATCTATAACATCCGGAATTTTTTGTATGTCAGTAGGCCAATAAGTGGGCTCCCCACTCGAAATGACATCCAAGCCCATTTTTGAAATAGTGTTGAACAATGCTCGACCTCTGGGGGTAATAAGACGCGAACCCCAGAACGTATGCTTAGCATTGTAGTCGCCAGCTGCTACAAAACAAGGTCCAAGAGATTTGTAGAAATCCTCATATTGATTCTCAGTGATTGAAAATCTGGGATGGGAGTAAATTGATGATATAACAAAATTTGTACAAAAACTTTCAATGCCAATATTTGTTGCTTGTAGGTGTTCTTCACAAATGTTATCAAGAACATAGTGCTTGAGTCTTGACTTTATTAGAATTGCTGATCCACCGCAAGCCCTTCCTCTAGGGTCCTTTGTATCATATATAGTGTAGCCATAAATTTTAAAAAGACTTCTCGAAGTCAAATGAGTCTCAGATACTAACATTACATCAATATTTTTTTCCGTGAGGAAGTGCTCAAGTTCATTTTTATGTTGGCGAATGCCGTTTGCGTTCCAGAAAAATATTGTTAACGTGTTCATGGCTTATTAATTAATGCTTGAAGCAGAGTATTCTGCATTCGCAGCATTTCTTGCATCATGCTAGTCATATTTGTTGTAAAATTGTTTATAGTTTGCACCAGATTTTCAATAGTAGCTTCAAGGCGATTAAAATTAAAGCTTGCGTCAGTATTTTTTGAATTATTTGGCGGGGAAACATTTTGTGTGGGAATTATATAATAATAAATATATAATAATAAGGGCCTGTATCTCATTGACAAAAATTATAGTTTGCTCTCATTTTACCGAACTTTTCACAAAAGAACTTTTCAAAAAAAAGTACTTTTTGATCATCAGTTTACAGAAATGATATTATATGTCATAAGAATTTGAATTAAATTAAATTAACTTGTTTTTAGCAAATACCTCTTTATTATCGAAAAACTACTTTCTAAGAAGATAGATTTAAAGCATAGCTTTATGAATTTATATATTTCAAAAAAAATTATTAAGAATAAAATAGCTGAAAATTCGCCGAAAACTAAAACCTAAAATTATACTTCCATCTTATTCGCTTTATTAGGGGTTTCCTAGTTCTGGTAAGACTGAATGTAATATCCCTTTTACACACGAAAGTTTAATTTGCAGTCTTAATTCAACTGGGAGATAGACAGAAAGAGAACGTATGTCTCCCTCTGTCTTTCACCTATCTGACTTAAGACTTTGCAAAGTAAACTTTGCGTGTCTAAAAGGGGTCTAAGGATACAGCTCTCTAAATTAAACAGTTAAGCCTATATAGTATATATGTAAAAAGCAACATGCGCATGTAGCTATGACGACACGGGAATTTTCAGCACGGTGGTTGCATTTTTTTAAATAAGTAGTAGTGACTTCATGCCGTAAAATTTTGATAGTATTTTAATCTCAAGTTTAGGATAAGAAGGCTGATGTTCGGAGAGCCAATGGATCAATTGTAATTTCATTATATTTATACATGAAATTAAGCCACTCAATTCCCATGATGAACCCCCTGATATCCTGCAGTTTGCATTTTGCGATATAACTAATGCTCTCATAGAAACGTCTATTCTGCCATTTAAGCCTATGACGTTGCAGCCTGGGGCAATGGAAGATAATTTGCTCGATGGTCTATGTTTTCCCTGCATCCTCGCACATACTACAAAAAACTTGAGTTCCAGTCTCCCAAATGTTGGTCCTCGCTCTGACCTTGCCTTCCTATTCATATCAAGCAGCAGTTAAGATCTTCCTAATCCAAGTTTTGGCTATACGGCCCTCGACATTACAGCCCTCCCTACTACCCCATTAACGGTTGGCCCTGTTCACACTCCAATTACTGAGTTCCCTTTACTATACCCATCGCTTATTTAACCGATCTGTCACACATTATCTCATCTAACGCTGATCCTATTCTTTGCAGCTCAATAAAATGACCAGGAACCCAACATAGTCTAGCACTTTTCCATAACCAAGTTGAGGGCTCTCCTACAGTCACTTGCTAGTTTCCGTCAGACTGTAGACGTAGAAGGTTATCTCCTCGCTTTCAGCCTCATTTCTGACTATCATCTCCGTGGCCCTAAGGATCGCCCTAATGTCGCTAACCGCTTTCATTCGGTAGTATAAATGAATTACGATGTCCGTCCGAAATATATAGACACCAGCATCCGTGTCTTCTCCCATTTTTGACCCGTATGTAGATACCGCACCACCCTCATATAGTGTATCAGATTTGGCTTAAGAGTCCCTATCCGGAATTTCTAGTCTGGGTGTTCTACTAAAATTAATTTCCCAATCCGCGAACAAAAGGGCTACAGGTGAGCCAGCTGATCTAATTCAAGATTGCTGTTTGACCTGTCCTCACCAAACCTGCCTCTAATAGTATAAGGAGACTTTTCGCTGCCGTTCTCACCACAAAGTGGTGCATGGAAAGTGTGTGAAGAATAACCTGGGGTACGCTCTTATGGGCACCTGCAATACCCAGCGAGGCGCACTTCAGGACCTTAGCAAGCAATTTTTAATGACTACTTCCTCAACGCCTCCCACCATATCCCACAGTCATTGGAAATAACCGGTCTGACAACCGATTTGTAAATCTAGTTTACCACCTTCGTTCGAAATCCCAGCTCCTTCTAATTGACTTTCTGCATGCGTAGTACGCATTGAGTCCTATTTTAGTCTTTCCTGTATGTTTCGTGGCCAAGAAAGCTTACTATCTGGGAAAATGTCCAAGTATTTGACCCTCTCTGCTAGCATCAGCTCTACTCCTCTCATTGCAGGCAGTACAAAGTTGTGTATGTTATATATCCTGGTAAAGGAAGCTAGCTAAGTTTTTCTCGGTTTGCCCTGAAAGATTTCACACCCAACGCCGACCTAATCTCTTCACTTAAAAACGCCTAAGAATTACTTTCGTCGCCAGCAGCCACAATAGCAGTGATAGAAGTTCTGCCTGTGGTGTACCTCTGCTAATTCTTTTTCTCATGCTGCCACCTCCCATACTCGAGTTAATAATTCTGCTGGTAAGCATAAGAACTATTCACTCCACCAGAAGGGTTACGAACACAGCATCTACAGCGAGTCCGTAGTAGTATCTATACTTATGTTGTTAAAGGCTCCCTAAATGTCTAAAAATTCAGCCAATGTGTAATCCTTGTGCTGCATTTCTCGCTCAGTAACACCAACGATATCATGAAGCGATCTCTCAAAAGACTTGCCCTTTTGATAAGCATGCTGAGCACCAAAGAAAAGACGAAAGATTGATCGTTCTGAAATCCTTCGGCTGTATTGTTTTACCCACCTTGTGAATAAAGACAATCGTAGCCTCTCCCCAGCCCTTCGATATAAACCTCCTAAACAAGCATATCCTAAATATATTCACCACACATAAAGTAGTACGCACTCAGAGATATTCTGCAACATAGTGGAAAAAATATCATCCGGGCGCGGAAATTTATACGGCTCAAAGGTAATTATTGTCCATGCAGCTTTTTCCAATATCACTATGTCGTCCGTCCCCTGTGACAATAGGGTCGCCGGATCCTCGATAGTTGATTTACGGCATCGATCTCCTCTCCTCCAGTATTTTGTCCTTGGGGCCCTTATGGCTGTTGCAATATTCAATCCTTCCTGTGAGTTTCGTCCTATTGAACAATCTTCTTACCGAGGACGGCAGATCTTTCAGATTCTTGATAAAGCATGAGGGAAATAACTGACGGACGGGATATCACAAAACTTTATCTGCAAGTATTATTAAAATATTCCACCTCCTCTTTCACTCCCCTTTGTGTATTTATACCATGTGGAGTGTCCTTTGCTTCAATGCCAACAGTGGCCCAGGAGGCATTCCAATTTGTGTTTGTTGGATTACTATATGGGTTACGCCTTGATCATGTAAATTGAAGGCTGAGGGATATCCTACTTTTGTCTGAAAAACGAACAGTCTGTGTCATCCCTCCAGTTCTCTTCAAAGTTCCTATTTCTGTTAGTTAATATTATTTCTATAACATCTGCCTGCCGTTTCCCTATTCCTGAACTTGAGCACATTACCCCTTTTACAAATAAAAATATTCCTAGAAGTAATAAAGTCAAACAACCCTCTTTTTTTGTTAATGCTGCTGCTTCCCTCTGATTATGGCGTGAATTAGCATCACAGGCGAGTACGAGTGCAACTCCTCTTACTCACCCATACTTCGTTATCTTCCGCATGCCATCCCTGGATCAACAGCATCGTAGGTCATGTAGATCGAGGCAAGCTCAAGTCTCTTGGCTAATCCAGTAAACACCGTGAAAGAAGTAAACTAAATTAAATTGAGCTTCTTCCCTGGGACGTGGAAACCATGATGTCACCAATGTAGGGAGAGACAGATCCGAGGCTCCTCCAGGTCGCCACACTTCAGCCACGGATTCTAAAAAATTAAAAGATTTATTATTGCCGCAGTTGACAAGCTTGACTGCACCATGGGATTGCAATTTATCCTCCTTTTCTGCTCCGGCTGGACCGATTTCAACCATTATACTTCAACCAGCTGGTATAGTTCAGGATTGATCTACCCATTGAGATAGTTCTGGTCCGCTTTAAGGTCGCCTTCCTGACCCGTCGACTTTTTCATACCTTCGGGGGTAATTAAGATGGTATTGATTTGATTTGCTACCTGGCAGTACCCTGTCAACCACGACGGTCGAAGATCTGATCGCCTAGGTAAATAATACACCGCTAGGTCCTTTGTTGGCTAAACTGTTTTTGGAGTTGGGTGTGCCTGCCGATATCGCCCCAACATTCTTGCGAGATGCATCCTGCCTTGTGTCGACACTCACATCCTTCTCCAAAGGAGATGTTCTTCGCAGGAGAACACTGGCGGGCCCATAAATTCGTTGGAATTTTTTCGTGTCCTGCTTGTGTTTCCTGACTAGATGTCTCTCCTTCTTTTCCGTGAACAGCTTAGGACCCCCCCCCCCCCCCACCCTTGGCCAATGAGAGATTTCCTAGAGCCCGTCTTGGCTTTCTCTAATTTTGTACGGCAAAATATTCACTCATAATAACATCAAAACTATGCCAGAGCCACATGCGCATGTGGCTTTACATTAACAATTTAAAATCAGAGTTTGTTATTAAGGAAATTTATAATTTTATTATCTTTAATTTTAAATAATTTTTAAACAGATGCTGAGAGTCTAATTACCGAAGCCATACTTACTGGCAATTTGGAGTCCGCTGTACATTTATGTCTCGATTCTAAACGTATACCTGAAGCATTTATAATTGCTTCAACGGCTGGCATTGAATTTTTAACAAAAATACAAAGCAATTACTTGCAAGAGCAGCAAAACGAACTTTCAAATGTTATCTCTGCCCTTATAACACGCGATTGGATGGATTTTGTTACTCGTTGCACTATAGACTCCTGGAAAGAAGCTTTAGTTGCAGCTCTAAAGCATAGTGAACGCAAAGTAGTTGATATATGCGAAAAATTAGGCGATCGCCTATTGGATGAGTCTTCCTCTTCATCTAATATTGAATATACACGCAATGCTATGCTGTGTTACATATGCGCTGGCAGCATTGATAAGTTAGTTTTGGCTTGGTATCAGCTGAAACAATTAGAAAATCAAAATGCCAATTATAATTTGAGTGCCGATGAATTGCAAGAGTTAGCAGAAGTAGTAATGCTGATGAACAAATCCTTAGAAGCACAAGGTATAGCAGTTGAGCTGAATTCCAAACTAGCCGACTTTATAAAAGAATATGGCGGTTTATTGGTGGCTCAAGGCGCATTTACCGCCGCTCTAGCATATATAATGGAAATTAAATCCTCAGCTACACATCCCGACTTGGACGACTTAAGGCAAAGAATCCATAATATTGTACAACCAACGCAACCCAGACAATCTCAACTAATAAATCAACAAAATGTGCAACAGCATAACATGCGTCTACAACAACCAAGAGGTTCATTTTCCCAGGGTACCATACAGCAACCAGTATCCATGTCCAATCCTTATGCGCCTCCATCAGTCAATAATTGGAATTCCAATCCAGTTAATAATCCCATGACTTCACCATTTTCTACACAACCCATACCAGCAGCAACAGCTGTCCCCGCTGTTCCTCCTACGCTATTTAATGCATCTATTGCAATGCCCACAGCAGCCAAACCACCCACTAACGATAATTTAACACAACCGCCACGACCGCTGAGTACTGCCAGCTCACAAGGTGGCACAAACTCTGGCGGAGGCTTTGCGTCAAGATCCAAATATGTTTTAGATCCCTCAGTAGCCCCCGCAGCTGGTACAATGGGTGCATACGGTAATACGTTCAATCCGATACCAGCTGCTCAGCCAGCTGCTACTAACACCTTTAACACATTCAATGTTAATCCCGGGGCAGGCCCGACACCATCTATTATGCAGCCAACCTTTAATCCTACTCCTTTCGGGAGTAACTCATACATGGCAGGTGTACCGCCAATTGAAACAGCGCAAGCTGTTGTATCACCTCCACCCATGCAAAATATTCAACGTAATCCTACACCACCACCAGGTTGGAATGATCCCCCGGCCCTAAAAACAAATAGACAGGTAAGATATTATTATATTTATACATATGTATGTAAGTATATTATATGTACATACATATATTACAAATTAGAAATGAATAATTTTATATCGAATCGAACCAACTACTTTCGAATTACATATGTACTTCTATTTTCAATATTTTAAAAGCTTTTTATTATTATTTAAATTTTTGTTAGCTTCTTTTTATATTAATCTTCGTTAATTAATTCGTTTAACTTTTTATATCTTCTCCGATGAATAGCACATGTATTTCTTCTCGCAGACAAAAAATGAAATGTCTGCCCATCATGCGGGCACACGAAAATGGCAAAAAATTATTAATCACGAAAAGGATGCTACAAATACTACCTTTAGTAATAATTGTAAAGACTTTAATTTTTCTTCTAATGATTTTCAAAACTCGTCGCTTTGTCAGGTATTCAGGAAGCCTGTAAAAATGAGATGTTTTTTATTTCATTTTTAATAATTACCAAAAATACTACTAAAATAGGAATATTTTTCACCGAAATTAAATGAAATTCGAAGGCCAAACGAATATAAGAAACATTTGTTCAATTCACAAAGCTCAGTCTTAAGGTGTTGAAAACTCAAAAGAGATTTTAAATCCTGCCTGTCTACTCTGTAATTCGAAACGGAAGAAAATACTTTCGAATTTGTATATTAATAACACGCAAATTCGAAAGGATTTTCTTTCGTTTCGAATTAAGGAATACGAAGCTTTTAAGTTCTAAATATGGATATTAAAAAAAAATTAAATTTGGCTAGACAAGAAAAGTATTTGGCGAAATAAACTAAATAATTACCCAACTCACAGCCTTTGGTATGTTTTGTATGTTGGTAAAAATTTTGTCTGAACTAGAGATGAGCGCGTCTCGAATTTTTGCAACACATGACCCGAACAAAAATATACTTTTGTCTAATTTCAGAACTTTAAGCTAAAGAGAGAGACCACTTCACTATCATTAAATTTGCTGGTTTTACGTATTTGACGATACAAAATATAAAACTTTTTCCTTATTGGAAATTCATGCATACATACATATGTATCTTACACTAAAGTCCTGCACATTTGTTTCAGCTCTTTGTCTTGTTTAGCGTTTGTTTTAGAATATTTCGCTGTAGTAAAGCATTTGAAAAATCTCTCATGTCTTGAAAGGTATTATAAATGGTCTTGTGCAGGAGTCTATCTTACACCTAAAATCATTTTGTATTTTATCGCGTTTTGTTCATCACGGTACGACCCGAACGCGTATGAAATCAGATTTTCTGTCACGAACACTTCGTGTTAAGTCATGCACGTTCGTATCACGAAAAACGACACGCCCCCATCTCTAGTCTGAACACCTGAGTATCTCTAACTTTTAAAATCGATTCTGAGTTGGGAAAATGTCATCTTTTTTTTTGCTTAAATGAAACATTTATCAAGCTTGAGAAGTTTTCAATTAATAAAGTAGGCAATTTTTCACCAGCGTTAAGTTATTTTTGCACTTTCATTTTGCCACATTCCGCCAAATATTTGAAAAAAAAACAACAAATTTTAAATTAAATGCTATAAAAGATGAGTGTTAACTTTAATTGGCAGGGCTGGAAATTGAAAGAAAATTAGGATAAATAATAATTTTTAATTCAGTGAAAAATATACACAGTTCGTTTGAAACGAATTGGTTATTTTAAAATATTTATTATGTGTTGCTGATTTGAGAAAATTTCTTGAACCGGCCAATTTCAAAATATTTACAGCTTCTGTTAATTTGGTTTGTTAATGAGTTCGTTTGTTTCTTTTACTTTCTTTTTACTTGTTCTTTTGTTTTAACATAAAAATAAAATGATGTTGCATACAATCATGAAGACTTTTAAATCTGTTGTAATTTTAGGTTAAAAAACGTGACTCTTCAGCGACTGCAGCCCCAATCACGCATCCCTTGTTTGGTGTTGATCCAAATCAAAATGGTTACATGGATCCCAATGGTCATTATCAACAGGTTAGTTTGTGTATATTAACGCTAACGAAAAATAAAAATAAAATAATAATTTGTTTTCTTATACCAGAGTGGTATGCCGCCACCAGCTGGCCCTCCAACAACAAATATATTAAGCAACAGTCAACCTCCAATGGCTAGCGGCGGCCTTGGCTCATATTATAATCAGGCTAATCAAATGCAAAATAATAATATGCCCCAACAGCCTATGAATTTTCAAACATCTGCTATACCCACACAAGCACCACCGGCTCAGTCGTGGCAAAATCAGCCAACTCAGTTAGGTATGATGAGTGCTTATACCGATCAATCTGCTCAGCAGCAAACACAACAAAACCATAAACAACCTGAGCCGCCTAAGGAAAGACCACCACTTCCAGAAGAATACATTTATTTGCAAACTGTTCTAGAAGAGTTGAAAACAAATTGCTTAAATGCTTCAAATGATGCGGTAAGTTTTCCAATATTTAATCATTTACATATTTACATATTTATTTGTAATTAACATTAACAGGTTTACTACAAAGCAAATGCTGGTCTATAAGAATCTAAAATTCAATACTGTGCTTCATATACAGTCATATAAAAATTGAACATTTTTCTGATACTTAGTCCCAATTTTCACGAGGCAATTTTACTTGCGCAAGTCTTGAATTTGACGAACAAAGAAGTGAGGAGTGTAAAAACCAGCAGAATTGCCGTACAGACTTGCCTGTACATGGCAATTCTGTTTTTGCTATCATTCCCTCTATATCAAATTTGACATTCCTTTTCATTTGTGTTTGTTTTCTGTTCTGGTTTTTCGTCTGTAAAATTCATTGTGGCTCGAAGTGTTTGTTTTGTGAGAATATTAATAACAATTGTTAATTTGCTGCAAATAAAAAGAAATAAAATGGTCAAGTAAACTAGCTCTATCTAAACGCTACAGCAAGTTTAATAAAAAATTTTATGACTTGCGCAAGTAAAATTGCCTCGTGAAAATTGGGACTTATTCCATAAAAATACGATCAAAGCGCACAATAACAACGTAGCAAAGAAACTAATTAAGCTTAGTTATCAGTTTACCCTCTATGCTCTCTACACTATCCCTTTCCTAAAACGCTCTGCTCTGAAGTAACACAAATTAAGCATTTGTTATATAACCCAAGTGAACTGAACATTGCAATCTACTAACCTAACCTAACCTAAGATTTTACGTGGGTTGAAATATGTACATATATGTCTGTAGAGGTTAAAAGAAAAGTAAGCATCACTACGACAATAAAAACCCAATTATTTTGCTTTTAGCATACTTCCAGTTCAAAGATTTTTATGAAACTTGGAGCCGCAGCTCGAATTTTTTCCATAATACAATTTTACGACAAGAAACCTGTGCAGCACCACGCCTATAATAAATTAATAAAATATGTTATATATATACTTCCGTTTCTTATGAAACTATTTTAAACTTAAATATAATATTATGTTAGGCTAGGAAGGGTGGTGCTTTACCGCACCGCCACTCGGAGACCCAATTGGGTCCATTGTGATTCCCTTCTGTTGCCCATTCCTGGCCACCAGCTCCATGGTCCTAAGGATCGACAAGATCTGAGCCTGGAGAACACTGCATTCATTCGGCAGTCTGAAAGAACTACGAATGTTCGTTCCCAAGATATAGACACAGCCCCTGTATCTTCCCCCATTTTTGATTCGTCTGTAAAGACTGCACTACCCTCATACAGCCTATCGGATTTGACCCAATAGTCCCTATCCGGAATTACCATTAAGGGTATTCTACTAAAATCAATTTCAGCGACCTTATAGTCCGTATACCTAGGGGTTACGGATTCCTGATCACCAAAACCGATCTCATTTAAGATTGATGTGTGACCTGTTATTCCTGTCCTCACCAAACCTGTTTCTACGAGTCTAAGCAGACTTCTGGTCGCCGTTCTCACCACAAAGTCCTCTATAGGAAGTAGATGAAGAATGACGTCCAAGGTAGCCTGAGGTGTGCTCCTCTGAGCACCTGTGATGCCGATCGAGGTGTAGTAATCTCCTTCCTCAATGCTTCCCACCATATCACACAACCATAGGAAATAACCGGCCTGACAACCGATGTGTAAATCCATTTTACTACCTTCGGTTGCACCCCCAGCCCTTTCTTTAGCCTTTCCTGCGTGTTCTTTTTCCAAGAAAGCTTGCTATCTAGGGAAACACCCAGGCATTTAGCCCCCTCTGCTAGTCTCAGCTCCACCCCTCCCATCCTTGGCAGTACAAATCTTTATACTTTGTATCTCCTGGTAAAGAGGACTAGCTCGGTTTTCTCTGGGTTGACTCCTAGTCCTTTACTGCTGGCCCAGGAGGATAGATCGCCCAACGCCGACTTCATGATTTCACTGATAGTGGGAAGAAACTTTCCCGTTACCAGTAAAACCACGTCATCCGCATATGCAACTATCTTCCGTCCGCTCCTGTCAAAACGCCTAATAATTGCGTTCATTGCCAAGAACCACAATAGAGATATAAAACTCCTCCCTGTGATGTACCTCTTGTCACTAATCTCCTCAGGTTTTCTCTTCCCATACTTGAGTTGATGGTTCTGCTGTTAAGCATGATAATTATCCACTCCAGTAGAAAGTTGTGAACCCTAAGAGTCTCCAGCGACTAACTAATATCCTCTATACTTATGTTGTTAAAAGCTCCCTCAATGTCTAAGAATACAGCCAGTTTGTAATCCCTGTGCTGCAGTCCTCTCTCTATAACACCAACCACGTCATGAAGCGCACTCTCAACAGACCTGCCTTTACGATAGGCATGCTGAGCACCACTAATGACGCGGGTATCAATTGTGTTCCTTAGATGCAGATCAATTAGTCGTTCTAATGTTTTCAAAAGAAACGACGAAAGACTGGTTGGCCTGAAATCCTTCGGCTTTGAGTGGCTGTCTTTACCCGCTTTGTGTATGAAGATGACCCTAACCTCTCTCCAGCCTTTCGGTATAAACCTCCTTCTTAAGCATATCATTCTGCCATATGGCCGGAAAAATACCATCTGAGCGCGGTGATTTATACGGTTCAAATGTATTTATTGCCCACGTGCTTTTTCCAACGTCACTATGTCGTCCACTGCCCCTTCTAATTCCTGTTCCGACAAGTAGTTAAAATTAACCTCCATCGTTGCCTCTTCCCCTACAGGCAGGAAAGTGAGTGTCCATCAGAACAGAAAGTGTCTCAGAGCTGGATTCCGGCCATGTGCCATGTTCCGTCCAATCTTTGAATATTCCCAGGAGCCATAGGGTGTTTTGACAATACTCGCCGAAACCTCGATAACTCGAATCAATCTCACAGTATTTCCTCCATGAGGCTCTTTCCGCCCTTTTGAGATCACCCTTTTGAGATCATCCTTGTACTTATTATACAATACCTTATGATTGTTCCAGTCCTCAACCCTTCCTGTGAGTTTCGCCCTATTGAAAAATCTTCTAACGAAGGGTGCTTTTGCCCGGGAAAACCACTGGGCAGGACTGTTCAAAACATTCCCTACAAGTGTTAGTGAAATATTCCACCTCCTCTTCCATTCCTCTTTGTGTATTTACACCCTGCGAAGTTTCCCTTGCTCTAATATCAACAGTGGCTCTATAAGTATCCAAGTTAGTCTTCCTTGGATTCGTATGTGGGTCACGCCTTTTCCTTGAAAAATTTAGACTGAATGATAACCTACCGTGGTCCGAAAACGTACAGTCTTTATCTACCATCCAGTTCTCTACCAGGTTCCTATCTCTGTTAGTTAGTGTTATGTCTATAACCTCTGCCCTATCCCTATTCCTGAACTTGGGTATGTTACCCTTGTTACAAATAAACATATTGCTAGAAGTTATAAAATCGAACACTAACTCACCTCTTTTGTTAATGTTACTCCCCCCCCCCTGACTATGATGCGCATTAGCGTCGCAGCCGAGTACCGAGGTTTATTTGCACCATCCGCAGCCTTCTTGGGATATTTAGTAAATCTAAATCTGACAGTCCCCAAGCCGAACTTCCCAACACCCCCCAACAACTGCAGTCTTTTTAGAGACTCCTGATCTACGGCAAACCGAAGATCTTTAACCGCGTTCTCTCTATAATCCATTGAAGCCAAAGGCTTCCTCCATTGGTTTGTCCTGAGAGGCGAGTTCTGCGCTGCCAGTGCCGACAGTATGGTTTCCATCGGTCAAGCCGTTTAGAAATTTCGTTCTTTTTATAAACTAAACTTTTGTTGTCTGTGCAAGTTGCCCCTGTTCTTACATCTCGATTTGCTTCGCCAAATTAGAAGTCCATTAACTTTCTTTTGATCTTTTTTTTAGCGAACTAAGCGTAAATTTGTGGATGTTAACAAACGTTTGGAAAATCTGTATGACTGCTTAAGAGGTGGTCGCGTAAGTTATTGTGTTTAAATAAATTCCGTAAATAAAAAGCAAAATAATATCTTATTTTCTCTTACCTTCAGCTTAATCCTGCTACCATTGATACATTGAATCAAATTATACAATACATACAAATTGGAGACTATGGCAATGCCTTAAATATCCACACACAAATTGCTTTTGGTTCCGATTTTTCACAATGTTCTGGTTTTATGCCGGGCCTCAAGGTGCTGATTCAATCGGCCAACGAACTACAAGTGTATTTACGATAGACTATAAACATTATGTATAACTAACTAATATCAACCATTTACACTCGTAACACTCTAAAACTAATTGATTATTTTTGAAATATTATTCCATTATCGATTTACATACGTATGTATATGCAAATGATATAAAAATTATAATTTTTAATATTAGTTTAATTTGCATTTTATGGCTTTTTATTTACATTCGTTCTTACTGCAATTTTTACAACACTGCACGCAGTATTGAAATTTGGCTTTAATCTGTAATAATTATGTATATTTTATTATGTACTTGTTTGATTAATTTGTAACGTTTGGTTTATTTTAAAAGTGCTTTTCATTCATTACCTTAAGTGTGTTTTCTATATTAGTCGAAATTTTAAATGCAATTATGTTTTAAACGAATTACAAGTTATATAAACAAAAAATAAATATCTATATATACATACATAACTACATAAAAAACTTGGTTTTTATTGAATTTTTATATGTAGACAACTATTAAAAAAAATTCTAGATTTCCCCATATACTGGAAATTTGGCCGAATTTATTGTTGAAATCTATTATAGCTATGCTATTTATTGCGTAATACAGGAGTTAGGACGTGATTTTCGTAACAAAAATAATCGACACTATTACAGTTGAAGATCTGGCTAGCAAAAGTTGACATGTCCTCAGTACACGATTTTTTTTTAATTTTGCTTCGGGTTCTCCAAGTACACATATATGATGTCACGAAATATTTTCATTCAAAACCAGTTCGATAAAGAATAATTACTTTTAGTTGCTAGTCTCTATCTAAGTACTTCAGTTATTTGACTCTCCTGTAAAAATCAGTTAACGGGACTAGCCTGGTTTTTCTCGTCACCTCCTCAATTATAAATTTATTTTTGTTTTGATTTATACGAAAATAAACGAAACAAATTGTTTGATTTTGTTTTATTTCGTTCTTTGAAGTAGTGAAACAAAAACAATAAACGATTGCTCAATTTGTTTTTGTTTTGTTTTCACCCATGAGCACAAACCAGAGAACACAGCCGATCGGCTGTAGCCGGCTAACAGCCGCCACCGGCCATAAACAATACAATTAATCGTATGCCGCTAGAAAAGAAAATAATGGGAAATAAATGGAAAAGTTTTGAAATATTTGTAGAGCATTAGACATCATATAATCATAATACAATAATATAAAGGTATAACCGTTCTCTCTTTTCGTCGCCATATTAACCTTGTGACGTTTGTCGCAAATTTTTTCTCCAATAATTAATGCACCTTATTAATTTATGAAATCCGAGTTTTTCATTAATTTTTTGACGTTCTTGTTTATTAAATTAAAAATAATGGAAAATATTTTAATTACTTCATAAATTTATAAAAAATAAACAGCAAAAACGTTGCAGCAGCACCAACAACGGCAGCAAGAAAGTTACAACAGCAAGGAAATTTCCAACTGAATCAAGTCTGAACTTTCTCTCTATGCTCTCTGGTTTATTGCCTTAAAAATCATGTGCATAATATAATTTTATTGCATTTTTATTTCACACATGAAATTTGTTTTATATAACTAAGCAGCATAGCTACAACCGGATGTTATAAGACACCTCTCTTCTTTCTCTGTGCGTTTTGTCTACTTTTTTTTTCAATATTACTATTGAAGAATTATTTAGCTAGTTTAGAAAGTTTTATCTACTTGTAAAGTAACGCATGTTTTCATTTTTTAGTTGATTTCATTGATTCTCCCTTATCACAAATAAAATTTCACACTGAAATTTCCGAACGTGTGAACGGTTCAGGAATAAAATGTGCTGTGAAAATTTCCGAATATTTACATTTTCAAACTGAAAAAATTGCTTGTGAATTTGTTTGCTTTCAGAAAACTGCATACGATTGTGAAAAAAAAATTGACAATTTATGAATAAAATTATTCACACAAAAGGTGGCGTCGGCTGAAGTAGTTAGCACGTTGAGTTTCGAGCCCTGTATCCAACTCATTAAAAAATAACAACACGCATTTTTCTGATGTGCATTACTATCCCTTTGATTTGCATTAGTATCCCTTTGACGAAGGCATAGTCACTGGTCACTGAGCTATACCGACTTCAGCAGATACCAATCCTAATGTCACATCCGAGCGCCTTCATTCGATGTGTTGCAGAATCATCGGCGAAGTAAAATAACCAATAAAATGGCTACTAGCACAGCTTAAAAAAATTAATAAACCTCATTTAACACCAGAGGCGCTGCAACACTGCATTATTTAAAAAAACGTGCAAATAGCAGAGTTGTAAAATAATGAAGCTTTCCTCTATCTCTTCCTTCAGCATCTGTCTTCTCTACCACTATCCCTTTCCTGAATAAGGTAACACCTAGTAATAGCAGTAGGCACTCATTAGCTGAGTGTTACTTCTCTTTCAAAAAAAAAAAAAAAAAAAATGTGAATGTGAATGTGAATGTCGGAAAAGGTGGAAGTTTTTAATTTTCATGGAATTGATGATACGAAATTAAAGTCCATGTGAACAAAAATATTTATTTAGAAGTGTTCACATTCTCTTAGCAAAAGAGGACCCTAATCCGGGGGGTCTACTCTGTATTTCGAAACGAAACAAAAACCTTTCGAATTTGTATGTTATTAACATTACAATTCGAAAGCATTTACTTTCGTTTCGAATTACAGAGTAGAACCCCTGTTCGCAGAAAGCACAAACAGGACGTGAAAAAATTCGAACGAATTTAGTGCCTACCAGTGTTTTCCTGGGAAGACCATCTCCTTTGAAGAAGGATGTTAGTATCGCCTCAAGCCAGGATGCATCTCGCAAGAATTTCTGCGGTATCGGCACACCCATCTCCAAAAATTATTTAATCAACAAAGGGAGTGATAATGTCTTGTTTACCAAGGCTGATAAGCCACCGAAAGATAGCAAGGAGAAGGGCGTCAATCCAGTTGTCTCTATTAAGGACCCCAGAATGTGGCACCGAAGAGAGCGATATCTGGTGAGTGCGAACTGGCCGATTTCAGACAGAATTGACTAATAAGTAAAGATAGGAGAATAAAGACCCTTTTCGCATTTATATAATAGGTAACTATTTTTTAAAAATGACATGTACTTCTCAAATTCCCATTATTAAGAAGTTAAAGACTTTTATAAATATAATTATTACTTTATTTTTTTAGAATAATTTTGCATTTACAGCACTGGATATAACAGTAATTATTTACAGTAATAAAATTGAATCATATATAATCTATATAATTAATAGGCGAACATGTTTTTTGTAATCCCTTTTACGCTGGTACCACTACACCGATTTTAAAAAGATTTATATGGTTTTAAAGGATTTTCTGTACAGATGTGCAGAATCTATATTATTATATATATTATTATATATTTATATTATATATATATATATATATATATATATATATATATATATTATTGAAATCGGGTTTAGTATTTTCGGAGCTATAAGCGTTTAAAGTTGCTACTACTACATGCACACATATTACACACACACTTATTAGCTTACAAATAAAAAACCCTGCAGAAAGTGCGAATAGTGAAATTGTGGTGATTTACTAGTGACATTGTCAGTAGCACTACTGACCAGGTGTACCCCAGCCAATGTAATCATCTATTGACATTTAACATTAGCTTGTCATTGAAAATCCACCACTAGACTGTAGCACTACTGACTAAGTAGTTTTTTTGGGACCATATGGAGACATTGGCACCAAAGATTCACTAGTAAATTTTAGGGGCTCTAGTCTACAATATCGATATTTCCTCGCTCGTTGTCAATAGTAAAATTATAGTGATTTTCTAGTGACATTGTCAATAGTGCTACTGATTAGGTGTACCCCAGCCAATGTAATCGCCTATTGACATATAACATAGGGTTGTCATTGAAAATCTACCAGTAGACTTTAGCACTATTGAGAAAGTAGTTCTTTTATGACCATATGGAGATATTTGAACCAAAGATTCACTAGTAGATTTAAGTGACGCTCGTCCACACATATGTATTTATTTAATATTATTGCATAGCATAATAAAAAAGGAAAACAAACTATTGGCGCGTTCACTGACAATATCACCAAAAATACACTAGAACTTTTGTCTCTAACGTATCTCAACTCGCGCATAAAAGGAAACTTGTCGACATTTTAACTAGTGCAATTGTCGCTCGAGAAAGAGTATTGACATAGAGACATATGGTTCTAGGCTGACTAGAGGGAAGAAACAAAACATGAGTGTGTGTGTGTGTTTGTAGTATTTCTCTTGATCTAACAATTTTTTTCTCTTATTTGTTGTTGTATGAAAGCCATAATACTTAAAGGAAGAGAATTGAATAAAGTGAATTAGCTTGGTTGAAGGGATTTTGTTTATGTTTTTTTAATTTCATGTATTATTTAATTATGCTTGGATATGTATGTAAGTTTGTGTGTGGCTGTGTTTTAATGAATTTTTTATGACGTTTAGATATGTACATTTTTTTGAATCTTAAATTATTTACATTTTGATTCTAGAACACGGACGAGTATGTCGTCCGTTTGGTATATCTAGTATATATAAATTTGCATCAATTGCGCAATTCACAACTTAATGCTGAATTTCTAAAAACTACATACATACATACTTATAACTATCTTATATTCAAAATTACAACAACTTGGAAAGGTTTATAAAATTTCAAATGGCCACTTCAAACCATATAGCAAAGCCTTAGAAAAACTCATGTTGAAAAAACTGATTGAAATCGCAATTAGGTGTTAAAATGATAAAAAAAAATCTATCGCAGCAGTTTATTCATTGATAAGTTCACTTAAAAATAATTAAAAAGTTACCCGTTTTATTAAAATTACTTTTAATATTTTTCAGTGGACTTTCACACGTAAGAAAAAAAGGCTTTAAAAAATTTCAACAAAAAAAATAAAACTGTTTAAGTTTGCTAATGTTGTATATACATATAAAAAAGACCAATATTTGCAGATATTCTACGTTTGCAAAAAGTGGAAAAGGCCTTGTCGCACGATGTCGACAACGTTCGACTTGTCGCACACTTACATTTGAAACAACAAAATATTAAAATTTGGTTTTGTTTTGAATGTAAGTGTGCGATAAGTCGAACGTTGCCGATATCGTGAGATTGGCCAAAATCTGCAATAAGTTTCGAATTGAACAAAAAATAAGTTTAAAAAATTTCAACAAAGACAGAATTGAAAGGCTTATTGTAATAACATCACAAGCCAATTGAATTTAAAAACTGGCTTTATATTTTTTTATTGATTATAAACATTCCAACATCCCTTCAAAAGATTTAAGCTATTTTCCAATTTGTTTCTGATTTAGACGATAATTGAATTTTTACATTTCAATGTTTTTGTTGAATTGTTTGTCGTAATAACATCATAAGCCACACCAATTTTTTACAATTTAATTCAAAATTTTTAATTTTGAAAATGTTACGAGTGAAAATTATGCGAAGAAATTTTGTGAAGGAACGTTGAATAAATCGGAAAAACTCGTGAGATACATACATATTTCGGTGTCTTATGATGTTATTGCACAAAAAATCTAGTAACTTAATTCATAATGTTTTATTATATTAACATTATTTGAACGGGGAGAAATTTGCAGAAATTATTCAATCAGTTATTTAATTATAATGATTTTAATTTTTTCTCTTTCGATAGAAAGTTTCGTTTCAAAAGAGTTCTTGAAAGGTTATACACTATAAATGCATGAAGTTCAAAAAGGAATCATCTAGATTCTACTTGAATACCTACGTGAAGAACGCAGCCACGCAAACCATACATTCATGAAAAATCTATTTTTAATATTTTTTTTAACTTTGAAGTCGCTTAACTAAAAATATAATTTTTTTACCATATGATGTTATTACAATAAGCCTTCAATTCAAGTATGTTCAATTGTAAAATATAACAATACAAATTACTTCACAAGCCAGTCAGTTATAATTTCTTCGGTTGGAAAATTATCAATGGAAATCTAAAATGAAGAAAATAAAAACAAATTTACGCAATTGCGAAAAAGTTCTGAAAAAAACTTACTTCCTCCGTATTTAAAATTGTTTGTGTAGCAGCTTCAGTTTCATCCATATAAATATTACTTGGTAAAGTATTCTGTATATTTTCCTCATGATCCACTTGACTATTATATGCCCCCACTTCATCATCAGCATTAGGGACTTCTTCATCATCGGCATTTATATAATGCATTTCTTGATTAATTGCCCCATTGGCTGCATTAATTAATAAAGCAGTTTCATCTTCTATACGCATTTGTGTATTTTCATTTCCCTCGTCGACAGCATACAACTTTATAGGATCTACACTGATGCCATGTTGTTCCTTGATGTGTAAACTTAAAGCAAATACACGAGCATAAGACGCTCCGCAAATGCTGCACCGATTTTTCAAATTCTTATTAGATTTATGACACTTATTGTGAGTTTTCATATGAATTTTTACAGCATACAAAGACGCAAATGGTCGATTACACTCAGTACAATTATAAGGTTTAATATGGATATTTTTATGACCAGCCAATTGTACTAAAGTACGAAAACTTTTGCCACATATATCACATTTATATGCACACTCCGCTTCATGGGTTTTCAAATGATGTACATAAACAGATTGTTGTTTGAATCGCTTATTACAGGTGGCACAGACATACGGACGTATATCGGTATGTGTTCTCAAGTGCAATGTTAACGAATAGGAAACCCTAAATGTCTTGCCGCACACTTCACATTCGTATGGTTTTTCTCCAGTGTGTATACGTTCATGCTTCACTTTTTCATAGGGACGTTGAAACTCCTTGCCACAATATTGACAAGCATGCTTACGTTTACCTGCATCAATAAATCCACGAGTTGATGTTGAGGGGTCTTCATCAGCAAGCACATTTGTTTTATTGGACATTTTAGATGTATTTCCTTTCTTAACAGTGTCTACATGCATTTGCATGTGTATTTCGTAGCTGGGCAAATTTTCAAATTTTTTATTGCATTTAACACAAGTATATTCCTCTAGATTTTGATGCATATTCTTGTGTATCACCAAGAGTTTTTGATCAAAACTTTTTTAAGATAAGAATTTTGTTAAAACTTTTTCATAAACATACTTTGTTGGTACTGATCTGTTTTCTTAACGAGAAAATTGTCTAAAATATTTTCTAAACAATTCGCTCCTAGGGAATACAGCTACAGCAATATAATTATTACAGAAATACCTTTTATTGCAAATTTCACAAAAGAATTTATTTAATTCGTTGTATTCACTTTGTGCTCCAACTGGCAATGCATCTTGTATGGATTTAATTAAATGCTTCTTATGCATCTTCATGTGTAACCTTGAAAAGAGACAGTTATTGTAGCAGTTATAGAAGATCCATTTAAATATTAATAAAAAAAAAATGCAGTCGTTATTTTATCACATAGTTTTTAAGAACGTTGGAACAGATTGATTTTTATAGTCACAATCGCATATGTGAAATATTGTTTTATTTGAAATTCTCATTTCGCTCTATGTGGTTGAACAACAAATATGTAGGTAGATAAACTTACTTTAAATTCTTTTCCGATGCAAATATTGTATTACAAATTGTACAAACAGAAGGCTCAGCATGCAAGTTATTTGTATGCCACCTTTGGTGATTGTTAAATGACCGAAACGATGTATATTCTTTATTGCATAAATGACACTTGTAGACACTATGATCACCCACTTGCTGATATGAGTTAGACAAAAAAATATTTATACATACATACTTTAAAATTTAATATAACTTTTGATGCAATTTGAAGATGTAATTTTCATACCTCTGAGGTGTCGTTTGAGTTTTGCAATTGATTGTTACAATCATGATTTTCTGCCGTTGTCAAATCCGTAAATACCTGCTGACAATCGTAACAGAAATAGCGTTCTTTATCCATTTCAATTTCATTATTAAAAATCTCCTTTTCCTGTGAAGATTCATCTGGTTCATTTGCAATAATTGGTTTTATTTCTACATTTTCGTCTTTATCAACATCATTTTTTTCTTCATCCAAATTCTCTACTAAGTCCCATAATCTGTCTTCTGCTGCCATTGGCACTACATCAGGCTTTATTTGTTCTTGATCTTGCTCTTCGGGATTTTCATTCAATAGCTCCAAAGAAGGATGATAGTCAAGAAAATCTTCTATGGTATTGAATGATATGTTGCACTGTCCACAAAAATACTCTTCCACCAGCTGTCCATTTTCATCAATAGTTTCTTTTAATATTATGTTATGTTCAGATACATCGATATTATCTTGCGGTTCTTCCGTTCGTTCTTTACTTGGATCTATTCCGTCATCGTTGTAATCATACTGAAATCTCTGTTCATTGTCAGTTGACACTAGATTTGTTGAATCTATATAAAGTAATTGGCTTGCATCTACATCAGTAAAGGAATTCGATTCTGGATTTTCTTGGTTCTTAATTTCATTACTATAATATATCCAATTTTCTCTTTCGTCGTTAGATTCTTCTATTAGGTCGACGATTTCTTCTGCAAAATAGTTAAATGTGGCTTAATTTGCCAGTATTTAAATCAGTTTGCTTAACCATACGAATTACCTGCCATATTCGAACATGTGTGCACATAATAACAAATTATATATTTAAAGTTAAAAATCTTCAATTATTTAAATTTAAATAGATTTAACTTAAAAACTTTCCCACACCTAACTTCATGCGGAATTACGGACTTTTTTAGAATTAAGAAAACATATGTTTTATAGTCTTTTTAACGTTAGACGTGACGTCACACGTCTATTGTAAGAGTTGCCATAAAGGCTGGGAAAAATCAAATGAAAGACTTAATGCACAAAGGCTCAGTTAGCCGACTGTAATGTAATGTAACTGCAACAGTAAGAAACAGCTGATCGATTTTGTTATGTGGAAAGTAATGAAAATGGTTATAGAGATGTAATGTAACGTAACCTACTTTTCATATAAATATATCGATCAGCTTTTTTATACGTTACAGTTAGATTACATTACAGTCGGCTAACTGAGCCTTAAGTATGGGAAACTAAGAAATTTAAACAAAGAAATAGCAAAAAACAAATTCTATTCTATTATTCTATTTTCTCTACAAAAATTTTTCTTATTTGTTATTGAGAGTTTCTTTTAATTTTTGAAATTAAATTTGTTTTATTAATCTTAACAAAGCGCTTAATTTTGAATTTTTTAGTTATTTAATATATTCTGTGTTAATACATAGTACCAAATCGAAACATACCAAAACTAAAGGCTGTAACTATGATACATTTTTAAATAGCTATTTTCTAATATAATTCACACTGAATTTGTTATTTGTTTATTTAGTAATATTTTTTTAATAATATTTTTGTTTAAAATACTAGAAAGTCAAATTTTAAAATATGAAAAATGGTACATAATTTTACCAAGAAAACAAATAATAAATTCAGTGTGAACGGTACTAATATTTTGTTGGCATAACACCCCTTATAGCAGGTACATTATACAAATTACAAAAGGAATGACATATTTATATGTACATATATATACATTCATAAAAATATTTGTGTATGTACATAAGTCGTACACTTTTATATTTTATAAAAACTCTTAAAAAATCTTAATTTTTAACGTATTGCTGATGTTATGAATGGTAAAGTTTAATGTGCCATTGGGTGCGGCTTGAAAAACTCTTTCAGATGATCTTTTTTTGTTAAATTTTGTCTTGGGAGAAAATTAGCAAAAACAAAAAAAACTGCGGAAATAAGCAGTTATCTAATCAATCATCTAATTACGGATAATATTAAAAAAAATGGTAAATACCTACAACAAAAACAATATTGTCTTCTTGTTCGTAAGTAACTGCATAAGTAAAAAAAGTGGGATTATTATATGTCCAATTTTCTTCACCGAACTTAGCAAAACCAGTACTTGTATAGTGGTTGGCAGTCCTGCAGTCAAAATAGCTTTAAAGATTTTTATAAAAAAACATAAACCAAATTATCAGCCAATAGAAACGCAGTGTGCGTGACGTCACACGTCTACTATATTTTTTGCACTGGCGTAATCTTGTAGTTTATCATTCTTGGTTATCGATGTGAAGAAATCGTACTTTTAGTTTTATAACTTGGCAATAACAACATTGAAAGTGGTGAACTTAATTATGGTGATAAAGCTGCCAGGTATTAGAAAACCTATGTATAAGTTATGCCCATTTTTTCAGTTGGTAATCAAACCGTAATTATTTTTAAGTTCTAATTAAATACGAAATTGTGCTTTTGAGTGCTTATTTAAATAATAAATAAATGCCCAACCTTGCGAAATTAAACACTACTTAAGTTTTATGATTGTACCATATGTTTTTATGCGTGTGTGTATTTACTGAAAACATGCACATGAGCATCATGCGGTCGTATTAAAAAGAATTTCGTTTAATTTTCATAAATATATAACATATACAGTACAAAGTTTCATATCATGGAATAAAGTAATATAAAAAGTCATTATGATGTTCTTTTGGTCTCATAAAATGAGTTTTTATGCAATTTAATTTTCTACATATTGATAACCTAACTTTTTTGTTTACATTAAACAGCTGCTGTTTGAAAAGTCTTCAATAATACTGGGAAATTTTGCAGTGCTACCGTACTTTCAACGTAATTTAATAAGAACTTTAAATAACCACTGAAAAAATGAAATCGTATTTAATTACAACTTAATTTTAAATAAAAATTAGCTAATTACATACTTAATTTTTTGTTAAAAACTGGGGGTTAGATCCCTGCAAAATACCATTTAAAAGAATATATGGCTTCCAATTTGCAAACACCCACATTTTTTTACTAACACACTAAATCTTTTTAAATTGACAACTGGATTGCTAACAATTTAACCTATCTTATTATCTGGCATTTTTTTGCGAATTTGCCAGAATTGTAGAATATTTATTGTTGAGAATTTACAACACTGTTTCAAACCAAATATATGCAACTCTATTTTTATAATTGTTATATTTGTCATATGAATAACTGTTGCAAAAACTTTTATAAATTATTCCAATAACTTTGATCATTGTGTAAGGTCACTAACTGAATTACGATTTAGATATAAGCGCATACTTACAATGAATAAAGTATATTTTTAACCTTGAAATATCAAGAGAGCGCCTTATTTTATTTGGTTACGTTTCACTACTGCGTACCTGCATACTTTTTAACTAAAGCGCAGTATTCACGGTCAAAGGGCATGACACAAGCATCGTATACGTGTACATGAAGAACTCAGCATACACGTGCATGTATTGCACGATAAATTGATAGCATCTTGTTACAAGCTAATTGCAAGGCAATTGTCAAACTACGTACAAAAACTTTTTACGTATAGAATTTGGCAGTTCTTTGAAACCTCACTGCTTTGAGTAGTTTATCTTGCAAAAATCAAAAAATTTAGATTTTGCTTCAAGCATCGTCGGTGTGACTCATACAAACAAAATTTAACTAATATTATTATAATGCAGGTCATGCATTTTGACCGTGAATAATACGCTTAACATTTATTTATTTATTGGTATTATTTATTCTGTGCAACTATTCTGTGCTTTTGGTCTCATAAAATGAGTTTTTATGCAATTTAGTGTTCTACATGTTGATAACCTAACTGTTTTGTTTACATTAAACAGCTGCTGTTTGAAAAGTCTTCAATAATACTGGGAAATTTTGCAGTGCTACCGTACTTTCAACGTAATTTAATAAGAACTTTAAATAACCACTGAAAAAATGAAATCGTATTTAATTACAACTTAATTTTAAATAAAAATTAGCTAATTACATACTTAATTTTTTGTTAAAAACTGGGGGTTAGGCCGGGTTTCCATCTGTGTGTCATGTGCCACACAAGCGTAACCACTAATTACTAATGAAAAACAGTTTGATTCAGACACGTATTTATTAGTTAAACAGTTTTATACATAACTAATAGACAATTTTATAGAATCCAACATGATTGGAAACAATTTAAATCAATAAATACATGCCTGAATCAAACAGTTTCTCATTAGTAATTAGTTGGTTACGTTTTTTCGGGCATATGACACAAGAAATGCCAGATGTAAACTCAGCCTTATATTATGTAAATAAGTAATTATCCACCACTGACTATTAAAAGGACTAATTTAAAGTTGTTTTTCACGCGTATTCTTTTCATTATTATCAAAGAAAATATTCTACTGCAATATAAAATACTTAATTTTGCGAAAAAAGCCTTGCAATGTTTCAACTCGAAACTGAAGATATGTTGCCTCGAATGGCGCCTAAACCGATCTCTAATGTGCCAAGTGGAGAAACCGAAGGAATAATACGACCACAGGTCCCAGAAGTTTCAATATTATTAAGTCAGCAAGAGGCGGCTTTGAAACAACATGCATATAAACCTGCTTCACAGCAGTTACAGCAAAATAAGCAAACTTATGCTGATTGGAAGAAACATATATTGCCCAAGGTAACTTTTCCGTCACCTACAAATGTGCAGTTTCAAGGAGATAATGTAATGATAAATGACTACAATAGCGCCAGAACGAATGTGTGTCGAATAAATAACAATCTAGCATCGAATATGAATACAAATGCTTTTGGAGGCGGCAATGGTAATGTGGCACTCGATAGCCAACTAACATACCGTCGGAGTTTGGAAACTTGTAATAACAAACCCTATCAACAAGTTCAAAATATGCCAATATTGCACACGCAGACCACAGTGGGTGCTTTGCAGCCCACTATGAGCCATTTTCCAAATAAAACTTATGGAGAAGTTTTAACTATATGTGCTGGAACTCAAACTGATACAAATTTAGAATCGCAACATATTCAGCCTGAATCTTTGTCCAATTTGGCTTCCAAAAAGGATGTTGAGGAACTAAGACAAATTTTGGATGATCTTAAATTTGAGCAACAGCGAATTTCAAAAATATTAGAATCAATTTTGTTAAGCCATCTTTCACAAATGCCGGTGAAAACGCAATGCCGGGACATTTCTATACAAGTCGATTTTAAAGACAATGGTAACTGATCTAATATATAATAAGTATTCTTAAATATGTCTGTATGATGTATATAAATCATTGTCTTTTTACAGATAGTGCAGCCTATAATAGTGATAAAATTAGCTCAGTTCAAGATGAGCAACCAATACTCAAAAATAAGTTTATTCAACATTTGAAACCCACCAACAACGTTTTGCAATCACCCAAAGGTAAGCCCGTAGCTCAGTCTACAACATACCAACCCCCTTCTCCACAACTTATAAAAAAAGGCGATTTTTTACAAATGGTGCCTTCGCCTATATATCAACAACGATTAAACAAACCAACGCCATTGATACCCAAATCCCCTTCTGATACCAGCCTAGCGATGAATGAATTGGCTCTAAAGTATTTGCCCAATGAGAAGTTGGCTGAGTTACTAAAAGAATTAAATATGGATTGCGCATTAGACCGCATGGCCACAAATGCTTCACCACCGGATAGAGCAAATATGGGAAAAGCTTCCACGGACATATCAAATGGTTCCTATAAATATTTGAAGAAATACCGTCTTTTACCTGAAGATCGTGAAGAAAATGGAAAAAGCATTCCGTCAAATATGTGTGACGGCGCAGTGGACAAAGGCAATGAAAACCAAATTCAATGTAATTCACCACAGTACCATGTACGAAATACACCCCTTAATCAAAGACCGACACCACCCAAACGATATTCACCATACGCTGATCAATTGCCACTGTCACCACTTGCAAGACCTTCGTCGCCATCTTTACAGTCTACAGCACCGCAAAATATCGTGGACTTGGAAAATATCAAACATCAACCGAAATTCATATGATCTAAAAAAAATAACACACTCGTAAGTACTAAATGAAATTATTTTATATGAAAAAACGAAGTGAAAAATTGCTAGTAAAACAGAAGGTACATAGAGAATTTTTTTAACTAGGTTTACACATTTCTTTTGCGTTGTACGTGGTGAGTTATCCAATATGTACAGCTGTACTGTTATTCAACTTAGCACACAGCTGTTTAACGAGGTCACCACTGCCACTTTCATTCAATTCTCTGATAAACATAAACAAAAGCAAGAATAAAATTTTTGGCGCGCTTGCAACGACGTTGACAGCGGTGGTGGGAACGTCAAGCAAACGTCAACGTCATCGTCATGTGTAGTGACTGAACTTTTGGAGGGAAAAACTTGTCAGTCGAAATTTAAGCGGGATAACCCAAAGACGTGTGTGAAGAACTAATTGTAGGCTGTCAGTCATTTTACTATCTCATACGCTACTGCATACACACATTTCAGAGTGAACATAAGAAAAGATTTGAGGAAAATCTCCAATTCAGTTTTAAACACAAATTGTGATAAACTAAAAGCAAGGAATAATTAAAGTAGATACATAAATACATTTATAAAAAATTAAAGCAAAAAATGGCTCAACCTTCTATAGCTGCGTATTTTAATACAAGGAAACGTGCTGCTGCTGAGGATGTCATCAGCAATAAAAATAGAGTAAGTAACAAATCATTCGGGATAATTTGTGTGCTTGAAAATTGTAATGACGCCTCGATGCAAAGGAATTTGTGCATATTTTTCTTTTGAAAAAAAGCCACCCCTATAGCGAGAGTCTCTGTTCACTGCATCGTGGCCGCCATTGTTGTTGCTTGTTGAAAGTGTAGCAGACAAATGAAATTTTTAGTTTTTGTAGTTCAGTTCTTATATTTTTTTGTTTTGTTGTTTTAGCGTCTTCTCGACGACGCAGAATCTACAAATCAAAATGTAAAAAATGCACCTATTGATCCCCCATCAAATGACATACAAACTCCACAACAGCAACATGAGCAGGATATTTCGGCACAAAAGAAAGTAGAAGGGCGCACCCGCTCCGGACGCTCATCTAAGGTTGTCAAACGTATTGGCGTCCAAGATCCATCTCAAATACCCGAATGCGGTGTGTCACCTAAAAAAATTTCAAAAGTTGAAGATAGTGTTAAAAAACAACAAAAATTGGTGCAATTTATACAAAAGGGCCCCTTGTCGCCACGTAAAAAATCGACTGCTGTTACTCCCAAAACTACTACTAGACAAAAACAAAATGAGCAAACACCTTCTGTCACATTGATCACAGCATTCACATCTAAAAACAATGCTAATAATATGGAAAAGGGTTTGAAAACTCCCACAAAACAAATTATAAAAGGTTCAAATACCGCAATTAAACCGGGAGAAATTAAGTCGTTGGTGAGGAAGGAATTGAATTTCGATGAAGTTAAAACAAAAATAACACGCAGTGCTAAACTGCAAGAATTGAAGGCTTCATTGGCCCGGATACAAGAGTTGGAAAAAACTCGCAAGGCCCAAGAGGAACGTAATCGCAAACTAAAAGAGGATCTATTGTCACCAGCTAAAAAAACTCCTGTAGTACAATTGAAAGAATTTGATAAAATTGAATTGGAAGTTTTAACTAGGTAAGTGTTACTAGCTGTGTTTTGTTGTGCTTAAGTGAAAAATTAATGGAAATAATGAGGGACTTGGTGAATTGTAGTCTTCATCTATCCTAAACCTTGGAAACAAGTATCGGCTTTCATTTACTCCCAGTCTAAAGCATAAAAGGGTGTAAATGCATAATTTATTTGTTTTAACTTTTAGTTTTTATTTGCAAAATTCCCTAACCTATCCCACTATATTGAACTAGCACTGGTGTTAATACTTTTCTGTCCTATTTAATACTATTCTTTTAACTATTTCTTAGTTGCTGCTAAATTAACTCGTTCGTATGACATTCAAAATTGAATTCGTTTTAAATATTTACTTGGTTAAATTAAATGGCCTACAAAAAAAAAAAGAAAATCTTAAAAAAAAACCGGTCTCAATATTAAATTCTTTTTTACTTTAAAGCATTTTTGTTTTCAACCAATATACTTTATACATATGTACATACATATGTATGTACTTATGTATATATGTAAATTGAGGTCATATTTAAATGAAATAATAACCAGAAAAATTATAAAATGTACTTACAAACTAAGTTAATTCTTATATACCTATACAATGAATTTATTTACATACTTATGTATATCTGCATGTACATAAAAAATGCATGTAATTAAATAGGTGCATTACAATTAAGAGTACATAAATACAATTGTATGTATGTAAATCCGGGCTGTTCAAGCTGGCACCAGAGTACCGAACATCAATCGGCTTTTTATATAAATGAATACACATACGCCTATACACTTCTCTCGGTTTTCTCTCTGTGGGCAGCTCTGATGTAAATAGAAAGACGACTATATTTATATGCATCTGTTATCTCTCTTTTCATAAGGGAATTTTTCGGGCTTTCGAATGCCAGTTCTTTTTCATATATTTTTAAATTATCATTTTCGTAGCCAAAATTATGTTCACATATATTGACAATTTTGGAAAGAAGTTAATGAAAATATGTATGTATGTATGTTCCATTGTATGTTTTGTTAGTTTAGTTTATATGTATGCTTAATTTAGCTTGGGCAAGCGAAATTATAAAATGTGCACTTTAATTAAAACTACAAAAGCGTTATTTACATTTACATGTAACGAATGTAGTCTCAAGTACACCAGCATGATAAAGAAATGCTGACTTCTACAGTCACACGTACTTATTTCGACTCCCTTCGTGTCTCAGTGATTTTTTATTCAGTCAGTGATCGCAAGAAGGCAAATTTTGAGTTATGGCACTCCTGTAATCTTCATATTCATAAGTACCTCCGAGTAAAATCTCAATTATTTTGTACGATTTTTCCAGAAGTTATAGTTCAGTGAATTTGTACTTATCTTTTTTTAGACTTATAATCTCATTTAATAAACTTACGAGTACATATATAGATACTTTAGTATATTTCAAATTGAATGTATTAGTTACAGAGTGTCGAATAATGTTTTCCAAAATAAAATGAATGCGAAAACCAAATTTCCCAATTTAACTGCAAAAGATGTACATATCTGAAAATCGATTTGAGATTTTTAAAGTGACTTAGCGCTTTTTCCTTATTGCCACAGATTTTATGGCTGTGGGTTCATCATAATGCAAAGGGGTATTCAATGTTCTTAAAACTGCCACTTAATGTAAACACAGTTTGTGAAGAAACTGTTTTCAGAAAAAAAAATATGAACATAAAAATTTTTATATCTTAAATTAACGCAACATTTTTGTGTTATACATATGTGCTTGCTCTTATCATCAATTTATTCAATAGAAAGTTAAAGGTTGGTGTTCAATATCCTGCATCACCTGATACTGAATTCGCCTTGCACTTGACCTGAAACGAATGCTGGCTGAAGTGAAGAAATTTCGAAACAAAATTGTTCAATATTTGTTTGCGAATCTAAAAAAAATTCGAATGTTCGGTAAAACGAACTTCTCTCGATAGTTTCTCGGCTAGGCTAACGCGGCATTTTTTTACTGCACATGTGTATGTTCAATACCGTCATGAGTACACATTCGAGAAACTATCGAGAGAACTTCGTTTTAGCGAACATTCGAATTTGTATAGATTTGAGAACAAATATCGAACAATTTTGTCGAAATTTCTTTGCTTTAGTGAACATTCGTTAAATCGAATCTCAAGTCAAGTGGGTGCCTGTTTTTTAAAGTTGTGTATGCATTGGTTTTGTGCTGCTAATACGGTGTTGCAACCGGCAAAAAACATTCTCCTCGCCTCTCAACTACAAGCTATCATTTTGTGTCAGCACAATTGATCCCATGTGTTGAAGAATTTTTGACAAACTGTACCTCAGATCAGGCGGGTTTTGGAACAGTCTTCGAATTTAAAAAAGGAATTAACATTTATATATGTACATATGTATGTGCATATGTATATACATATCGTTACCTTAATATAGAAAGGCCCTAACTCATTATTTTTTGAAGTCGTGTTTTTTTATATTTCGTATCGAAAAATGCAAAAATCTCGAATTCAAAAAAATAATGATTTAGGGCCTTTCTATATTAAATTAACTATATGTAGATCATTTTTATTTTATACTTTCTATGTTGCATGCAAACATCATTTACTTTATTTCTTACTAGCCGG
Organism: Tachina grossa; assembly: GCA_949987645.1. Taxonomy (NCBI): domain Eukaryota; kingdom Metazoa; phylum Arthropoda; class Insecta; order Diptera; family Tachinidae; genus Tachina; species Tachina grossa. Next base: position 119,181,079 of record OX465278.1, on the reverse strand, counting down.
TGTACATACATACATATATTTTGTAAGTTGATATTTTTTCTTAGAAATTTTGTTTACATACATGTGTGTATGTATGTATGTATGTAGTATATTGATCGTTACTTTCCTTCGTCTTCTCCGTTTTAATCTCAAGGGTTGTTTTTGTCGGTTAAAAACCTTTTTATTTTGTTTTTATCAAACATTTTTTGCTATTTACTAAAGGACTGCAATGAATTAGCAGAAAGTAATTTTAAGACATTATCTTATGATCTAATTGAACGCACTTTATGGTGAAAAAAAAAATACCAAATGAGTGACATACAAAAAAACAGAGAACGCAATCGACCAAAACCGAAGTAAAATTACTCTCTATTGCCGAGTACATATTATGACAGTATATGTGCTACTGGAAACGTTTGTCATTTCCGATATTTTTCGTTGTGTGGCATTGCTTTCCATATAAAGAACATAATGTGAACGGTGTTGCACACATTTTGAATATGACTCCACAACATGACTACGCAAGAAATGAGAATGTGTACTCAGCATAAACCTCAAAAAAGTCAAACTGAACAAAATGTGCTAAAAAAAGCATATTACCTGAGGATAAAATCAATATATCAGAGCAAGTGAATGTGAATGTTTTGTGCAGCTCTTTATTATTTACTATACAATTAACATGTTCATTTTTTCAATCGCTTTCGGGTGCTAGACTGCCTATTTCAGGTAGATAAGAACTTGTATTATGTTTCCTTTTTCTTGTTTTCGAATACGCATGCATACACACATACATATGTATGTAAATATGTATGCATGTATATGTACATATGTACATATATTAGGCTGGGTCAATTTGTCCGTGTGAGAAAAAAAGCAGAAGGCGTCTAGCAAAGACGAAATCTCCACAAAATTCTAAAAAACTTACCCTCAAGATATTGTATTAAAGATAGTTACAGCAAGGCTGTTCAAACTGGAACCAGAGTGCCGAACATCAATCGGCTTCTTATACAAATGAATACACATACGCCAATACATTTCTCTCGGGTTTCTCTCAGTGGTAACCATTGTACTAGAGGCATCATTCCTACAAAATTTCATCAAAATCGGAAGCGAAAATATTCAAAATGCTACTTTTGTTACTTGGTTATAAATGCGTTTACACAACGAAAAGCTTGAATTTTGATGCCTCTCGGCGGGAGCTAGTTTTTTATTTTCGACCCCTGTTTCTAAGGGTAATTTTCTTAGAATTTTATGTAGATTTCGTTATTAGACGCCTGTTGACAAAAACAATTGAACAACCCTAATTTATATGTATTTTGTGTTTAATTCTCAGCGTACGGGAACGGCAAACTACTTATAACCCTCATAACTTATAATTACATACATACATACATATGTACATATGCACATATGTATATATCTTATGTTTGTTGAATGGATACAGAAAGAGTTCTTTCGGTATTAAAAATCTTGAAATTAGAAAAAGCGATTAATTACAAATGTATGTGTATCTGCAATATGAGAAATAAGGAGCACGCTTACGCTATGAATTTTGTGATGAAATTTATAGCTTGGATTACTTTTTCCAATAGAAGGAAATCGATCTTGAAAACAGGAATTAAGAGAATTTTGAGGAATTTGTTTTATGAGATTTGCTGCTCTTTAGTCCTAATCGTCAGATAAAACAATCGTTCCAATCTACAAATGACAAGTCATATTTTAGTAAGAATTGCACTAAACTTTAGGTTTTTTTATGAAACTCGTTGTGCGACGCTGTATTTCATTTTTTATTTTTTGTTTCTCTTTGCATAAGAAAACGGTTCATACAAAAATTTACAGGAGAAGCATAAAATGTTATAAATGTAAGACTATTTATTTGTAAGGTGGCAAATTGAATAAGTCCTAGTTTACACTATGCAAGTCTTATTTCTAAGCTAATTAGTTTGTTCGAAGAGAGGGACGAGAAGAAAAGAAACGTCTGTATTCCCCTCGTTCTCTCTCTCTCTTTCTCTCTTCTAACAAACTAATAAACTTAGCAATAAGACTTGCATAGTGTAAACTAGGACTAATTAATAAAATCGGTATTTTTGAAGATATGTGAGTAAAATTTTATTGAATGATGCATTTTGGTTAACCACATCATAAGAAATCAATAAGTCTATTTTGAAATTTTTGGTTGTTACGGCCTTTTGGATTTTAGGTAACGAAATGGATCTCATATCTAGCTTAAATTAAGTTAAATTATACAACGAAGGCATTTTAGAAGATTTTATTTCGCATAAAATTGTGAAAAAATAAAAAATAAACTTGTTTAATAAATAAGCGTTAAATCAGTTGTGTGTTGATATTTTTTCAAATACAGTGCGTGAAATAAATGATAGAATTAAGAAAGTACTTTTTGATATACAGTGCTTTCGGTGCTGCTCAATGTTTTTTATATATTATCAGACATATAAAAAGCAAAAGAAAATGTTATTTAGAGTCATTATTATTCTTTTGATATCAATATGATTAGCTATAAGGATAAAGAAAAATTAATGATGGTTGGAGGGAACGAAAATATTGAAAGCAAATTGGATTTTAATTTAAAAAAAAAAAAAAATTTTCAAGTGTAGTAAGCTGATATATTTTTAGGTAAGGTAGACTGTTTACCGATGGAGTTTTTATTAAGGAATTTGCAATTTGTTTACTTGATAAAGTCGGAAGATTTTCAGTCTGAACTGCATTTTACTTTTTCGTATCACTTTAATTCAAATGATTGCACCAATACAGCTGCAAAACATTTTTGGGCTTCAATGATTTACTCAGTCAATGAACTGACACTTTTCTCTCTCATATCGCCTTCTCATTTATTTTATTATGTGTACGCGAACGCAATCCAGGAAAAATAGTAAAAACTCTTGAGTTCTCGTACGCAGCTATTATTGATTGAAATTTCTTTTCAGAGTATTAAATTTTAGATCGATATTTAATGCCGTAATTTGTTCCTTGTTCCCTCTCTAATTCCATTTAACTTTTGCTGAATATTAGTTTTACGTAAAATGGTGATAATCTAACATGTAATTTTTTATTTATTTTTAATCTATTTAAAGCCCCTCGAAAACCTTTAAAACCCCCACAAAACTGCCACCTAAAACCCCAGACAAAAATGAACTTATGTCACCACGTCACACCGATGTCTCTAAACGTGTACTCTTCAGTCCGGCCAAAATGGGCTCGCCATCGAAAATGGTTGTGGCACCGGCCTATCAACGTTTCATGTCTTTGGCTGAAAGTAGCAAAGCTGGCCAATTACCACTTCCTTATAAATATCGTCACTTGTTTGAGATTTTCAAGGCAGTGGACTCGGTCTGTGCGATGTTCCATAATCGTAAGGAATGCATTACATTCAAGAAGCTCAAGCCAGCTGTACAACGTATGATGCGTAAAAATTTCCATGAATCACATTTAGCTCAAATAAAACACCTCTATCCCGAGGCTTTCATAATCACACAAATGAAAATGCGCAATTATGGCTCAACTTCTAAGGCTGACTACTTCCAATTAGTTATAACGCCAAATGTGGAAAATGCGCCCGAAAAAATGAAGTTGGATAAAATTGATGAAGATGATGTGTTGGCTTCAGCACAAAGCAATGCCATGAATCCTCAGGTAATGACTGAAAGACTTCTAAAATTCCATAGTGTCTTATTGGAGAAAGTGAAAAATGAACACGATAAGTTTCTGAAATCATTGGATCCCCCTCTTTCTATACCCAAGGAAAAAGTAACGCGTTGGCATCCAGATTTTAATTTAGAGAATTGTCCTGAAATTGAACTGGGCCATCTGCCACAGCCACCAAATGTAGAGAAATACTCATCGGCTAAAGATATTTTGTCGACTGCACGAAATCTTTTTAACTGTTCCACGACTATGGAAAGGGTTATGGAAAGATATGAAGCCAAGTTAGAAGCGGACAAATTAAAGGCAGAAAATATGAAAAATCTAGAACCCACAGCTAGCACCAATGTCACTACAGCCGAAAATAGGTCTAACATTAAGGCAGAAACAACAACTAAAAGCACAAAAGCAGAAAAATCCAGTTCAACTGCTCATACTGATACCAGCACCTCCAGTTTATTAAAAGGTGTGCCAAAATCGTTATTAGAGAAAATTCGTGCTAAACAAGCTGCCAAAGCTTTAGATGCCATGACACGCAGACCTTCGCAAGATCAAGAGGCTACGAAGTATTCGCGTTTACCCGAAATGGCTCGTCACCTGCGCAATGTTTTCATTACTGAGCGCAAAGGTGTCTTGACCCAAGAAATTATCATAAAAAAAATTCAAAACAGTTTTCGCACCTGCCTGACTTCACAAGAAATTGAAAATCATCTGCAATTATTGGCTAAAGAAGTGCCCGCTTGGTTGACCTTCCACGAAGTACGCAAGACAATGTATTTGAAAATCAATAAGGACATGGATTTGAGTAAAATCATAGAGCGTTTAGAAACCGTTGCCAATGAGAAAAGCAAAATGTAATTAATTGTATTAACTTTTGTCCTTACTAATAATATAATTAAGTGGACAGTTTGAGTTTAAAACAAAAATCTTTAACATTTGAAATGTTCCATTTTTTTTATTATTTTCTTTTTCAATAATTAACTAAAAACGCTTGTTTGTTTCTTTGCATATGATTATTATTATGTATTATTAATATTATTTTAGTGTATAGGCTTTTTGTTACATTAAATTAACTTTAGTTTAATAAAAGTTTGATTATTAATTTTAATTGTATGCTTTTATTTTGATTTCATTATATATTAGAAAAAATTAAATTTTTGAATAATTCAGATATAATTCAGATATCGGAAAACGAGCAGTTATCTTAAAAATTATACATTGTCCTGTGTTTTTTCTTTGTTTAGTTTAAGTTTGAAACCTCACGAAAATAATCTCATTCATTCATGCCGTATTACTGTCTACCTAATTATAAGTAATTTACAATTGAATAAAATTTAAATAACGCTTTCATTTAAGACATTTTTTGAGAAAATCGATGAATAAATTTATTCCAATAATGTTATGAATGAATATACACAAAACTTAAAATAAAAATTCCAATTTGTATTGCAGCTATTCTTACACAGAAAATATGGAATTTATGGAATCTATGCATAAAAACAAAATTTAAAACATTTTCAATTATAATTATAATTATTGTCAATATCCATTCTCGTTTTTGACGCTTGTGGTTCTGATGATCAGCTTTTCTTCGTAAGTTGTTGATAAAATTTCTGGAAATCAGCTTGGCGTTGTCGGTATGATGTTGCGCTGACATTTTGCTGTTTGAGTTTTCTTCTCTTCAAAAATGATGTCAACCATTCGGAGTTTTGTTGTGATATTCCGAGCTTGGCCACAATGTAATCCATTTCGATTTGTGTTAGAGGTTGTTCTGTATTATGTTCAATATCGGGTGTCCAATCCGTATCATTCATGTTGGTCGGATTGGTGAAAACGGTTTCGGCTTGCAGGGACACAGTATCCAGACTCGGAGGTTTAGGTGCATCGACATCAGCAGGGCGGTTAACTGGAAGTGTGGCAGTAAATGCAGCAGTGTATACTTTTGTTTTCAATTGTCTGTTTAATCCAGGACGAAAATTTATGCATGCGTAGCACCTGGATTCATCATGTCCAGTTGTGTCTTCCACCCAAATTACTGGCTTCATAAAAGACAACGTTGCACCTCCTCCATGTATCCAATTTACAAGGGTATTATAACAACTTTTGCACAGTGTTCGGCGTAAAATTTGAACCACTTAAATCTGCTTCATCAAAATAATCACAATACGCTTTTTTGAGTTCCTCAGTACACAAATTTTGTCGATAGTTTTTGTTTTTTTTTTAGGACGATTTGACCACAAACGTAACAAAAATTATACAATTTTGGGCACTTGTTATTTTCCATATTTATATATTTTATGTTTTCTTGTTATTTACTTTTAAAAAACTGGAGAAAAATCACTTTTACTGTTCGCGTTCGTCGGCACTGGCTGAATGACAAAAATCGATCAACTATAAATAATACGTATTTTTCAATATTTTACTGGCAGGTACTTATAAATGGGCGCATGTTTTAAGGCATGGGTGATCAAGATAAATTTAAGGTTGTGTAAGTGAGCGAAAAAGATAAACACAGGCAGAAACAATTAATAAAAGTAATTCGTATATGATTTTTTTTATGAAAGAATTTTTTTCTAGAAAACCGTTTCAACAAAAAGTAATAAATAAACATTATTATTCACTTTAATTCTGACTAAAAACCAATTTGTAAGAGAAAATAATTTTTAATTTTCATGTAAGCAAAAGCATTTTTTAACATTAACAGCATACATAATAAATTTCTCGCAGTGCGTTTGAAAAAAATGAGTAAAAAGATAAGCAAAAATTTATCTCAGATAAGACTAAGTGAAAGAGAATAAGAATACGTGTGAATTCGATTTGCAAAAATTTGCTACATGATGTTCACCCATGTTTTAAGGGTACCTGCCTATATACCTGATTCACCACTTGTACGTTTCAAATTGTGCAAAACTTTCCAAATAATGAATGAGGGTGCAATTTCTGTAAAAAAAATCATACAGCTAGTCACCGGAAAACCCCAAATAATTAAAACAGTCCACTATCCTTTTTTTCCTTTTAATTGTTCACGCACATTTATTAGCGTTTATTGCTTCGCAGTCATAAAAATCAAATAACCTTTTGTTTATTCCTTTTTTTAAATTAGATTTGACACTTGCATTTTTGATTTTTTATGAATTAAAAAAAAATAAATAAATTTTTAGGCAAAAAATACTTTTTTCCCTTCATACATTAATTTTTAACTTCGAAAGTGTTGCACACATAGGAAAACGGTATAAGAACAGATTAGAGGAATTGTAATTCTTAATTTTTCTAAATTTGTTTCAGCTAAGTCGGACTAGTGGTTCTCGAGTTATGTCAAACAAAAGAGCCTAAAACGTGAAAAATTCCCCTATACGATAGTTACTAACTTCAAATCGATATTAAAAATATTTTAGCAGGTAAGAAGACAACGAATGATGCACAAGTTCTTCATTTTGGGCCTACTTTCACGTGAAATTGTCAGAATTGAGTCCCAAAATCATATGTTGTACTTAGGCTATCGATGGGTTTTTCTCGATTGCCATACTGTTTCGTCTTGATACTGTTTAATAAAAAGTATTAAAAATTGGCAACTCGATAAAATTTAATATATTAATTCTGTTTTGTTGAAAATGTAACTGACAAGTCAAAATTTTTCAACCGTGTGCTAAACTAATGCTGAGTACACATTAGGGCATTTTCTGACATCGCAATAGTATGTACTGAATCAAACAGTTTTTCATTAGTAATTAGTGGTTACGCTTTTTTGGGCACATGGTACACAGGTGTAAATACGGCCTAACTAATTAGTAAGACACTAGCTCTTAAAATCATATAAAATACAGTGTTAAAGAAAACTACAAATTACATATTATGCATAAAGTAAGAGTTTTGTGACTGTTTAAAATTTGTGGTTAAAGTCTACTGATGATTTGGTTCAAGCGCCAATGAAATACGTATATAGACATGCTAAACTACCAGCAAATAAATTTCAATTATTTTATGTACACATCTGACAATATGTCAAATAATAGATTTTCTTTAAATTACATATTATTAATTACATGGGAAATATGAGTGCATACTTTAAGGCTTTTATTTTCTCAGGTTTTCAAGTTGGCAAAAATATTTGTTAAAATTCTTCAACTGGCGGCATGTCTCTTAAATCTTTGCAACGAAGCTATCCAATAAAATGTATGACTAAATTCGAAAGACTCAAGGCAGCAACACACAATTAATGAAATTATGGAATTTTCAAGTTTTTTGCATTTATCTCGGAAACGCGCGGCCGAAAATGGCGGTTTGACCCTATACGTACGAATTCCACCCGCTCGATCCGAAAATCACCATTAAATTTTGATTCGATCGAATTTTCATATTTTCCGAGCTTGGGTCTTAAGTCTTTTGTGATTTTTGTGTCAGCATGGACATCAAAAGAATTAAGACACATACATGAAAGTGGAAGAATTCAAAGAAAATCGTCCTCAAGTTGTATTTTTCTGGTTACGTTCAGCATCGATATGCAATTTTTAAATTGCTTTAAAAAGTTTTAAATTTAGGTATTTCCAATGTCAATTCAGAATTTTCTTAAGAAAATAGTTGTTTTTTGATACTTTAATGAATATGTATATTAAGTAAATACGATAATACACATACACCGCTATAATACAAATATACCTGCCTGAATCTGAGATTAAAAAAATTCACTTGAAGACTGATTTTCGTTAAAATATCTCATTTTCATGTCTTAAGTCTTTTGATGTTCATGATGATTAAACAGTTTTTCATTAGTGATTAGTGGTTACGCTTTTTTGGGCACATGGCACGCAGATGTAAACTCGGCCTGAGAGTGAAATTTTGCAATCATTTTAAATTACCAGACACGTATTTTCTTTTATTTCGAATTAGAAAGATGACCGCATGATTAACAACAAAACACTAATTTTGTTAGGGCCATCTTTGATTCACTTTCATCTGGCAATGGTGTTGTTAATGGTAAAACTATATAATTTGACCACACTTGCTTTTAGCAAAGTCGAAAACCTTTACACAAAGTGTTTTTCCCAGCTGGTACGTTTAGTTCACCATGTATTCACCACTAATATAATTTAACTCTCGTATACTTTTTTTCTTATTTGCTGATATAAATACACGACGTAAATTTCTACAAACGTGTTGTTGAAAAGGAGAGCAAGTTAGCACTCCCCTAGACAAGGATGGAATACATAAATGATCGGAATAGGCACAGACAAGTTCCGGTCGCAAGTTTTTTTTTTACTTTATAATGAATTAATGAATAAAAATTAAATTTTCAAAAATATTAAATTTATTTTATAATAATGGTGACTAAGAATATACAAAAACAGACTGCATTAAAAAATAAAAGAGAAATAACGCCAACAATATAATTTAACGAATTTAATAAACGAAAACTAGATAAAAATAATTAGCTCAGAGTTTAAATATATTAATAAATTTACCAAGTGGTTTACTAAGAAAGAGTTGAATTAATTTTTAATCAATTGCCCAACAAGATTCGATGATTTGTTTGCATTTGTTAACACATATATTCATATTAAGAAAAACTAGTTGCTATATAAAAGACCTTCCAGGTGTGTTCTGGCATTCGTATGATTTTAAAATGGCATATGCGTTGCAAATCGCCAAACTTATTTCTACATGTTCGGTAAGACCTCTTTCGCACACCCAAAATTTACTTAACTAATTCTTTAGTTTATGGCAGGTAAGGGAACGAATAATGGGGCTGAGTAGACATTGTTGTACTTGCAAAGTTGCTTTGTTCTTCGTTCGTTTCTTCAGTTTTTTCTTCTTCATTAATGTAACGACTCAAAATATGTTTACTGTTTGTTGGTTCAATCAAAAGTAAGTACGCTTTTATTTTCATTTTTAAAATAAAATACATACATAAGTGACAAATAATTCAATTATCATTTAATATATTTTCAGCAAGTAGATATAATCTAAGTTGATATACCACAATACCCCTCGCTTAATTTACAACTATACTAATAATAAAAATGTTTTTAATTATAGCTATTGATTTTGGTTTTTATTCCTAGATCTTAAATTATATGGTATTGCTCTAGTGTGAACAACAGGATTTTCATAATTTAAGTTTATATGATCATCTCTACTTGTTTTTTTATAATCTTCACTCATTGGTGTGAATGATTCTAATGAATCACTTAGTATTGGGTTCGCGACTTCTTTTTTTCTTACAATAATTTGGTTTGCGTGTCTTTTCCAAAATTTATTTTCATATGTTTTTACAATAAAAGTTTATTTTCCAATTTTTTTGGAAATTACAGCTTTTGTCCAAACCACTTTATTTGGGCGCGAATAGTCTCTGACCATTACGAAATCATTTACATTAAACGAATTTTGTTTTGATCCTTTAAAAGTTCTTTTTTGTTTGTCTTGTTGTTTGTCGACAAAATCTGCAATTTCTTATCAGCATCTTTATTTTTATCTGGCCAACCTTTTTGCAACATTTCAGCTACTTTCTGTAGTAGTTCATCATTTTTCGTTTCCATTTTAATTTTCTCTAAATTAAGCATTCCATTTGACCCTGTAACCTCTTTGAAAAAATTTAAAAACACATTATCACAAAACTCTTCCTTATCTGAACTACATCCCGTTGGAAATCTTGAAAAATAATCCGCAATTTTATTTTTCGTATTCACATGAGAAATATCAAACTGATATCCCGATAAAAATAATGCAATGCGTTGCAATCTATTTGATGCCATTTCGGGAATTCCTTTTTTCGGACTGAATATATGTTGTAATGGTTTATTATCAGTTACTAAAGTGAAATGTCTTCCATAAACATACTGATGAAACTTTTTAATACCAAAAAAAATTGCAACTGCCTCACGATCTAGTTGTGAGTACCTTTTTTCTGCTTCAGAGAGAGACTTAGATGCAAATTCAATTGGCCTTTCGTTTCCATGATTGTCAATCTGTGATAATACAGCCCCAACACCTACAGGACTTGCATCTACTGTGATTTTTGTTCTGTTGTCAGGATTAAAATGAGCTAAGCAATTATTAGAAATCAAATGCTTTTTCAATTCTTCAACTGATTGTGAACATTTTTCTGACCAAATAAACGGTTCTTCTAATTGTAGCAACTTATGAAGAGGATTAAGTATAGTTGATACATTAGGTAAAAATCTTCTATAAAAATTAATAACTCCCAAAAAAGCTTGAAGTTCTTTTACGTTTGATGGAGCCTTCATATTTAGTATCTCTCTTAGCTTTTCTGGATTCATATGAAGCCCTTTTCTATCGATCACATGTCCTAAATAATTAATGCTTTCACAAAAGAATTCATTCACACTTTTCCTTAGATAATTTAAACCCAGCATTATTTAGTAATCTTAGAACTGTTTCTACTCTTTGTAATATGAGTTTTCTATTAGGTGCTGCGATTAAAATATCGTCAAGAAATACTACGACACCTTCTAAGCCTGCAAGTAAAGAATCCATTATTTTCTGAAAAATTGCAGGTGCTGATGCCAACCCATATATCAATCTGGTGTACTGAAATAAGCCCCTAGATGTAGAAATCGTTGTGAATTTTCTCGATTCCCTGTCAAGTTCTATTTGCTGATATGCAGTACTTAAATCAAGTTTTACAAACTCTACAACGCCATGTAATTTGGCGAAAACTTCTTCGATTCTAGGCAATGGGTACCTTTCAACATTCAATTGTGGGTTTAGTGTAACTTTAAAGTCCCCACAAATACGAATCCCCCTATTCTTTTTTATTATGGGCACTATCGGTGTACCCCATTCGGAATATTTAACAGGTTCTAACACTCCTAATGACACTAGATTATCTAACTCGGCTTCCACTTTTCTCTTTATAGACAAAGGCAAAGGTCGTGGTCTGAAAAACTTTGGATGTGCACTGTCTTTTAAATGTAAATGTGCTTGACTTTTTTTGAACAAACCCAACGAGCCGTCAAATAAATTTTTATATTTTTTTAGCAAAAAATTCCCGTTGTCATCCTTTTTGAGATAATTTAAATTTGAAAATTCTATATTAAATATTTTCAAAAACTTTCGACCAAGCAGTGGTCGTTATAATAACGTTATAATCTTATTTTGATTTTTAAAACGAATATTGACATCACAAGTACCAATTACAACAATGTTTGTACCATTGTACGCCTTCAACAATGTACTTATCTTTGTAATTTTGTGATTGTTGAAATTGTGTTTAAAAAAATCATATGAAATTACATTATTTTCAGAGCCTGTGTCTAGTTGCATTTTAAAAAATTTACCCGTAATATAAACTTTGACTTCAATAGGATTATCTGTTGAACTACATATTTAATGCAAATAAACTCATCTCTGAACTATCAACAAAATTTACATTTTCTACCTTTTGTGTGCACATGTTTTTTAAATGACCTCTGCGTTTGCATATCTTGCATTTATAATTTTTGTATTTGCAATTATTTTGGCTGTGATTCTTAAACCCACAAACTTCACATGACTGTTGCTGAAAGATTTGTCGTCCTAGTGACTTACCATTCGTCTGACGTTGCACTCCATGTTTCTTTTTATTTTTGTGAAAATAATTTAAGTTATCTTCAAACTTCATCATGGTGTTTTCTTTATGCTGTTGTATATATTCAACTGTATTTGCGATTTCCACAACTTTCTCAAGGTTCGATGAGATTTTTTCCAAAAATATTTTGTCACGAGATGGACCTTTTTCCAATCCCATAACGAATTTGTCTCTCAATACCATGTTTAATGACTCATCAAATTCACATTTTACAGCTAATGCTCGTACCCGTGCCGCCCATTCATTAACATAATTTTTTGTAGCACTATAAAACTTAAAACGTTCTAAAAAAGCAGACGTTGCTGGTTGAAAATGACCTCGCATAGCTTCTAAACATCGGTCTAATGGAACATTTTCTAACTTATCTGGCGATAACAGATTTTCCAAAAGCGTGTAAACGTTGTCAGATATTGCAGTTAATAAAATAGCTTTTTTCCGGTTTCCATCCGTAATCAATGTCGCAATAAAGTACTGCTCCAACTTTTTTTCAAATATACTCCAGGTATTAACTTCATGGTCAAAAGTTGGCACTTTGATTTGTGCTGCTGTTGAACTGCTGGCTATATCCACAGGCATTTTTTCGAAATTAATATATATCACAACACAGACTTTCAATTAATTTCTCTTTTATTTTTTTTTCTCGTCGCCAATGTAACGACTCAAAATATGTTTACTGTTTGTTGGTTCAATCAAAAGTAAGTAAGCTTTTATTTTCATTTTTAAAATAAAATACATACATAAGTGACAAATAATTCAATTATCATTTAATATATTTTCAGCAAGTAGATATAATCTAACTTGATATACCACAATTACGTATAGTTACTTCGTGGTATAGTAAAAATTTGTGAAAGTAAACTTTGTTAGGGCAGAAATGAAACCAAATTTTAAAAGAAAATTTATAAAACAGTCAAAAAGGCCACTTTGCGTGTGCCAAAGAGAGTTTAACTCACGCGTTTTGCTTGCGATTTGACATGTCGATTTATATCAGCTGTTAGTTGAAATCGCCAGTGTAATAAGTAAAGGCCGGGGCACAATGAATCCGTCATACGTTAAACTTGGACTTTTTCAACTGATATTTCATTCATTGTGCCCCGGCCTTAAGTCCTAATTTACACTTTGCAAATCTTATTGCCAAAGCCGGGGTCATACGATTGCCACAATGTACCAATTTTCGTCGGCTCACTGAAATAAATTCATAAGTAACAAAGTAAATTTGCCTTATTTCTCAACTAATTGAAATATAATTACATAACTGCACCACAGTGCATTAGTAATAAGGCCACATAGACTTATTCAAGAATTAATTAAGTAATAATGTCATTTTGGCTTATTACTTATGACTCTATCGCAGTAAGCCGACGAAAATTGGTACATTGTACCAATCGTGTGACCCCAGCTTAAGCTGCTTACTTGATGTAAAAACAAAATTAACAAAATAAAAGATCATTTTAAAAATTCTATTTTTTATCAAACATTTTGCGAAACTATTAACTATTTTATTAATATCAAAAGAAAACATGTTTAATTTCCTTCACTAATCATTTTAATGTTTCTTTAAAGTTAAGTTTAGAAGGCTAAAGGCCATTATTGCAACTTTCCGTTAATTAAAGGAACGATTTTGTCTGTCCGATATATAGCTTTGCATTATTGATAATAATAAGATTTAATTTATAAAAAATAGTGAATGGAAGTTTTATAATGCAAAGCCATTTATAGGTCCTAAAAATCCTCCCTTTAACTAACGCTTTAACTAACGGCAAATTGTAATAATGGCCCCAAATATACCAGTTCACTTGAGTATACTCTAGCGGTTCCAAATCGCCAAGAGTCTTGCTATTGTAATTTATAGAACAGAAACTCTCTTGCGAGATTTAGTGACAATCGCAAATCTTATGCGATTTACGAGTGTCAGGACATGCCTGATTGTTTATTCTTATTAAATATCTTAAAAAGTACTAAAGTTAAGATCACACTGGCAAACATTGACCCAAAAGGGTGTAACCACCAAATACTAATGAAAAATCTTTTAATTCAGACACGTGATTATTAAGTTAAAAAGTTTCCAATAATATTGGATTCTATGAACGTTGTCTATTTATTAGTTATGTGTGAAACTGTTTCAACTTGATAAACAACGCAATAAGCACTCAAAAAATTAAAATTCAAGCACTTGAAATTGAACTGGAAACAAAGCTAAGTTCAAGCATTTTTTAAGTAATTTTCAAGTTTGAAAATTTTTTGAAATAAAATATCAAACAACATACATATGTACATATATGTTCAAGCCTTGTCAAATACATAATTTATATACTTATTAATAAAATCAAATTGTGAAAAATATCAAATATAAATAAAAAAGTGAATTTTAAATAACAAAAGGTGATTAACATCGTGAAAAGAATAGTGAAGGTAGATATACAGAAAACTATTATTTAAAAACCAGTGAATTGCATTTTCCTTTCTATTTTAAAAGATTTGTTTTTGAAGCTTGAAATATACTTAAATTCATCTTTAATACAAGGCTGAATTGCAGTATAATTCAAGGTTTGAATTCAACTGTACTACAAGTGAATTGATCGAATTGAATTCAAGTTCCCTTTTCACTGGAGAATGCTATTGAATTAAAGTGTGAATCAAGCATAATTCAACCCTTGACAATTGATTGCGTGGCTTGAATAAAACGTGTTTTACAGTTGATTTCAACCAAAATTGCTTATTGGGAAGTGTCTGAGTCAAAATAGTATTCATTAGTATTTGGTAGTTACGTTTTTTGTGCAAATGTTTGCCAATTGTGACCTTAAGGACGTACAGATGACTTAATAAACATGGTAAAATCGTGTATTTTAGATTCCTGGGGGTCTACTGCTTTCGAATTCGTATGTTATTAATATTACAATTCGAAAGCATTTGCTTTAGCTTCGAGTTACAGAGTAGACCCCCTATATGTCTAAATTTTTTAGTCTCCTATTTCTTATTCATAGTAAAATTTACCAATGTTTTTCATTTTTGCAACATACAAAAAGGCCTGCCTCTTCTTTTTTATATACTTTCAATTGTTCTAAGGGCGGTTTTACCTTGTTTATTATATCATGTATGTACGTATAAACTATGTATGTTACAATAAAGTTGCGCTATTTAATAATAATAATTTAGTTTGGAAATTATGCTTAATTAAAACAACAATGAATAACAATGGCAACCGATGTATTTAACGAAATTCACTATAATGTAAAGAATTGCGGAAATTGCCACAAAAAATGTTAGCCAATCCAAAAAACTAAAATGTTGTGATCGTTTTGGCCGTATGTGGTGTTGCAGGCCCAACCAACCACCACGCTCAGCCAGCCACTGAACCAAATCATCTTCGATTATTTCACCCACACCCTCGATCAAAAATTGCAAATAGTCGTAGTGCCCTTGGCGTACACAATCGATGGCAAAACCGCCACATACCGCAAATACTGAAATAATTTTCGCCCAAGTTATTCTTTCCTTGTCGTTATTGCGTGAGAAAAGTTCTTTTGCTACCAGATTTAAGAGCATTGGTGCCGTATCACTGTCTACCAGTTCACCGTAGGGAGCCCGCGACAATTGCCTCGAAACATTTGTGTATATGCGCGGATACATACGTTCAAGTTCTTCACCCATCTGTAAAATAAAAGCAAAATGTATTGGTAAATTAATAAAAAAAAATTAGGCCATTAATATTGCATAACTTACACTATTTAGTGCTGGAAATACTTCATACACTGCTTCCGATGATGGCTCTAATATGCAACGTAGTCTTTGTATGGCCTTACGGTTCAAAACACCGGCTCGCCGTAGACGCGCTCTTATATATTGACCACAAAGACACTTTCCCTGTAAAAAGGAAAAAAAAAATGATTAACAAATATTAAAAATACAATATCTTATCATGGCGTTTTCTTTTCTAAAAAAAAAGTGCAAAACTTTTAAACTTTTTATTAAGAAAAATTAAATTTAGCGTTCTTTTAAAGTAAAAATTATGCATTAATTTTCAAAAAAAAAAAAAAAAAAAAAAAAATTATTGGTAACATAAAAAAAAATAAAAAACCCGACTGCGAACAACTTTAAACCATTAAATATCCTAAATGGTAATTCAAAATGAAAAATCATAAGAGAAACTTAAAGATTATTTATAATATCTGTCGAATGATACCCATTTTGATATACATAGTTCACCGACTTTTTATTTTTTTTCGTATTTACAAAATGGAGTCTGTTGGCCGCCATATTAAATTTTGACAGCTGATATATCTTTATTATTAAGACAAATCGATTGACGTAAAGGCCGGGGCACAATGAATCCGTCATACGTTAAACTTCGCCTTTTGCAACTGACAGCTAAGTTGAAATACATGATTTCTTATGAGGGTTGTTACATTCAGTACGTGTCCGCCAACGTAAAGTACAAAACCTGGTCAACTTTTAACTTTTTGCGTACGTTGAGTAGTTTGATGGATATTGGTTGGTTTTTTTGCTATGTTCTGAATTAGGTTTTTGTGTTTTGTGGCAGGAAAAATAAAATCAAATAAAAGAAATAAACGAAAAATTAATATACATACATACTAGAGGCCTGCGTAAACAGTCTTTAAATGTAAAAACGTCATGATTTTTAAATGTATTCACGTCGCATGTATTATACTAAATCAATAATAAATGCTGTCGTACTATAAGCGAAGCACGATGGATGTATTGGTGTATGTGTATACCAGTGTTAACAAGCGATGACGTCAAGACAGCTTGTCTGTAACAAACACTCAAAAGAAGTACTGTTGATTAGTGTATGCTTGTTATTTTTCATATTGTACGTTTGAGAGTGTGTGTAATATGTACATGGTAAGCTATTATGTGATTAACCGCATGCAACTAATGTTAATGCATGTGTGTGCCTTTGCATGTGCGCAGAAAAATAAAAGATCATACACACATACATGCATGACGTTTGTACACGCGCTTATGCGGAGAAAGAAGCTAGTATCACAAATTCTTCCGTCACGAAGTATATTCTTCGATACTCTTATACCTACAATACTCAAATAAATTTCTTGCAAACAGTGTTGTTAACGTTTGTTTTATAAGATTTCGCTGTAGCAAAGCATTTGAAAAATCCCTCATGTCTTAAAAGTTCTTATAAGATATCTTGTGCAGGAGACTAATACATACATACATAGACTGATAAACACAATACCGTTCTTTGCGTTGCGCATTCGGGTAAAAAAGGCTTTCGGGTGATACCTTTATCAATGACAGGGCCAGTGATGGGGATTGGAAATCTTGATTTCGTGCCAAATCGGCTTTTAAATAGTGCCAAAATCACTTGAATAGTGCCAAACCACTTTTTTATATAATTTTAATGTTGGCACTTGATGTTCATTTAAACCATGGTTCTTGAATGATAATTTATTGTGTTCATAACTAGAAGAATTTACGAATATCACAAAAAACACGGTCTAAAATTAGTTGTATATAGACATTAATACATTTCGAGCTCTATTTTCGATTTAATCGTGAATGACACGTAGTAAAAAATTAACTTTTTTGTTATTAACATTGCAAAATTGTTGATAACTTTTAAAATAGAGGCTGTAAAATCTATCGTAAGCGACAATTTACGTATGTACTTGTAAAACATATTTGAATATTATAAGAAAACCTCCTCGTAAATCGAAAGTAATGCTCGATATGTATGCATCATATATTAATATTTTGTACTTATTTACAAGAAATACAAATATAAAAACATTTTTTGCATAATACAGGGTGGGCCAAAAGAATACAAGGGGTGTAAAAGTTTAATAACTTTTTTGTTTATTAACTTTTTTTATTTTTTCTTTCAGATTATATAATATACAAAATGGAAATTTTTTTACACTTAGTATGAAAAATGATGTCTCTTAAATGACCACCGTTTTCAGCTTCGCACTGATGGGCTCTTTTTAGAGCATTTTTCAAAACTTGTGGCTGTAGCGTTCGAATTTCTGCAACAATGTTTGCCTTGAGTTCAAGGATTGTCTCTGGCTTGTTCACATACACTCGCTCCTTCAAAAAACCCCAAAGAAAATAGTCGGGTGCTGTCAAATCTGGCGATCGCGCTGGCCAAATAATTTCCGAATTTCGAGAAATTATTCGCTCTCCAAAAATTTGACTTAAAAGTGCCATTGTGTCTCGGGCAGTATGGGCAGTGGCTTCGTCCTGCTGAAACCACATACCAGATCTGTTTTCAAGAGCAGGACGTAAAAAATTTTCTATCATAAACCGATACCGCTCTCCATTTACGGTTACAGCACTTCCATCTTCATTCTCGAAGAAGTAGGGCCCAATGACATTTTCAGATGTGATCCCACACCATACTGTACACCTGATGGGGTGCAATTGGCGTTGATGAATGGCTCTTGGATTTTGAGAACCGCAGAACCTACAGTTCTGCTTATTAACAAAGCCATTCAAATGAAAATGAGCTTAAAATAATTGATCTCTGGTTTAAATAATAAAATTCTATTGTTCTGGTTCTCTGTTCAGTTGTGAACCTCTCCATTATAAATTTTCCAAGTGTTGTCTATATAATCTGAAAGAAAAAATAAAAAAAAATTAATAAACAAAAAAGTTATTAAACTTTTACACCCCTTGGTTTCTTTTGGCCCACCCTGTAGTAATGATTCTAAAGGACATACTTTAAGATTATAATAACCCTAAACTAATTTAAATGATAAAATAACTTTTTCTTATTAGATGTACATACATATATACTTAGTGACAATTATATAATTATGGTTCAGGCATTTTTTATGGTTAATATACTGTCGAGTTGTGCACGTTAAAAATAATAATAATAATAATTTATCAAACAAAGATTCTGTGGGTATAGTGGAATTTGTATGTATAGCTTTTTTGGTTCATCATTTTATATGTATTACGATTATATAAAAGATATATTGTTAGACTTCAAAAATCTGCCATGTATTAAATATGCTAAAGTTTATAATTGCAGTCAATTTAAAATTTTACTTTTGATCAAATTTCGAACTAAAAATATATTTTCAACGCTTGATGAAGAGTAGAAAATAAAAAGGATACCTTGAACGATTCGATAAATATTACTTGAAAATTTTTCATTGAAACTATTGTTTACATCTCCATGTCTTTCAAAAACTCACTAACATTTAAGCTTTTGAATTGTTCAGATTTCCAAAGTCCAATATGGATATATGCTCACTTTTATTTTTTTCACGTATTTTCTTTCGTTTAGAAGCATTATATTTATCAAAAGGAATAGTATTATTTGTCTCTATAATTAGAACATATGTATTCTGGCGCACAATTTGCAAAGCAATTCAAATAAAAGTCCTTGAAGTCATATTTAATTTTCATATATGACACAAAAGAAATACAATAAGAAGACTTTAATTCTATTTTTGAATTCTACAGCTTTATGCTGGGAAAACTAGTTTTTGATTATTAATAGTTCAATTTCAGTGCCGCAAAAACTTTCTTCCATTGGATCGAAATTCTCACCAATTTCGATTTATATTGTCAACATGAAGATCATCAATATATTTTTTGTTCAAAAAGTTTTGACGTAAATGACGAAATAAAAAAGCCAATTTAAAATTAAATGTAGTCTTACATTTTTAGATTGCGTTTCGACAATTTACTATTTCAAGGACATAAGATAAAAATAAAAATGCATCTTGGTTATATAATCCGTTAAACTATTTAATATGAATAAAATTTTATCATTGCATTATGACTGAAAATTTTGTAATGTGAAGAAATATTTCAAGGCTCACAGTGTTCAAAGACTCTATCTGCAACAATCTTGACGAGACAACCAACGGTTTGGGGAATAGTTGAGAACTTCATAAATTTCAGAGTTGAAATACTTCTAAAAATTTATCTGTACGACATGAGCTGTTACAAACAAATTTATATACTCAGTTTAATAGATCGTCAATGTCTCTGGGCAAACCGTTACTTTTAACTATCAGAACCGAAGAGTAGTCAGCCTCAAATCCTACTAGATTTTCATTACTTAAAAACGTTAAAAGTACGAGAAGAGTACTTGTTATTGCAATAAGAAAAGTTTCCATGTTTAATGGACAAAAAGTGCCAGAAAATGAGCGAGAGTGCCATAGTGCCAGGCAACGTCCAATAGTGCCAAAAATGGCACAATTGTGCCACATTTCCCATCACTGGACAGGGCTATACCTAACCTAACCTAATATTTTTCTTTATTTTTCTAAAAGATATGTATGTTTTTGAGATGTTAATAAAAATGGTATAAACAAGTATATCGTTACATGAAACGCATGAACGCCCTAACTAACATTTTGATAATTTTACACGAGAAGACAAAACTCTCCAAAATAATAACAAAAAAAAAAAAAAAAAAAAAAAACACTCCGAAGACTTAATTTCGGTATGAAAATTGTGTACATGTACAATAGTTTAATAATTCCGTTCTTTAGGGCTCTTTGAATCGAATTTTTCTGAAATCAAAACCCCTACTTTTATTGAAAGTTTATTAGATTAAATGCCGTATTTAGCAAAAATAATTTTGGTTTAAAAAAGGTTTACAAAACAAATTTTTTATTGAAATTTGTTTGTTAAACGTTTAGTAAGCCTAAATTATTTTTCCTGAATAAGACCTTTATTTAATGTTTTAAGTTTTTCTTGTGATTATTCACAACTATCGTGAATAATAAATGGAATTTTTGTTCCCGTGAAATTTTCATTCTCCTCGAATGGAAAAATGCTATCGTTAATCTCCCGTGAAATTTTTTCCTCCGCTATCAGTCTTAGTGAACGTAAAAAAGGAAAGATTTGTAAAGCTTAAAAAAAGATTAAAAATCAACTTAATTCAGATCTAAGTTTAATAATAACCCAGCAAAAAAACTTTGGCTAATAGAATGCAAAAAAGTGTATGTACTCCCCAGTCGTAAGTAAGTACAATTTGACTGAATAACCCATTATTTTTGTTTGAGAAGTTCAAAAAGTATGCGGTACCATATACTTTTTGCCTACAAATATTGAAAAGTTAATAGATTACTGATTGCTTAAAAGTATTCAAAATTTCTTGGGTTATTTTTTGCATGTATGCACAATTTTGTAGATTAATTTTTTCCTAAAATTATTCCAAATTAATTGGAAATTTTTTATAATTAAAATAAGTAAAATTTTGTAACAAAAAATTATAAAACTTGTACCTTTTTTGGGATTGATTAAAATGATAATTTTACAAAGCAAATATGTAAATATGTACATTGGAGAAAATGTGAAAATATTTATATATTATAACAAAAACTGTAGGAAACCAAAGTTATATTTTATTGTTTTCGATGTTCATTATCACGATCAATAAATTTTTCTGTAGATATATGTATTTCATTATTAACAGGAAAGTACTATAATAAGTACTTTCACGTAATGATATAAATAAGTTGTTATTTTATTCATTACAGGACAGTCATTATTATCAGCCATGTCACAGAGCTCAATTCCATTCGGAAACGGAATTTAATCCGTATTTTGGTGCTTTAGAAAACGAAAAACGAAAAAAAATTTCGGAATGAAATCACTTTTAATTTCATGGACGGAATTAACATTTTCTGCATGTTAAAGTAAAAAAAAACATTTTAAACAATTTTTTTTTCAATTAAGAATACTATTTTTCATTTATTTATTCAAAGCTGGATTACAATTATTTAGTTTTTATTTATTTATTATGCAAACTTCTCAAGTCATTACAAAAATAAAATCAACAGAACAAAATGTACGGAATTGGTTTCTTTTTTTTACAACAAACACAGGAAAAAAATTAAATTTTTCCATTTTTCCAACAAGAAAAAAACTGATGTGAATACATTTGATGTGAATACCTTTATTGTTGTGTTTTTCGCATTTGGTAACTATTTCTAGTTTGCTGAATTTCATTTCACACTTACGTCCCTTTTCACAATGTATGGTTAAGAGTTAACGTGAACTTTAACTGCAAGTTCTTCATACAAAACTTGCCGTTAAAGTCTCTGTTATCTTTTAACCAGACATTGTGAAAAGGTACGTTAAAAACACATTTGTTTTTTTGAAGTACATACTAGTGTCCTGCACAAGACTATTTATAAGACCTTTCAAGACATGAGAGATTTTTTCAAATGCTTTACTACAGCGAAATATTCTAAAAGAATCGCTAAGCAACACTGTTGGCAAGTAATTTTTTTCGGTGGTTTGTCTTGCCAACAGTGTTGTTTAGCGATTCTTTTAGAATATTTCGCTGTAGTAAAGCATTGGAAAAAATCTCTCGTCTTGAAAAGTCTTATAAATACTCTTGTGCAGGACACTAGTACATACATACATACGTACATATTTCTAATATAATTATAGTGGGGTGCATAATTAAAGCATCATCATAATGATAAGTACAAGAAATCGTACAAGTATAAAATTAGTAGAGTGTATCATGCAGTCGTACTAATGACATAGTTAGTACGAAAATCAAAAAATTTTTATTTTCTTGGACAGAGCTTAGATAAGTATTGTATGCTGTTGTATAGCAAAATTAGTTTTTTGAACAGTACAAAACATAGTTTTTCTGTAACTCATGTTTATATGACGGATATTTTAATTAAAAAATTAAAATAAAAGCATTATTTTCATTCTCTAAGAAATATTGCGTATAGAGCATATATGAATGATAAAAGTGCCTACAACTGGAGTATTTACTGCAAATACAGAAACAAAGCTAAAAAGATCATCCGAAACGTTATGAAAGGCCATTACTCTAAAGTATTTGACGGTTTGAACTCTAAACAAATGTGGAATCACTTGAGAAATTCATTATCAAACAAAAATTTTACTAGTATTGATGAATTAGATATCAATAAATTAAATGATTACTTTTGTTACTCGGCAACATCAAGTATACCAAACACTTATCCTTTCCATCTTGAATCGTTTGAAAATTTTTCTGAAGGTTTTTCTTTTTCATGTATTGATTTAGATGATCTGTTAATTGTTTTGGGTACAATTAAATCCAATGCGTGTGAAGTTGATGGAATACCTCTGCGTTTTTATAAACTAATTTCCCCCCACCCTGCTATCTGACCGTTTCTTGTATTTATTTAACTGTATTCTAACAACATCAATGTTCCCAGACAGATGGAAATCTGCTAAAGTTATTCCAATTCCTAAAATTGGCCATTCTTTCGAAATGAACAATCTTAGGCCAATCAGTATTTTACCAGTTCTTTCTAAAGTTTGTGAACACATTAGGATGGCCCAAATAGATAACCACATTTCTAGACATCACCTACTTAAGCACGTCCTTAGCTCTTTTAGGTATTACTGAGTCAATCAGAGATAAAATAAATGATAACATTACATGCGTTTTGGTTTCTCTTGACCTTTCGAAGGCCTTCGATCGGATAGACCATAAAAAGTTAATAAGAAAACTCAACGAAGAGTTTAGGTTCACACGGACGGCATGTAAACTATTATTTTCTTATTTAACCCTCATACCTAAATAAGAGCGGCAAGCGTTGCGTTAGCAGCAGGGTACGCATTTTCAGTACATTTAATTGTGAAAATATTATTTGATTGTACTGAAAATACGTACCCTGCTGCTAACGCAACGCTTGCCGCTCTTATTTACGCTTCATTTACACATGCAAGCAACTTGTTACAAGTTGCGTGTACGTATTAACAACCGATACATTCAATGAAATAATAAAAACACTCGCAACTTGCTTGATTGTTTACACAGTCAAGTGCAAGTTTATTTTCATTTTTCTATATGTTACTATAAATATTTGAAAATTTCGTTTTTCTCTTTCTTCTGTGCGTTGTTTGTATTTTTTTTTTGTCTATATTAGTTTTTAATGTGTGGGCTGCCAAATTTTTGGTATAGGAACATTACAGGGAAACTTTGTACCAAAATAAATGATAAATTAAATTAAATTATCCATTAAAATTAAAATAAAATCCTTAAAGGGTAACACTGTTTTTATTTTTGACAATTCTCCTACATGCAAGTGAAAAAATTACTTGTAATGAAAATCTCTTGCCAGTGAGCCTACAACTTGTAGCATTATGATTGTATTAGTAAAAATATGTCTATGTATTGAGTTACTTGCACTTGTACTTGCATGTGTAAACGGTAAGTTAGGTATGAGGGTAAGTAATCGTCAACAATTTATGTCGCTGAATGGGGTCGAGTCTCAAGTGATAAATGTCGGCATGGGCGTAGCCCAAGGATCTGTCCTTGGACCATTACTTTTTTTAATGTATCTTAATAGCTTATTCTATGTTGCCGATTCACAATCATGTGTGACATATGCGTTCGCTGACCACATACAGCTCTTGTTTCACCAGCGCCTTTCATTGAGTGATATGTAGTTTGATATTAACAATAAATTATCTGAAGTTCAAGTCTGGATGATGTCTCATAACTTTTTAATAAATACATCAAAAACACGACTCATGAGATTTGGTCCGTCTCCTACTGATGGGTTTAAGATTATGTATGGTATGTGGTACGGAATTAACCTGTGTAGAAAGTCTTAAGGTATTGGGTGTAATCTTGGACAGCAGGCTCAATTACTCAGATCATATAAACTCGTTATGTGCAAATGCATGATACAATAATACAGGTAGCCGCGAATCTACAACAAACACAGAAAAAAATGATTTGTAAATACAATTAATTTTTTTGTTATATCAATTAAATAATTAATTGATTTTGAACCTACAACGATTTTTGTAAATACAATTAACGAAATTGTAAGTTGAAGGAAAATCTTAAAAATATTTTCAATTAAATATATCAACAAATAATTTGCTGGAATTTATTTTTTTTTCAACATTTATTTTTATTAGATTTCAAAGTTATTTCAATTACAGTTATTGTTATATTAACTATGTGAATTGTTGAACTTCTGTATCATAATTCTTATATTAACAAGCAATTTATACACAATCACAATCCTCGAGAAGATTTTTTGCTTGTCTGCGAAAAACATTAAATGTCTTTGGGCGGAGTTGAACCGGCAACATCAACACTAACAAACTGACTCACTTACCTCTCAGCTAAAGAGCAACACTTTATTAAATAGGCAAATGATGAATATACACTAAATATGATTTCTTGTTTCTTCTACATGTGCGCATTCCATTATGATATAATTTAACAAATAATTTTGTTGAGTAATTTAATTGACTACAAAAATTTAAATTTGTTATATCAACAATGGTGATTGTTAATTTTTAAATTAAATGTCAACAATTTGTTTTGTTGGTTGCATTTAGATGATATTTTTTTCTGTGAAATGTACAACAAATAAAACAACAGTGATTTTTATTGCTGTTTTGTGATTGACAAGAGAGGAAACCAATATACACGTACTTGCGTTTTCTCTTGGCTTTGCAAAGCATGTTTGTATTAGTACAGTTTTAATAGGGACTGTGCGCGTGTGTTGGTAAAACATAAACACCATTTGGCAGATCACATCACGAAAACAAGTAAAACAGCTGGCGCTTCGCGATTACCTGTATTATTGTATCATGTGCAAAGGTAAACTTTACTCTCCGTCAATTATACTCTCTTAATATTTATATGCCATTTCACGTTAGATGTAGAGTTGCCCATGCTTTGTTAATGTCAAAAGTTTTTTATTGTATTGAAGTTTTCTCTTGTACAATTTCTAGTAACATTCGTAGAATTCAGCTCTAGGTAAACAAGATAGTACGATTTGTATTTCGACTCTCGAGGAGAGATCATGTTTCAGTGTTTGTCTATCGATTCCTAAAATGCTCTTTTCATAATTTTCTGATTGTAAAACTATTGTCAAGATTCTACAGTATTATAAAAAGCGGAGCACCATATTTCCTGTTCAATCGTATCAATTTTATACATTCGTCGAGAAATATACAAGTACTTATTCCTAGAATAAATAATTCATTCTTTGAGAGATCTTTTCTGGTAAAAATTGCTCGTACTTGGAACAACTTGCCAAATAATCTGAGAAAATTTTCTTTTTCCTCAACGGTTTACAAGAAAAATTTAATCTAACATTATAATCAATAGCTTGTAATATGCATTTATACATGTGTATATGCGTAGGTGTATGTATTTATGTGTGTATATACCCTGTTGCTAATTTTTGGAGTAGTTACGTTTTGGAACAGTCCTATACTAGTTATAAAGAGACAGAACTAAGAAGCTTGATGAAATATCGGCTGCACTTCTCTACAAGCGACGCGCTGTCTCTTTCTCTCTCTTTTGTTTGTCATGTAAATAACATGAAAAAAAAGAATTTTTGCATGTGCAATATTTCCATTGTAAAATGGAATGCAGCAAGTGTTTGTATGTATGTATGTGGCAAAATTTTTTGTAAAGGAATTTGAATGTCTTCTGCGTCATTACATATCGATCAGTGTTTTAATTCACAACAATATTTTATTTTGGCGGCGGATAAGTTTCATTTAAATTTAAATACGCAGTAAGTGTTTTTAATTGTATATATGTATATATATTTTTAAAAGAAAAACTATTTTATAAAATACTAGTACAAAACCTTCCATAACAGGCATTGATATAAACTAGTATAACAGCAAATAGTCCTTCAACTAGTATGCAACTCTACACAAAACAACTAGTTGTGCTCCTATGACAACCCAATGTAAAAGTCGATAGTTCGTTGTATGAAAAAAAACAGATGTGCAACCAGTCTGAATTCAAAAGCAACTAGTATGTTTCTGACCACATACTACTCCTTTTATCTGCAGGGTATATGTATATGTATATATGTATGTTCATGTGTGTATGTATATGCATTTATGTATGTTGGTATGTGTATGCATATATTACTTTACTTTGACCATCGCAATGTCGGAACCTTATTTCGTTTGTTACTCTCATTTTATCTAGTATTTGTGTTGTTGGAAATTGTTGCCGTATATAATATAATCAGGTATGTGATGAAAATCGATTTCGATATAAAATCGAGTAGAATAAGGTAAAAGGTGTGATGTGGTTATTTTTTCGTTTTTATGTTCTCGATTTCAAATTCCATTTCGTTCTATGAAAAAAGTAATTGATTTGCCATGTGATAAAAATCGTTATTGTTAAGCACCCCATACACGTTTCAATTCAATTGTAAATTGAGTCTTTCAATTGAATTGGTTCTTGGCTGGCCACACACTTCATAAACTGAATTGAAAGATTTTCATTCAACTGCCAAATTTATATTTTTTTCACAATTACAAATTTAAAAATTTAAAACTTCTATTGCATTCATTCATCACTTTTTAAATTTTTTATCTAAATTTCAATGAAATAAAATACAATTTTAAAAATACATAACTTAAAGCTAAAAACATAAATTTTGACACCTATTCACGAAACTCGAGCACACACAGCACAATCGAATTGAACGATTTACTAGTCAACATGAAAAATCAAAATCTTTTGATTTTTCTTCAACCAACTCGACAACTGCCAAACTAATCAATTGACAAAGCCATACACGCTTGGATTTGAACAACAACCGACTCAATTGAAAATTGAATTGAATAGTGTATGGGGTGCTTTACTTTGAACTCGTTTTTAAATCATATTAGCATTGCATTGTGAAATTTGTTTTTCATATTAAAAACGTAAAGAAAAATGTAAGTAAAATTTATTTAAGCATAAAAATAAAAATATTTTTTTGTTGTTGATTTTTAAGGGGAAAGCAAATCCAAGAATCTATGTCAAGAGGATGCCTTCATAAAGTTTATGGAATGTCATTCCTATATTGAAAGAGGCTTCACCAAAGGTGAGAAGGTATCTGTTGAAAATCTTTGGAAGGATTTAACAAAAGAATTAAATACGTTGGGTCCTCCATTGCATGATAATTATGTCCGGCTGGAAAAAAGTAAGTAGTACATATTTAATAAAGTTTAACTTGTATCAAATAATTTAATAATTTTTTTCAGGTATGGTGAGATTAGAAAAAAAAGAAAAAAAGAAAATCACTACGAATAAATTAGAAGCAAGAGCAACAGGCGGCTGGCCATATTATCAACTCTACATCTCCAAAAAAGATAAGGTTATTGGGTAGTTGTGTGGTTTGTATACCATTGTGAAGGCAATAGAAAATTCCCATTCATTTAGGATAACTTCGCCATCTTCAGATGAGGAAGATACTTTAATTGACCAAACACCAAAATGATGTTCATTTGTTGCTGACAAAAAGAAAAGCAATGCAAATGAAACCCTAAGTGAGACACCAAGCACATCTAAGTGGACTTCTTCAAAATATCAAGACAACTTAAAGGACATGTTTTCCGGCAAATCCAATGGATCTTATTTGTCTCTCAAATGCTTTCTTTTTATATTTTCTTTTCTGTTTTCCTCTTGTAACAAAATAAACGAAGATATTATAATAAAAACCATTCCATAGGTTTTTTTTTTAATTTTTTATTGCTGCACAGGATAATTGAAAGTTTTATATAATTTTTCCGCTCCGCCTGTTTACTTCGTAGTATGTCATTTGAGTCAGAGTTGCGTTTGAAGGCATGGTTGCAATTTTGGTTAAAACAATGTGGAATTAAAGCAGAAATGGAAAATGAAATCGATCGAAATTCGTCACACTCTTATCGATTTGGAAACTCGATTTACTTTTGAAATCGATCGAAATTCATCACATACCTGAATAATTTTGTTTTTTACCTTTTTTATAATATTTTTTCTTATACTTGTACGTATTACTTATATTCTCCTGTAATATTTTGTTTGGCCACATGAAGGCTTTTGTTATTACGTTTTATAAATAAATAAATAAATAAACATTCTCTGCATAATGACACGTACACCAAAGCTGAAAAGGGACCCTCCTATTGTTTTCGCTACTCTTTTCATCACAGGCTGTTTTCTCAAGAAGCGTAAGAACTACGGACCTGAATATGACAGAATATATAGAACTTTGGCCGCTACAACAACAAATATATGACAGTTAAGAATTAAAGGGTATTCCAAAATGAGCAACAAAAATGTTAAAATCCCATGTAATATATGTACATACACACATATAATTTTATATATGTATAGACTCTTGAAATTCGCAAAGTTAGTGTATTTTTATACTGACTTCAACAATTAACACTAAAGTAAAAAAAATAAAAACTAAATTTAAGGGTATTTTATCAATTGATGTAATTTTGACAAATTGCTGTATCTTTCAAACTGTAAGAAGCAAACTGCAGAAATTTTCAAAACCCTTAAACTAAAAAATGCCAAAATTCAAAAATCGTCAAACCGAATAAAATCGACAAAGATAAAAAACAGCGCCAAGTTAAATAAAAATCTCTAAAAGTAAAATAAATCGCCAAAATTAAAAAAAAAACGCCACAATTAAGAAACCCCAAAACGGAAAAGATTCCAAAAGCGAACTAAAGCGCCAAAAATAAGAAAAACCGCCAAAACTAAAAAAATGTCTACATCAGTAGTGCGTGCGATTCACTAACTTTTTTTAAACGATAATCGCATCGTTAAAATAATTATAACGAAAATTTATCAAATTTGCTATTCAGTAACATTTTTAACGATATTCGCTGTAGGTTAATGTCAGCTGTGTCGTTATTTAAGCGACAATAATTTATGTGCTGTTAATTTTATCGACAAAAATCAACAGAAAATATCAGTAGTGCGATTCAACAACTTTTAACGATCCGACAATCGTAATTTTTGTCTATGTATTTTTTCGCTTGCAATAACGATTGTGTGATTCCGTAACTTCTTTTTGACGATAGTACACAGCTGATATTTTCTGTTGATTTTTGTCGATAAAATTAACAGCACATAAATTATTGTCGCTTAAATAACGACACAGCTGACATTAACTTACAGCGAATATCGTTAAAAATGTTACTGAATAGCAAATTCGATAAAATTTCGTTATAATTATTTTAACGATGCGATTATCGTTACAAAAAGTTAGTGAATCGCACTACAGCTATGTACTATCGTTAAAAATAAGTTACGGAATCATACAATCGTTATTGCAAGCGACAAAATGTATAGACAGAAATTACGATTGTCGGATCATTAAAAGTTACTGAATCGCACTACAGGTAGGATATTTGATTATATAGGCTAAAGTTCGTATAGTATTGTTGCATATGTGTGTCCTTCACTCATTATTAAGAAGGGGCTGTTCACATATTACGTAACGCTCCATGGGGAAGGAGTTAAGGAATTGTTTAGGTTACTGGAGATTTTGTAAAAAGCGTTACACATTGGTGGGCTATGAAAACTACGAAAATAACGTTACGTATTATGTAAATTTCCCCTAAATCATCCACAAATATATTCGTTGCGATTTGTAGTAATGTGTATCTCACTACAACTCATACGACGTTAAGTAGAAATTAAGTAACGTGCATAGCATGCGTATTCGAATTACATTATTATTTATGGTGGTTCTATAATTATAAAAAGCACTATGTAAATAGTAAGTGTGAAAGCATTTATTTATGTATGTATAGAGATATGTACATATGTATGTATATATTCAACTTTTATACCTTGACGTATGCATATTTGCGTATGCACATGTGTTCACGTAAATATATACATATAAAATTTAAAACAGACTACGTTTCTAAATTAACTATGCGTAACAAACATATTTAATGAACTGATCATTTTATCGAAAATAATTAAGTACTACATGCTTTCGGAAATTTACTTTGCTTCTAATATTTTCCTGTGCAAATATAATACAGTGGAGTTCGCTTGTTACCAACACTGGTAATAGCAGATTATGCTGCAAAATGCCTTTTGCACTAATACTAAGACGTCTGCTTACAAGGATAATAAATCAGTGAGTATTTAAATATAGTTTAAGTTAATTTTCATAAAAATTTAAAATGTAGTTAAATCATTATTATTCTTTTTAGATGAATTATTTTCATTTAGCTAATAAGGCTATGAGGATTTATGTTAACAAAAGAGCAATTATTTTTATATCATATTTTCCCGACGTTTCGTGAATTTTATGTTCACTTTTTCAAGGGATTGATCTTTTCAAATAAAAATTTTTTAAACATCAAATACTTTGTTGCAAACATTTATATATTAATCTACTTACAATAAATTATAATTTAATAATGCGTAGAGAGTTTATTAAATTTTTAATACACTGAAGGAAATAAAAGTGGTGTGCGAAAAATGTTCTATGATCACGAATACTTTTCGCGACATTCAATCGAATAAAATTGATATCTATTAAGAAGATATTTTGTTTTTTTTTCAGTTGCTTTGCTAAACTGCATTTTCTATCAAAACTTTAAAGACCAATAACAAGGTATGGTTAGTGTATTTTGAAAAATGTTGCTCTAAAGGAAAAAAGTTTGGCTGCCACTGTTGTACCAATTTTTTATTTTGTGTTGATATACGTTTAATAAATTGAACTTTCACTATCCTTGAACCTTAAATACACTGAAAGCGCATAAATAGAACCCGAAATACATCATGCAGGTAGTTTTTTATTAACAAAAAGTCTTTTAATAAAATATTTAATAACTCAGTCAATTTCTAAAGGTCATTATTACAACTTAAAGTTAGTTAAAAGTAGGATTTTATCGGACGTATAAAAACTTAATCATTTGCAAAATTTTACTTTAACCTAAAGTGAGCGATAAATTACAGGCAAGTTTATCCTACCTGGTAAGTTAAATCCAATTTGAAATAATGGAAAGCTTTTTATACGTCCGATAAAATCCTACTTTTAACTAACTTTAAGTTGTAATAATGGCCATAAAGAATTTTTTTAAAACAAACCTGCGAATTACTTTTAATCAATTATATTTTATAAATAAAGTTATACATAGTATGGTTTCAATACAAAAATACTGCGTATGAAAGAATCTAAAGTAGAAAAATGACGAAAAAATCGAAAAATTATATTTGGTGAAAAAATACACACATATGTAATTTATCGAAATAAAATATGTATATATTTTTGGAAAGGTCTTAGTGTCTTCTAAATTTCTAAATTCTAAAATCGATTGATATTCAGGTTGATAAGTGCATACCGGTACGAAAACCCGTTGTTTTACCCCTAACTCAAGATTTTGGGGGTGTTTGGAAAATTTCAAATATAGATTGTTATTATACTCGACAATATCTACAAAAAAATAGTAACACGTCATAGGTAATCGGTCCGCTTTTAAAATTGTCCACTTTTTCAACTGAAAAAAGAAAAAACATTTACTACAATAATAACGAACTTCGATTAAAACGAACACAACATCCCGCTCACAGGGAGTTCATTAGAACAGAAATCCACTGTACTTAAGGAAATGTGTTAAGTAGTCGAACGTACATATGATCATACATACATATGTATGAATGTATGTATGTATTTATAATAAAAATTGTGTGCGGTAAGTATTCATATACTTTTCTGAAAGCAATCACAAATAAACATTTTGAGAATAATGCAATTAAAGATCACAAAAAATTGTTAAACTGATTAGTACAGTATTTATGAAAAGTAAGTAAGTAAAAATGCGTACATATGATTGACAGTCTTGAAATGTAAATACATCTTGTTTTTTAAATGTATTCTCGTACCATGTGTTTACAAGTGATGTCGTAAAGACTTCTTGTTCGTAACAAACAATCAAAAGAAGTAGTGTTGATAAGTGTATGATTGTTAGTTTGCATATTGTACGTTTGAGTGTGTGTGTGTAAGATGTATGTAGATGGTAAGCTACACAACTAATGTCAATGCATGTGTGCGTTTGCATGTGCGCAGAAAAATAAACGATCATGTACACAACGTGTGTGCGTATGTACATGCATGAAGTTTGTTTACGCGCCCATGCGTATGAAGAAGCAAGCATCACAAACTTTTCCGTCACGAAGTATTTTCTTCTTTACTCCTATACCTGCAATAACTGAAAGAAATTTCTTGCCAACATTGTTGTTTAGCGTTTCTTTTAGAAGATTTCGCTGTAGTAAAGCATTTGAAAAAATCCCTCATGAAGTTCTTGTAAGTGGTCTTTTGCAGGGGTCTTGTATGTATGCAGCGCCAAAATTCTAAGCTCCTTTCTTTTTCACAATAGCGCTTTTGAAAACACAAATTAAGTTTTTAACAAAGTTTTCAACAAATTAACATTTTCTCTTATGATTTTTTTAATTTACATATACTTTTGACTACATACACACTTATTTATATTTGTGGTCTAGACTGTGGAGCTTAAAAATACATGATGGCCACAAAAACAGAACTGGGGAAATTATTATAACTTGTCATAAGAACAGTAAATAAAGCACAAGTACAATATTTTATATCTTAAAAATACTGAATGTGTTCTAATAATTAAATGTTCCAAAAAAATTAGAAATATTTATAAATTTACTAAGTAAATAAAGCAAAAAGTGCAAAAAGCTAAAGAAGCGAAATAAGTGATTATTTAAACAGCTTTATCAGAGAAAAAAAAACGAACGAAATAGAATAGGAATTATAATGAAGTAAACAAAACCAAACAAGCAAAAAAAAAAAAAAAAGACGCAAAACAAAATCCATTCGATACAGGTCAAACTTTTGATACCCTAGAAAAGCAGATATGTGTGTACATATATGAGTATTTATGTAGTTCAGGCAAAAATAAATTTTTAAAACTTTGCTTAGTTTTGCATAAAATCTCCTTTCATGATCTTGAATCTTTATCAGGTTAAGTCAAGAAGTTTTTTTTTTAAATAAAATGGATAGTATTTTATGTATGAAGTTACCTGGAATGCAAAACGCCTTAACTAATCTTTCATATTTTTACAGAAGGAGGAAAAAACAAGTTAAAATGGAAAATATTTAGGTGTTCTACTGTAATAAAGTAAATAAAATCGATATCGATAATTTATTTTTATTATATATATTCATTTATTTATTTATAGTACAAATTCTACAAAGTAAATTTGCAAAATATGGTTGCACAAAAATGGACGGGTGACTAAGACCATATGTCCATGATGTTATTAACAGTATTCTTAAAAATGTTTTTGTGACTGACTGTACACGACCTATGCCTTCACATAGGAAGTAGCAACGTGGTTGTTAAGGAAATTCCACAAAAGAACCGCAAGATTATACAGTAGTCCGTGGCAGATCAGTCAACCAGTGCGAGTGAGACGCAAAACTCTCGAAGGCCAATAAACAACAGTGGCCTGGTTGCATTTAAGAAATAATTGCCAACGACGCCTGATGTTGACTCTTCCAGAGCTGCTTTACGACTGATTATTATATTATATATTATATATATATTTTGTTCGCACATTTTTGGTTTTTTTCTAGCGCTTATTTTGATGAAATACTGAATTTTTGCTTAGTAATCATGAACAATCCTAATTTCGTGACTATTTCTCGAAAGTTTAAGTTTTAATTAAAGAAATTATAAAAGATTTTGAAATTCTTAAAAAAATTATTTGAAAAAATAAATTCTTACGAAATTTTGATATTACATATCGAGCCATAAGCGCAAAAAAAGCTCAGGCGACTCATTTTTTGGACCTCGTTTTTTTACGAAAATCTATTATTTGCGATCGTAAATATTCGATTATGAGCAAAAAATTAAGTTCGAAAATTATGTCGTTTGGAGTTTTTTTTTGGCGGTTATGACATGATATGTATATTCGAAAAAGAAATATCTAATGCTATGACTAAAAAGAAATGGAATTTTCACTTGAAAACTAAACGTTTACAGTTTTTGAATTGATATTTTCGTGTGATTCGAAAATTCGAAACTATATTCGAAATTTCGAACATACTTCAACCGCGCGTTTTGTATCAAAACATCAATTTCGTGTCATTTGAACTTGAAACTGTTTATTTTTTTCCATATTTCGTAGATTCGAAAGACATTAAAATTTTGCAATTCCTACAGCTGTAAAACTGATATTCTAAATAGTACGAGTATGTATTACTACCTAAAAATTAAAAAAAAAATAACTACTTACTCCAAGAATAAATAATTTTGTGTTTTTTTTTTGTTGAGAAAAGAAGCAAGTTTTTGACTAAAACTAACAATCTATTTATTATGATTGCGGAGTTCGAAATTGTTTTTGAAATTTCGAACAAGCTTCGTATAAAAACATAAATTTTGTATTCAGCAAAATCATGAATAAATATTCCCTCGGAATTTATTTCTCACGGAAAATAATTTTCTCAAAAATCATAAATCACAATCATAGATTCCTTGAGAACAAAAAATAGTAATAAGTGGCATCATCGCATTTCGAAGCCGGATGTTTTAATTGGTGACACTAAATTTTAGTGAAATTAAAAAACTGGGAAAAAATATGTAAACAAAGTTTAAAATGATTTATTTAGCCATTGTTTATATCGTATCATAACCGCCAAAAAAAGCTTAAGTGACATAATTTTCGAATTTCATTTCTTAGCATAAAACGTTTATTTAAGATCGTAAATAATCGATTTCCGTAAAAAAAAGAATTTCAGAAAAATGTCGCTTGAGCTTTTTTGAATGGTTGATATGTACTAGTGTCCTGTACAAGACCGTTTATAAGACATTTCAAGACATGAGAGATTTTTCAAATGCTTTACTACAGCGAAATATTCTAAAACAAACGCTAAAAAACGCTTGGCAAGCCATTTGTTTCTGTTGTTTGTCTTGCCAACAGTGTTGTTTAGCGTTTGTTTTAGAATATTTTGTTGTAGTAAAGCATTTGAAAAATCTCTCATGTCTTGAAAGGTCTTATAAATGGTCTTGTGCAGGACACTAATACGTACCTTCTTTTTCCCAGGGGAATTTTTTTATTACCGAATTTAGTGGAAAAAGTGAAAAATAAAATAAAAATCTCGTGCGGAATTTTTGTTTATGATTGGGCTTATTATAATTTCTCATCAATTATAATTTCAAATTGTATATCGTTACCTTAATATAGAAATGACCTAATCGAGTTTTTTGTACAATTCGATAGAAAAACATATAATGTATCGAAAAATGCAAAAATCTCAATTTCTAAAAAAAATAATGATGTAGGGCCTTTCTATATTAAGGTATACATAATACATAATTTTTATTTTCGAAAATTGTAAAGAAAAAAATTGTTCATATATTCAAGTATATACATACATATGTACATACGTATATATATTTTTTGGTATTTCATATACGGGTAAAAACATTAGCCCAATTCACAATCTTGTGCAAATGGTCTTGCATCGTAGCATATGCAAAATGGTATAGCATATTGATACTCACCACTTAACAATTCTTAGTGGTGAGTATAAATATACTACACCATTTTCCATATACTAAGATGCAAGACCATTTGCACAAGATTGTGAATTGGGCTATTATTTTCATGTCGGTTGGGCTTTAGAATTGTAACAATGCACGATGATGTGAATTTTTCGAACAATTAAAAATTCCAAAATTATTTTTTAATCTGAATTCTACGAATTTTGTCATGTCATAAAGCGCAATATAAGATTAACCTAATTAAATCTGATATAGGGTATTTTTAAAATATACCAAATAAGGCATACATTTAGGGTGTAACGGGCACAAAAAATCACCCACAAAGTGATGAGCCTTTACTTGCCATTTAAATTTAAGAAGGAAAGGTACAGAGTACACATGCTACATTTTGAAGTGATAATGTCATATTTGAAACGTTTTGAGATTATAAATCTGACAACAAAGGCCAGTAGAAAAATAATATAAAAATTTGTTTGCAATAAAAAACAAAGAAATAAATCTTAAAGAAGAAAACAAAATCACATCACTCACCTGATGAATGATATCAAGTTTAAAATCTTGATAGTTATTTGCTGCCGCTAATGAGGAGGGAAATTGTATACTACTGGCTAGAGATGAGGTGGAACCGGTACGTGGTATGGTGTGCGCTATAGACGTTTGATGATGAAGCTGGTGATGGTGATGGTGATGGTGGTGCCAGTCTACCGAGGAACTTGAGTGCAAAGGTCTCAGCTTGCGATTCGATGTTAAAAATAATTCATGATCTAGCGATGATGACTTTAATTTAGCTCTGGCTAATTTTGGAGTCGGTGGAAAAGCGGGCGTTGTGCGTGTGGAGCGTGGTGTAGACGGCGGTGAAGGCATACGTGATGTATAATTATTTTAGCAAGGTAGTATTTTAGCTGTATTACGTAGCCACCAATGTTTTCTTACTTTGCTGCTACGCTTGAAGTAATTTGTTTTCTAACTAGTGTGTATGTTGCCCACTGGGAGATGTTGCTTGTTACGAATGTGTTCCAATTCAGTTCATTTACATAAATATGTACATACATGCATAGATATATACGAGTATGTGGATAACCTTAGACTCTTTCGTCGTTTAAGTTTTCGCTTTTTGCTCTGTAATAGTTCATATTTATTTAAATATTTTATATATAATTTTCTATAACAATTGTTGAGAACTTTTTACCTACGAATTTCGTTTATCACATTTTTTCTTAAAAGATAATTGCATAAAAATGAATTAATTTCATATTATTTATTTTATTAAAATCACATATAAATTAAAAAACAAAATCAACTTTTTCAACGTTAATCAAAGAGTTGTATGAGATGAAGTAATGTTGAAAGCACAAAACATGGCAAAAATAAATTTAAAAGAAAAACAACAAAAAACCAGTCAAATATGTCTGTATGTCTGTAGAAAATTAGTTGATTTTTATTTTTGGTTATTTGCTGCCGCTTTTAAGATCTATGGATCTTTCACTAAACGAATGTCTGTCAATGTTTGTTTCTCCAACTTAACTGAGGAGCTAAATAAAATCGTGTATGTTTAGGTATGTGTACCATAATGTTGTTATTGTTGCTATTTTTGTTTTATAACGAACGATCCCCAACACTATTGTATAATAACAATTGTAATAAACAGTTAAGAGATTTAGTGAGAGCACAAGATTACCTCTCCCTCCCCTTCTTAGTGGAGCCCAGAGATGGAAAATTTTGTAGATACGATTGCGTTTATTTTAAAGCACTGAGTAAAAGTACCTACACATTTGCAATATTATTGTGCAATAAAATTGCCTGTGTGTATATTATGTATGTATATTGGTATATGGCACAATATATTTAATAAAATCAAAAGACAACATTGTACAATAATTATTTCCAGGTATATTACTAAACATTAAAGGTATTCACATTAGTTTTTTTCTTGTTGGAAAAATGGAAAAATGTAAATTTTTTACAACAAACACAGGGAAAAAAATTGCCTGAGTTTTTAAATTCAACTTAGTGAATTTTTTCCCCTGTGTTTGTTGTAAAAAATTACATTTTTCCATTTTTCCAACAAGAAAAAATTTAATTTTTTACAAAGAACAAAAATTCAACTTTTGGTGGAATTTTTTTCCTGTGTTTGTTGTAAAAAATTACATTTTTCCATTTTTCCAACAAGAAAAAAACTGATGTGAATACCTTTAATGAAATAACATTAATTTACAAGCACTAGGAATATTTAAAAACATTTATATTGTGCATATCTACAGAAAAATACATTTTAAACCATATATGTTTCACCAATATTGGTGGACGATAAGATACTTAAAAAAGTGTACGAAAAAAATGTGTGCCGTATTTATACTCGTATATAATCACTTTTCGAACTCGTATATCGTATATCTCACAAGTAGTAAAAGTTATGTAACATAAAAATAACATAGAACTTTTTTTAAATTAAAGCTTCATACATTTTATCTTAATCTTGCGTATTTCATAGAAATAATAACTTCCATCTCTGTTAGAAACTTATGGTTTTCTTAAGCCTATAGTACACGGCATGTAAAAAGACACATGCGCATGTGGCTCTGACGTAATTTTGACGTCATCACGAAGCTACATTTGCTACATGCCGTATACTAGTAACATATGTAGATGTAGATATTCACATGGTGACAGATGTTGGATTCGGCTACATGTGCCACATTTGTATTTTGGAACAAAAATTCTATCAAAATTTTACGGCATGTAGCCACTACCAGTATTTTTAAAAAATGTAACCAATATGCTGAAAATTTCCGTGACGTCATTGCCACATATGCATGTGGCCATTTACATGCCGTGTACTGTAGGCTTTAGAAATGAATGAGAGGTAGACAAGTGATGATAACGCGCTATGATTTATTTTACCGCGCAACCGCTATACACAAGTGTATCTTATTTTTGTACTGTAATATAATTGCTTGTATATGTGTTTTTGAATATAGACCACATATTGTATATGTGTTTTTGGATATAGACCACAGCCCCCGTATTCTTTAACTCGCTAAAGCTAAATCTCTATCGCTAATATTCTATAAAGTCGGTTTATCGATTTTCGGCTTGGAATACAATTTTCAAACCTATATTACTAAATCAAGCATTTGCTCAAAAATTTAATCCGCCGAAATTTTATTGTTTTGTGTAATCGCCAAAAATTTTCAATTTTCTATTTGTTATGCATTTTAGCGATCAAATTTAGCTTTAGCTTTAGCGAGTTACAGAATACGGGGGCAGGTTCACAGACATCAAGTTTTAATTTTGTATGAATTTAATTTTGTATGTATACATTTTCTACAATTCTCTTATTCTATTTGCGTGTAAAATGAAAACTTGAGAAAGAAAACTTGATCTGTGTGAAGCAGGTCAAAGCATATAAAATATACATATTGGATTTATTCAATGGTGCCATGTATTTAAAGATCCTAAAAG
This sequence comes from Tachina grossa, assembly GCA_949987645.1. Classification (NCBI taxonomy): domain Eukaryota; kingdom Metazoa; phylum Arthropoda; class Insecta; order Diptera; family Tachinidae; genus Tachina; species Tachina grossa. Next base: position 119,141,109 of record OX465278.1, on the reverse strand, counting down.
TATGCAATTTCAGACAATACAGCCGCATGTGATTTTTATAAATAAATATTTGCTTGAATATTTTACGGCCTGTTCCACGATGTCACCAGAAATCGATCGATCGACAACTTGTATTGCAAACAACAATAACATTAGAAAATTTGTTGTTGTTTTCAATATAAGTATTCGATCGAACGATTTCTGGTGACATCGTGGAACAGGCCGTTAATTTTATGTAAAAGGTTGATGGGTGATAAGCACACGGCTGTATGAAATAACGCCCAAAGCGAAAGTGAAATAATAGATTTTGGAAGTTATTGCATTATGAAGTAACTCCCAAAATTTTGGAATTTATTTAATATTTTTTTATAATATCATTTAATTTTTGTAGTTCTTTCATTATAACAAAAAAAAAAAAAAAAAAACTGAAAATGAAATAACTCCAAAGTATTTAGATATACTTAATTTATTTTACTTGGGACTTATTACGGTCTCCAAAAATTGGTAGGTTTTCATAACACAACAATTTGCGATTATTTAATTTTTTTATTTTCTTTCCAAAGGATTTCTACATTCCCAGCCTCAATGATTTTCTACTCTGAGCTATATACTAAACCGAATTTGCTTTCCAAAACACTTCTGCATTGCTGGCCTTTGATCGGGCTCAAGGATTTTCTCCACCATAGCATTTCCTGAAACGGCGCTTATTACTAAAGTTTTTTGCATGACCGCCTTCGGCCGGGCTTAAGGATTTTTTCCACCATGGTATTTTCTTACAGGGCACCTATTACTAACCTTGTGGATCCGTAACTCCTAAAATATGCATTTCCGGGGATTTGGTACATAACTTTTTTTCTGAGAATTAAAGTTTCTATCAACATATTTCTTCGATTTCGCCCTTCGATTTCCTTATATACATATGTTATGTCCGAGACTGGCTTCGATTACTAAAGCACTTCTACATTGCCAGCCTTCTGCCTGTCTTACAGGGTTTCTCCTCAAATATTTATGCATTTGTGACTTACTAGTATTTTATATATTTTTAGATATTATTTAACTTTTCCACTGGCAGTTATTTAATTATGAAATAAGTTCAATGATTTGGGGTTTATATTATTTTCAGTTTTGGAAGTAATTTCATTTTCTTCTTCTTTAATTAAATTTTTTTGGGACTGATTTAATTTTTAGGTCCTCTTTCATTGAAAGTATTTGATGTGGGCGTTATTTCATTCACATATTACGTAATGCTATTTTCGGAGTTTTCATTCCCCCCCCCCAGGGCGTTACGTATTGACAAATGACTTTTTTCTTAAATCAGCTCTATATTACAAGTATACTCATGTAAAACAGATTTATGACCGATTAACACGGATAAGAAGTATAATTTTCAAACGCTTATATTAAAAACATACATATGTATGTGCAAGTAGTATCGGAAATATAATACTAAATTTATTCTTTCATTCAAATTCGGTGTGGTTGAGTTACAAACATTCAATATGCATGTATGTATGCATTTCTGAGATTTAATTTTTAACTTATTGCTTATTATCTGGCAGCTCTGACAATTAACTTACTCTAACAAAAGCTTTCAGTGTGTCCAACAATTAAGCTTCTAAAAGCTATTTTTATTTCATCTGTTAATATAAAGCTTTTATAGATCGTTAATACAAAAATTGCGGGCAGATGAACTGGCTATATTCCTCAGTAATAAATTTCAATGAATATTTTAATCAAAAAAGCGGGAAGTTTAAAATACGCGTTCACAAACATTATAAAATACTTTTTGTTGTTGTCTTTAATATTAGTTTTTTTTATAATACATATCTACATACAATATATAAATTTCATTTACCAGCTATACGCTGATAAATTTTTGGTATCAAATATATTGTTAAAAATCTTATTAAAACAAACATTAAAAATAAACCAAATATACTGCCAACAACAATAGTGGTCCATTCCAAAGGATTCAGTTTATTGGTGGCTGGGTGAACGTGATTGTTAATACCCGTCTGTGAAAATTCAGTATATTTAGTTTATTTAAAACTTTCCTTAAACGTCTTAACTTACCCATCCACCATTCTCATTTATCCACGGCACTAATTCATCTTCTATAACATCCGATACACCTTGCATTAATTTGGGTAAATATTCCGGATGTCCTTGACGTACACAATCCACTGACAGGCCACCCGCTATGGCAAATAACGAAACTATTTTACTCCATGTTATATCCATGCGAAAAAGATCTCTGGCAACGGCACTTAAAAGCAGAATTACGGCATCGGCCGACTGTATTTCACCACCAGCATTGCGACATATTTGGCGAGCTACACCGGTATAAATGCGAGGATGCATGCGTTCCAATTCATCGCCTAACTAGAAGAAGATACACATATGTAAATTCGTTTGTCTGTATACATATATTTCACCAACAATTAAATTATTATTATTTCGATAACGAGATGATTCGATCGAATTTTTAGGTTTGAGATTATGACATTCGCTATCAAACAATCTAATAATATGTTTCGATATCGAATGCCATAATCTCAAACTAAAAAAACGTGATCGAATCAGCTTGTTATCGAAAGCGACGACTAGAGCCCAGGTCTCTTTGGGTTACCTAGGAATAGGAAATGGATAGTGCAAGTTAGGATGGTGAAGTGACAGTTGGATAGAGAGAAAAAGAGCCTAATTATTTTATTCGTTTTTTCATTAATTTTTATAGCAGCGTTGCAGCGCCTCTGATGCCTCTCGCATCAGTTTAAGCCTTGTAACGGCTTTATGGGCCTGTCCCATGATGTTCACAACGTCCGACTTGCCGCACATTTACATTCAAAATAAAAATAAATTAAATTTTTTTTTTTAATATCAGAAAAATACATGATGTTGACATGACTGGGTCTAGCCAGGGACTGAACTCGTAATTAATAATACATAAATGTCGTTTTATCTGGAGTGTTGCGTATTAGGGCCGTAGTGTTTTATGGATGTGTCCAGTAAAATTCAAGATGTTATGAGCAAGTGGATTAGGATGGTACTCGAATTTCGTTAAGAATTTGCCTGCGTTATTTTTTGCGATTTCTTGAGTCCCTTGTCGCATATTTAAATCACGATGTAAATTTGAATTTTTACTGTACCATGGAGCAGACGTTATTAATCTTAAAACCTTGTTTTGCCTTCGTTGGGTTCTCTCTACATTGGAAGCTGAAGTACGAAGTACTGCCCCATAGTTGAATTCCCTAGCACCACATAGGTTTCAAAAGCGACTTGTACATCAAAAGTCTGTAATCTATACTGAGGGTTGAATTTCTATCAATTAGCCAATGTATCTGCGTTAGTTTTAATTTCATTTGTGCTAGCTTAGGCTCTATGTGGTGTTTCCATGTAAGTCGTCGATCAAGGTGTATACCAAGGTACATATTTCACTTGAGAATGTTGAGGAACAATTTGATTATTTGAAATGAATTGAAAACAAGTTTAATTTTTCGATAAAATTTTTTATTGAAATTTTTGAAGCAATATTTTTGTTTTCTGCAAAGTTGTATGACCTTTATGTTTAATAAATATTTTTTATTTATCGTTTTTATTATTGAATTTTGCTTTATTAATGAAATTTATTGGGTTTGGAAATTATGAAAAATGAACTTATTATTAATTGCAAAATGTTTTTTAAAATTTTAGCATTATATCTTTTTAGCAGGTTTTTATTTTCTGTGCCTTTTTTAAGTTTAATATTTTTATCGCATTTTTTCTTAAAATCAAGATTTTATTTATTATTTATTTATTAAAACCCGATTTGGCAACAAAACTTTTTTTATATATATCGTCAACTAAAATACAAATTCCGTAAAAATGTATAATAGACTTTTTGATTGATTATGATGTGATTAAATAAAATACATCTTTCCTTAAAATTTTACTCACATATGTATGTTCAAAAATACCGATTTAATTCATTATTCAATTTGGCACCTAACAAATAAATAGTCTTAAATTTTTAATTTATTTTTTTTTTGCTTATCCTGTAAAAAAGCAAAAAGTGTACTCACGGCCTTTTGAATTTTAGGTGACGATATGTATGTATCTTGAAAAATAATCATAAAATCTGTTTCTATAAATTATTTAGTTAACTAGATGAAATTATATTTTTTGTGAATCCCTTTGTTACAGAAAAAGAATAATCTTCACGCGACTTCTTTAGCAACCAGAGTTTATCAAAAACAGAAAAAGTACCAATCTTTCCTTCTCAAAAACCCCTTTCACTTGACACCAGTGTTGTCAGACGGCCTGGAATGACTTGGATTGTTTAGTTTTTTGGAGACATGTCTAGTTATCAGTCAAAAAATCATTTGTCCAATTAAAAAGTAATTTCTTTAGTTTTGAAAATAACTTTTTTTTATTAATTATATTTTTCATTAATTATATTTTTAATTAACTAATATAGGTGTGTTCATTTACTTTCTTAGCACAAACTTGCAACGAGAGAGCAAGGCAGAAATTACTCTCCCAGATACGAAAAAGTAAATGAACCCTTTACTTGTAACCAAGGCGAATTGATACAAGGTGGTCTTGATTTGCAACTCTGCGTATTCGCCTTGTATATTTGTTAGTGTAAAATTTACTTACTGTGCATTTGACAGCAGGGAATTTATGTCAGCTGGCGAATTAAGATCACCTTATGTGAATTCGCCTTGCTTGTAACAACCTGCAAGAAAATTTTATTCACGTCAAAACCATGGATGGAAATCATGATACAATTGTACTTTTTCTAATGTATTTTGGATAATCTTGTTTGATAATACTTTAAAATACAAAATTGTTAAAAACAGACATTTAATATGAAGTGCTTTAGACAGTTCCCCCAGTCCCCCATTGAATTATTAAAAATTTCATGTAATTATCTATTTTAATATTACTTATGAAAATCACCATTCGTAATGCCCTCCGCCAATATTTTTTTTTCTAACACTGACCATTGCCTCTAGTTTTTACTTCATTGACAATTAAAAAAAAAATATTTTCAAAATATATTAAACTTTGCATTTTTAAATTACCGTTATTTTTTTAAAATCCAGGTGAATTTTTAGTTATTTGACTTTTGGTATCTGCCATATCATCGCACTGGGTAAAAAGTAGTGGTCCGCCGGGTTTTCGGTGTCAGCCAAAATTTGTTTGGACGAATTCATTCATTATTTTCTTTCTTATCTTCTCTCGAAATTCTTTTCCATTTGACAGCTATGTCATTGGGGTGGATAAATATAGTAAATAAATATTTACATATATTGAAGCAATTACATAAAAGTACCAAAAACGAGAATAATTTCACCACTTATATGTTCGAATTTCGAAAAAGTTGAAAGACGCATTACAATTATTTTTTTTTTTTAGAAAATAACTTGGAAAATCTTTCCTTTTATGTCTAATACTTAAAAAAGATATTTTGATAAAATTTTTGCCCGTTTTAACTCTTAAAAATTACCAGAACCCTGTCTGCTTAGTTTTTCAGCAGCGTTTATACTTCTTAAATAACACCGTTTAAGTTACTTTGAACAGTTCAGTTAGGCTTGACATTCAATTTAAAATCAAATCAATTTCAACTAATTTTAAAAGTTTCTATCTCTAAAATACTAAAAAAAGATAAATTTAACTCACCACCATAACTGCAGGAAACGCTTCTCTTACTATCGACATTGTAGGTGTACCCAAAATACTGCGTATACGCTGAAGACCCAATTTCTTAGTGAACAATCCCGATCGACGCAAACGTCTTTTAATATACTGTCCACATAAGCAGCGTCCCTTTAAAACAAAATACAAATCATTTGACTAGTGCTAACTAACAAAATTTTTTGAATGATCAACCATTCACTTACCTGTGTTATTATATCCTGAGCTGGTATTTGGGCCGACTTCCAGCCAATAGTATAAGATAATTTCCTTGTTACCACATCACTAACATTACTTAAGCGTCTTCGGGTGGAATTTTGATTAACTTCAAGCAGTGAAGATGAATGTAATGTGGCTGGAAAACTAAATTTTCTTTTTGATTGGGCATTAAGCATCGACTGGCGATCATTCGGCGAGAGAAAATTCGATGAAGCGTAGTTGTTACTGCCAAAACCATTTTGTTGATAATTATCGTTGTTGTAATGTGGCAATGAATTGGACATATCGTCTTGATGTTGTCTGCATAAAAGAAAAGTTTAACGTTTTATAAAATCTACAATTCGCCAGAAAACGAGTTTGAAAATTTCAATTTGCACACAACTTAATGTAAACAGAAAATTTTAGTTTTCTCTTAAGAGTTGAGTAAACAAGATATTTGTATTAAATTCTTATGCAATATATCAAGTCTTATTTTAGATTTTATCGTAAGCGACATGTTATCGAAAATAGAATTTTTTACTGAAATTAAAGTCTTATGGGCCTACCCATAGTTTAAAACTATCAAAATCTCAAAATTGTTGATAACTTTTAAGATACGGCCTGTAAAATTTTATCGTAAGCGACATTTTACGTACAAAAACAATTTTGAAAATTTTAAAAAAACATTCTGAAAAATTTAATTTTTGTCGCTTACGATAAAATCGAAAATAAGGCTCGATATGTATGAAGAACGATATGAGGATTAATTTTGCATCATTCCACTTATTGAGTTATAACCAGGGAAACCAAAAATATGCTCTTAAAAATAACATAATTTGGTTTATTTGTAAAATAAATTATCGGCCTGGCCCACGATGTCGACAAGAAATTATCTGTCGCTTAGTTATACTGAAAACAAAAACAAAATAAGAAAATTTGTTTTTGTTTTCAATATAAGCGATAGATAGTTTCTTGTCGACATCGTGGGCCAGGCCGTATATTTTTAATTCAACAATTCAAAAACATCCTTATTAATACATATTAGGTTTGTTCATTTACCAAAAATTGTTACGAATTTGTAACAATTGTTACTGGAAAGTGTTCATTATCTCAAAAAAATTTTGCAAGGAGAGAAAAAAAATTGAGAGACAAAAGAATTCTTACAAAATAATTGCTAGTAAAAGTTTTACTTCCAATAATTATCCAACCACCTGTTGTGTGTTTTGTTTTCAAATTATTTCGAAAAATATCTGAAAAAAGAAAACTCACAAATTTGAATTTCTTTAAAAAAAGAAGGCATATTTTCTTAATTTAAGCTGGATTCACCCATTGTTTCCGAACAAAATTTTTGTCCGGACAAAATTTTTTTTATATGTAGTTTGGCGTCCAGCGATGCCAACTATTTATAATCCAAACGCGCTACTACCCTTCTCAAAACGCGCTAGAACGCGCTATGTTACAGCATTGTCAAATATTTTTAGCAAAAACGCGCTATTTTCTACGCGCTAAATTAAATTTCAATAAAAGTCGATGTACATATGTATGTATTAGTATTCGTATATACAATTAATTTTTCAGATTTTGCAATATTGCTTCCTTGACATTATGTTTTAATTAACTAAAATCATTTAATACAGAATCATAATCGCCTTCCAAAGAATCGAAATGTTTAGTTTGTACTTTTAATTTATTTCTTAAACTTTGTAACAACATATAAATTGTCGAATAGTTATGCGATTCAAATGCTTTTTGTATTTCAGCTATAATAGATGATTTGTAAGTTATGTATCTTTTTTTGGTCATTGTATGTATGTAGTGCATATTTTTATTTGTGAAATTTCAAAATATTTGTCATTACAGTAATAAAATGCGTTTTTTATTCTAAACACAGTCAAGCGAATTTTTTTTGCGACAGCTGATTCATTAACTAATTTAAAAAATGTTATCGGAGTTTTGGATATTAGAAAATTGTTAAATTTATACAAAAAAAGTTAAAAAAATATTGAACTGAAATGATATTATTGACTATATTCAAAACGCGCTAATTTAGCGCTTTTTTATAAAACGCGCTAAGACGAAATAAAGCGCGCTTGGCATAGTTAAAACGCGCTAAATCTAGCGCGAAACTCTCTAAATTGGCATCGCTGTTGGCGTCTCTCTTCTTGAGAGAGAGAAAATATTTTTTACGAACAACTCTCAGCTTCAATTCGTTTAATTTCAGTGATGGTATTTTGGTGCGTTTCGAGTATTTTTTGGTGCTTTTTGCCTCTTCATAAACGCGAAATTTTGGCTAATACCCTTTTTTAAAAGCGGGTATTTACAGTGCTTTTAACAATTTCTTACAGTGTTTTTGGTGCTTTTTTGTTAAATAATAATAATTGATCAAAAGTAGTATGCAATAAGCATTTGTTAAAGCTTAAACAAATATTAAATAATACTATAGGGTGGTTTAATTTTAAGGGCCGATTTCGGACTTTTCATAAGGCTGTTAATTTGTAAGTGCAAAGTAAATCAAAATGTACACGTTTGCAACAAAATGTAGGTAAATTTGTATTCAACGCATAAGAGTGGTTAAATTTTAAGGGCCGATTTCGATTGAAAGCATGAGGTTATCAATAGCAGTCAGTTGTTTTAGACAACGGGTAGCCAAAAACTTTTAAGTTAAGAGTACTCAAGAAAAGAGTGACGCTTTTAATGCATTCTTTATGTGTAAATGATTTTTCAGTAACATATGTACATATCTTAATCTAAGCCTAAGTTTCACTAACTATTGTATGTATGAATGTGTATATGCTACTAGGTACATATATTATTTGACTAATGTTTTTTTATTATTTGTTTTTACATACTTATTTTTATTAAATTAATCAAGATTTTGTTTTAATTAATATGTTAATAAATTCTGTTATTACATCTCAAATACTTTGTTTATTGTTAAGCAAAAATTTTAAATTATATTTTGAGCTTTTACGTATTTTTTTGCGCTTTTTACCCTTTTTGCAACGGCTTAATGTGCTTTTGATCTTCGTAGATATATCAACACTGTTTAATTTTATATTTTGTCCGGACAAAATTGAACTGAGCTGCCAAGTATTTTATTTTTTCAGCCAAAGTTGAACTGAGCTGCCACATCATGTTATATGAATAATAAAAACACAGAGTACACACAAAAAAATATAAGAGGTAATATTAACTAAGCTTACATAGGTTACTTTTTTTATATGAAAGTAAAAAACTTGGGTTTTATTAACTATGCAGTTAGGTAATTTGTACATTACACTTTACCTAAAATCCAAGTTAATACACCTACTACAATAAGGTATCTTCTTCGAAATTATTTTTATTGAATTGTTTTCTATTTTCTTGTCAAAAGAAAATTTTTGAGCAAAAAGGTATGTAACATGAAATTTAAATTTTTATTTTTGTGTAAATTTATTATTTTTTAATCATTATAGATAAACCAGCTAAGCCCGGCAAACGTTGTCTTATTTTTATCTTTGCTGTGTTTGTGTTTGTATGTATACAAATGCAAAAGAAGAAGAAAATTATGAATTTTTGTTATGTAGGAGTGCTCACTGTGTAATCAAATAGAAGCGGCTATTAGAGCTGGGGCCAAATCGTTCAGTCGTTCATTTTAGGCACAAACCTATGATCAAACCTATATAAATGTTTAAATATTGTTGGACCAAGATCTAGTGGTTATGGGACGGTATTATTTTGGTATGTGAACATGGTGTTATCAGAGAGACTGTTGTGTTGTTAGACCAAAGTCAAGCAAACACATACATACATATGTATATGTATATGTACGAACGCACGTGTAAATAAGAGAATAACTAAGTGCCCACGGGCAGGGTGACCGATGACATTTTTCAAAAAGTGGCACCAAAAGGGGATTTATCAAAGAAAAGGGACAAAATTAAAAAAAACGAGAAAACTACACTAAAATTTTAATTTTTAATGTATTTTTATATAACTCACTCTAAAAACAGGAAGACAAAAAGTGGCAAGGCAGTTAAAAAAGTGGCAAGGCAGTCGAAAAAGTGGCAAGGCAGTCGAAAAAGTGGCAATTTGCCACTTTAGTCGGTCAAACGGTCACGCTGCCCACGGGCGGTCTTTTGCTTCTCTCTGTGTAAGACTATCAGATCTTTTAAACGAGTATATATGATCACATCGTGTTCACATACCAAATATGACCGTCTAATAGGCGGTTAGGTCAATAACAGACATAAACACTGATTATATTTATATATGTATATACATGCATATAAATATAAATTAATAAATAATAATATATTATTCTCAAATGCAAAAATTCTTTGAATATTATTAGAAAAATTATCGAATTATAAATAGTTGTTTTAACTCAAATCCATGATAATTTGCCGCATTATATATGTATAAATTTACTTTGCTACTTAGGTAATTTACCTAGTCGTCAAGGACTTTTAACTAAAATTTTACTTGATTTTTCGAACATAGAAATCAACCAAAATTTTTGTTAAATTATCTAAAAAACTTTGTAAATGCCATTCTACACTTTCACTTAGTTAAAATTATACCACAATTTTAGGAAATATAACCTATGAATTTTTTTGTGTGTAGCTTTGATTTTCCAGACAAAATGTTCGAAATGGATGAATCCTGCTGCAGAAAACTCTCAGTAAAAAAATTTTGCATAATGTGTGCAACAGTTTCAATCTAAAACTCAGCATATTAATTTAAATTGTAAAAAAAATATATTTTCGGGTTACATAGTAGCACATCGTATAAAATACAAATTGAATTTATTAAATCCAACAGCATTTCCTTTGCTCACAGAAGCCTCCATTTTAACAGCTCTTATAATTCCGGAGATCATCCGTTACTAGCAAATACATACAACAATTATATATGTGTATATATTTAGATATATAAATAAATTAGTAAATAATAAATTATTAATAAATGCAAAAATTCTATTATTATTATTTGATAACGCGAGGATAGCTAAATCTACTAAAATCCATGACATTTATCGAATTTTAAATATTTAATTTAACTCAAATCCATGATAATTTACCACATTATATATTTATAAATTTACTTTGCTACTTAGACAATTCACAGAAAAAAAAATATGAATTTACCTTGTCGTTAAGGAGTTTCAACTAAAATTTTAGTTGATTTTTCGAACATAGAAATCAACTAAAATTTTTGTTAAATTACCTAAAAAACTTTGTAAATACCATTCAACCCTTTCACTTAGTTAAAATTATACCATTATTTTAGGATATATAACCTATGAATTTTTTTGTGTGTAGTAAATACAGTGGAATCTCCCTTAACGGACACTTCCTTTAGACGGACACTTTTGACAGGTCCCGACAGCTCCATAAGAAAAGCATTGCTTTCTCTTGAGCGGACAGTCCCCTTGTGCGGACACATTTCAATTGTCCCTTCGGTGTCCGCTCAAGAGACATTCCACTATAATACATGAAACTGTGTAAGGAATTTCATATTAAATGTCGATTTTTAAAAACTTTAAAATATTACCAAACAAGATTATCCAAAATACATTAGAAAAAGTACAATTGTATCATGATTTCCATCCATGGTTCGGACATGAATACAATTTTCTTGCAAGCTGTTACAAGTAAAGTGTTCATTTATTTTTTCGTATCTGGGAGAGTAAATGAACACTACTAATATTTTTTGAAACGATAATTTTTTGCTCTATATGCTTTGTAGCTGAAGAATGTCAAAAACTTCGATTTTGTTTTGGTTTTAGTAAAATTATTTTTGTGCTTTTGACATTCTTCGGTTCTTTACACAGCTATGGTTGCCGTATTTTTGTATAAAAAATCCTTACGCAGTCACCTGTATAATTACACCATGATCTGTCTATTAATTTTTTTTCTTAATGAATCTGTGGTACCAAAAGTGAAATAGTCATAATATTCGACATTAAACAAAATGTATCCAATAAAAGCGTGATACATTTTATTAACTCTTTAAGGATTCATTTGGCAGTAATGTAATAAATGAATAAATAAATTGAAAGCGAAGTAGTTTCACGAAATATTTTAATATCGCTTTGTTTTACTCGTACCTATCAATTTCACAACAAGCAGATGATTGAGTTCCCGGCAATTCCCAAAAAAAAAATCACAAAATTCCGAAAATGGGATTTTCCAGTATTTTTGCTGTATTCTTATTTTGCAAATACTTAAAAACATATCTTGTCTTAAGGTGGCATAATAAATTTTTTGTTTACAGTTTTGCAATTTGACAAAACAAAATGCCTTAAATTTGAAAATTATAACAAAAATAGGTATAATTCAAAACGATCTGACTCATTCAATGACAAAAATTTTGAACAAAAAATTTCTTTGTAATATTTGTTATAGTATAACCTTGAATAAGTAAAAATATGGGGTTGGTATTTTTGCAAAAACTTTTTTTTTTCTGAATTTTTTTTCTTCAAAATTTTAATTCAAATTGCGTATAACTGTTGACTTAATTGTGATTTTGATACCAATTTTTTTAATGTTACAAATTTGGGTCCTTATTCATAATGAGTTTCCTTTTCTAAATCGAACAAGATTCGACTTCTCCATTAGCAGAACAGTGGACCAAGATTAATAAGAAAGCCAAAATTTTATATTTCTTTCTCGAACATTTCTTAAACAGCTGCACAAAATTTAGCAGATTTTAATTAAAATCTATATGAAAATCTATACCGTTTACACCAAGTTTTTTTTTTTGACATTAATAATACTTGTTTTATCCGAAACAAAGCCCATTAACTGAAAAATTTCCAAAACTACAACCAAACAACTGCAATGTATTCAATTCACACACAACTTTTCAAGCAGACCGTCGAAGCTAATCCAATCATCTTTTATATAAATATGTTGCACAGGGTAGTAAAAATAAAATAAAAATATTATATTTTTAATAGATTTTCCACAAATCTACTGGCAAGTTAGATTTCGTTTTGTATGGGAAATCTAGTCAAAAGCAGCTATATTTAGCACGTACTAGATTTTGAGGTAATGTAAATGTCCTATAAACTGTAAGCGAAACCCCATAAATGTAGCAGATTTTTTTAGATAGAAAAAGATCCACTTGCAAAAAATCTTTTTATCAAATCAAATATATCAGCTTGGGAGATCAGTTTTAGTCTTTCATTAACCCTATGTTGCCCACTTTGGGGCTTGGTGGCTCCGCCCTTCTTCAAAGATATATGGTCCAAATTTCAGACTCGAGCTCTATAATCCTCAAATGCTGTATGAAATTTCATAACAGCCCGCTGGTTTAGAAACTGCAGAATTATTTCCATTTTTTTTAACAAAATCCCCACTGTGTATTGGGTACTTTAGACCCCACTGGGCACCAAAAGGCACCGTCGGATCGAGCTAAAAAATTAAGACCGCATTTATGGTATGAAAACTTATATTTTAGACAGCGCACATATGTATGTATACCAATTTATTAACACGTTGACTGCCAAGGCCATTTTCAGAAAACTGGCCAAAAATGACATTTTGATTTTTTCACACTATATTACTAAAAACTCTATTTCTAGATGATAGGTATCATGAAAAAGCAAATATGATGTTTATTTTAGGAGAAAAATAACCTAAGAATTATCTCGTAATTGGCTTCTGTGACAGAAATCGCTACGCAGAAGCCAAATACGAGTTAATTCGTAGGTCCTTTTTCTCCTAAAAAACATCATTTTTGCTTCCTATAATATTTTGTTTTATAGTTATTATATATATATATATATATATATATATATATATATATATATATATATATATTATTATAATTTTATTATTATTTTCTTTCTTTTTAGATTTATAAACATTCTCTAAATTTATTGTTATAATTATCAAGAACCCAAAATGGATAAGAAAAGGTCACTGAATCAAAGTGAAATTGAATACAACGCAAATCTAAGTGATTCAGAATATGACGGAATTTTCAGCGATGATAGTAACGACATTTGTGAGCCTTCTGATTATACAAGTGGTAGTGAAGATGAACCTGAAGACGGGTCCGAACCTGATGATAATGAAGATGATATCCAAGCAACAACGTCAAATGAGAATGATGATTTGTGGACAGAAGTTCAACACAATCCTGATTTATTTCTTTTTGAAGAAAATGTTGGTTTGAAATTAGATTAGATACATCAAATTTTTTAGTACAAACGCTGGTGGATTTATTTTTTTCGGATGAGTTTCTTGCATTACTGGTAGAACAAACTAATTTATATGCTGCGCAAGAAATTGAGAAATGGTAAAATGGGAATCAAAATGCTGTAATAAAATCCAAAAGGTTATCAAATTGGCAAGACGTAAATGCTGCAGAGATGACAGTTTTTATTGCACTTTTATTGCAAATGGGACCTTGTACTTTTCCAACAATAGAACATTACTGGAGCACAAACAAGCTATATAATTAAACTTTTGGCGCTCACATATGAGCCGAAATCGATTCCAGTTGCTACTTCGTTACTTTCAGTTGGTTGATAACTCAAACGCATCTACCGACAGATTATACAAGGTGAGACCAATCCTAAATCATTTCAACAATGTTATGCGTGAAAACTATGTACCAAGTAAAAATATTTGTATTGACGAATCCATGATGCTATTGCTTTTCCGCCAATACAAAAAAAAATAAAAAACACAAATATGGCATCAAACTATATGAACTATTTGAGTCAGACGGTCTTGTAATAAAAATAAAAAATTACAGCGGAAAATCTGAGGAAACTACCAATAATCTAGGTCACACTACTTTTACTTGAGGACTATCTCGATAAAGGCTACGTGCTTTACATGGATAATTTTTATAATTCAGTTAGTCTTACAAAACTGTTATATACACGAAAAACTTATGTGTGTGGAACCCTGCGAAGTAACAGAAAAGGAAACCCCAGAGATGTGGTAAATCGTAAACTGAAAAAGGGGAGTGTTTTTGGCAGCAAAATGGTCCTGTTTCTGTATGCAAATGGAAAGACAAACGAGAAGTCCTTACCATTTCAAACATGCATGCTGTTGAAATGGTAGAGGTGCCCAATCGCAATGGAAAAATTTCTATGAAACCGAATATAGTTCGAGATTAAAATAATGGAATGTCTGGCATAGACCGATCAGATCAAATGATTTCGTACTACTCATCTCTAAGAAAGACTATTAGATGGCCCAAAAAGGTTTGGCTACATATTATAGAGATATATATACAAAATGTTCACAGAATTTTTCAAAAAGTAACTTCATCTAAAATAAAACTGATAAAGTTCAGAGAAGAATTCGTCTTAGCGTTGATTGGAGATTTTCAACCAGTTTTGAAAAAAATAGAAGTCAAGAGCTCCATTATTTAGAGTGTTTACCACCAACGGAAAAAAACAGCCTCCGACAAAGCCATGTCGTGTATGTACCCAAGCAAAAAAAAACGCCGAGAAACGCGTTACTTCAGTCCAGCCTGTGAAGAGAAGCCAGCCCTTTGTGTGGAAAATTGTTTTAAAAACTACCACAAATAATAAAATATTACTTTATTTCTTCTATTTGAGTTAATTTTTCGATTATATTGAATGAATTTTTACATTATATTGAATGGATTTTTCCATAAATTTTTTTTTTAATAAATGTTCAGCTCACACGCAAGCCAAAACTAACTTTTTTTTCTTTTCCCAGAAGCCATTTATCGATACTAGCACTGATATAATACGGTTTTACTCGTAACTACACAAAAATTGGCAGTTTTAGATAGTACGAGATAACTCGTAGTTGGCTTCCTGGAAGGGAAATCAATCTACGAGTTATCTCGTAGTTGGCAGTCAACGTGTTAAAGAAAATTTCTTGCGATCAGTCTAATGTACATAATACATACACACATACATATGTATGCACATACATACATACATACATATGTACATCTATAAATTCACCTTATTTACAAAGCTCATGGGAACCATTACAATACCAGCTTGATTTAAAAATTCCCTTACTAATTCCATAGTATTAAAAGTCCAACTATCCTAAAAGGAAATTTGCGTATAGACGACAAATTGCCAAGTCAAATTAAGAGATCTGTATTTTCCATTTTGAAATCTTACATCTCTTGTTGTACAATTTTGGTTGGTTTTAATGATCTTCAATACCAGTATGTATAATATATGTAATGCATATCTAAAGATATTTTCATTTTCTTGTTATTGTTTTTGTTGTTATGACAAACAGCAACTTTTAATTTCTTTATACAAAATTTAATTTCACCTCATGTAACGGCAATTAATTAACAACTGTTTATGGTAACGGCACGAAGCCATAAAGAAGTGATTTTAATTATTGCAAACCAAATTAGAGTGATGACAAAAAAAGAAACAACATATTTAAAATGAGATAGTGAAATACATACTTATGTATGTACTTAAATTTTTATGCATGTAAATACAAATGAACAAATTTATGGAAAATAAGCTTTGCAACAAATTTAAATTATCGTGTGCAACATTTCAAAAGAATTGCTTAGAAATCTATTTTAATAGAAACATTTTATACTGGAACATAACTTCGAATTATCGAAGATCTGATCGATAAAAAAAGTAAAATTATAAAATATCAGTAGTCAGTCGTAAAGCAGCTCTGGGTTGAGGAACATCTCTCGCGTCATCGTAATTATTTCTTAAGTGCGGTCAGGCTTGTGTATGTTGTTTGGCCTTCGAGAGTTTTTCGTCTCGCTCGCACTGGTTGACTGATCTGCCACGGATAACCATATAATCTTGCGGTTTTTTGTGGAATTTCTTTAACAACCACGTTGCTACTTCCTATGTGAAGGCATAGGTCGTGTACAGTCAGTCACAAAACCTTTTAAAATACTGTTAATACCATCTTAGGCATATGGTCTAGTTACCCCGCCCATATTTGTGCAACACCATATTATGCAAATTTACTTTGTATAATATGTATAATAAATAAATAAATAAAATATCAGTATATCGAGCCAAAACCGCCAAAAAAAGCTTAACCGACACATTTTTTGAAACAAAATCGATTATTTGCTATCGTAAATAATCGACTTTCTTCAAAAAATTAACTTCGAAAATTATGTCGCTCAAGCTTTTTTTGGCGGTTATGGCACAATATTTTAATATACCCCCTTAACTTCGAAATATGAAAGAAATTATTTTAAAATTTTAATAAAAATAAAAACATATAATAACAACACTTCCTTCCTATGTGAAGGCATAGGTCGTGTATAGTCAGTCACAAAAACTTTTTAAAATTCTGTTAATAACATCTTGGTCATATGGTCTAGTTACTCCGTCCATATTTGTGCAACCATATTCTACTAAATTTACTTTGTACAATATGTAATAAATAAATAAATAAAATAAATATGTAATAACATGTATTCTCCCAGCTGTATTGGAACATTGTCTTGAATTTGTTATACACGAAGTACGAAAAAAATAGTTTCCTTAAGTCATTACGAACAAAAAAAGTTAAATAAGCATATATTTGAATAATCAATGCTGATTTGGAATTTTCGAAATATGACAGATGTGCCCTTAATTATGAAAGTGGTCTGAGTCATATATTTCTTTCGTCGAGATATTTAGTAGATTACATTTGAACAAATCTAAAAATATTTTTATATTATGCAACATTTTAATTTATAGTTCTACTAGTCTCGATTAAAATAAATAATGTTGGAAAAAAATCGCTTCCAATCAGAATAGTGAACAAGAGTAGCAGCCTTATACTGTTTTCACACCCAAGGTTTAAACCTGATTTTAACGTTAAAACCATAAACAGCTGATTTTGCGCTCCTAGCGCAAGTTTGATAAATTAAGGTTTTAAACAACAGGATGTCTAATATATTTGTACAAAACTTGTTTATGTTTGTTGCTGTATTTTTTTCTGCTTTTTATAACACTTATTGGATAAACTGTACAAAAACTGTTTTTTTATATGAAAAACTCAGAAATCTCACAATGCCCTCTAAACAGGAAATTATTTCATATTTTGTAAATAAACATTTTAAAATTATGGAACTACGTACTATATAAAGTGATGAAGTGCTTGGAAATCAAGTTATTATATATTACAAATAAGAGTGCTGTATTCGGCTGGTCCGAATCTTATATACCCTTCACCAAAGTGCGTATATAAAGTATAGAGATACATTCATAAGCACATACACACATATAAATATGATTAGTGAAAAAATTTATAATTTTTTGCTCTAGTGCAATTTTTAGTAAGTGACCTCTCGGTATTTTTCGATTATATAATTTTTTTTTTCGATATTAGCAATATGTTGAATATTTTATTCTACACTCTGTATTTAAGAAATATTTTACATTCACCCTTATTTCAGTTGTCAAAAACGACGTCACGTCATACAATATCAAAAAATCAAATTAAAAAAAAAATAGTTTTATTTAGTAACTTTAATATTCAGAAAAAAAGGTCAAAGTTTCCAGCTCTGGAGCTGTGGTTTTAATTTTTGTAATTTTCTACACCAAACTTTTCTTTACAAAACGTAAAATATATATAATTTATAAAGAAAAAGAAAAAATTAATTAGACCTAGTTATATGATATATAAAATACCACAAAAAGTGTAAGTTTCCCAACCCTGGAATCATCCTTTTTGATTTTTCTGATTTCTTACAGCAATCTTTTTCTCTTAAAATTATAAGATATGTTTAATCTATAGAGAAAAAGAAATTTTTTTTAGTAAGTTACTTTTGTATAAGAAAAAAAATTGAAGTTTTCCAACCCTAGAAACGATTTTTTAATTTTTTTAATTTTGTTACTTTTTTTAGTCTGAAATACAAATTTTATTCATACTGAAGTATAAAATAAGTTAATTTAATTAAAAAAATAAAAATTAGTTTACGGTAGTTAATTTTTTATATCACAAAAAGTTTAAGTTAAGTTTCCCAACCCTGGAATCATCCTTTTTGATTTTTCTTATTTCTTGCACCAATCTCTTTCTTTTAAGAATATAAGATATATTCAATTTATGGAAAAAAGGAAAAATTTTGTTTTAGCAAGTTAATTTTGTATAATTTTTGTATAAAAAATTTAAAGTTTTCCAACCCTATTAGAAATTCCAATTTTATTCATACTGAAGTATAAAATAAGTTTATTTAATAAAAAAATTAAAAATTAGTTTTCGGTAGTTACTTTAGTATGGCAAAATAAAGTTTTTAGTTTTCCAGCTATGAAATCATCTGCTTGATTTTTCTGATTTTCAATACCAATCTTTTTCAGACTATTTCTGACACACCAGTCCAAGACCGAAGTCTTGAGAGGGACAGACGGACATCGCTTATTCGTCTTCCCTATGCATAAGGATCCAGAATACATCTACTTCATGGCTCGCTTATTAATATTGTGGAAATTACAAACAGAATGACAAACCTATATATATCCTTTTACCATTTTTTGGTAAAGGGTATAAAAAGAAAAAAAAAACGTGGTAAAATAAACAACGCACATATTTGTATCGCCTGTTTACCGATAAGCAAAAAAGCAAACAAAAATTGATAGCGATAAATCGATAAATTTTCGTTATATATATTTTAACGATACGATTATCGTTATAACCAGGGCAAGCCAAAAAAAGCACAAAAAAAAATTTTAAAAAAGTAAGCTAAAAAGCCCAAAAAACCCTTGGAAAAAGCTCAAAATAAGCAAAATATAGCAAGAAAAAGCATTAACGAAAAACACGAATTAAAATGTATTTTTATAGTTCTACAAATCTCTTGGACCTTGTTTTGTAGCAGCTGGCGACTACAATGCTAAGCATACGTTCTGGGGTTCGCGTCTTATTACCCCCAGAGGTCGAGCATTGTTCAACACTATTTCAAAAATGGGCTTGGATGTCATTTCGAGTGGGGAGCCCACTTATTGGCCTACTGACATACAAAAAATTCCGGATGTTATAGATTTTGGCGTCATAAAAAATATCTCTAGGGACTTAATTCAAGTTCAAGCTTCTCTTGATCTTTCGTCCGATCACTCTCCGACGATCATTACAATTTGTAGTCCCTTAAGAAGTAACTTACCTGACCCATATGTGAAGATGATCAATCGTGTTAATTGGCTGGGGTTCAAAAAATATCTCAGTTGTCATTGTACGGAAAACATTACGCTTAGAACATCCGATGATATTGAATCTAACATTGCCAATCTCAGCGAGAATATTAAACAGGCTGCTGAACATGCCATTATCTCCCATCCGCAGACTGGGTTTAATAAAATTTATTCTACAGACATTGAACGTCTCGTACGTGAAAAAAGAAGAGCTAGAAGGGAATGGCAACAGCACAGATCACCACAAAATAAAATCAGATTTAAAGAGTGCACTAAACGACTCCAAGAGTTGCTTGCATCTGAAAAAACTGCATCTCTTAAAAATTATCTGGAAGGTCTTGATGTCACACCAGCGTCTAATTACTCTTTGTGGCGTGCTGCTAGAAAGCTTAAAACACCCATTGAGTATAAGCCACCTCTACGCACATCTACCGGAAGTTGGGCAAGAAGCGATACTGAAAAAGGTAAAATATTTGCTGAGCACTTAAAATCCGTTTTTACGCCAAACATATATACTGGTGTTGCTGATTTGCCGAATGTAGTCGCTCTACCCCCTCAACACATAAAGTTTAAGACGCGTGATTTACAAAAATTAATTGCCGAACTAAACCCGAAGAAAGCTCCGGGTATTGATGGAATTAGTAACCAGATGCTTATGAACTTGCCTTGTATTGCAATGAGAATCCTATTATTCATATTTAATGCCATTTTACGACTGGAGTATTATCCACACAGCTGGAAGCTTGCCAAGGTTAAAATGATTCCAAAGCCGGGCAAAGATCTAACCAAGGCTGAGTCATATAGGCCAATAAGTCTACTATCAACTATGTCAAAGCTTTTCCAAAAACTGCTCAAAACAAAATTGTCCTCAATTCTAATTAGTAGTGGGTGCATAACAGACCATCAATTTGGTTTTAGAAGTCAGCATAGCACCATTCAACAAACTCACAGACTGGTTCAATTTATAAGAAGAACTTTTGAGGAAAAAAAGTATTGTTCTGCGCTCTTTATTGACGTTTCCCAGGCATTTGATAAAGTGTGGCATGAAGGCCTAATTTTAAAATTGAAGACTTACTTACCAATAAACATTTTAAATATTTTGGAAAGTTGCATTATTTCCCGTAAGTTCACTGTTGTGGAAGGAGACTTTACGAGTAGGCCTGAAACTATTTCATCCGGTGTGCCACAGGGGAGCATACTGGGACCAGTTTTATATTTGATTTATACTTGTGATATGCCTGTGAGCAGTAGTATCCATACTTCCACATTTGCCGACGATACAGCCTGCCTTAGTATGCACGAAAACCCTGATGAGGCATCCCGCAAACTCCAGGAACACATTAGTCAGATGGAGCTTTGGTTAAACTTATGGAGAATTAAAGTCAATGAACGAAAGTGTGTCCATATAACGTTCACCCTAAGAAGAGATACTTGCTCCCCCATTCGGATTAACAATCAAGTTGTTCCTCAACATTCACATGTGAAATATCTTGGTTTACACCTTGATCGACCACTTACATGGAAACATCACGTTGACTCTAAGTTAACTCAAATGAAACTTAAATTAACTCAGGTACATTGGCTGATTGGTAGAAATTCAACACTTAGCCTAGACTGCAAACTTTTAATATACAAGTCGCTTTTAAAGCCAATATGGTGTTACGGAATTCAACTATGGGGCACTGCTTCAGCTTCAAATGTAGAGAAAATTCAACGAAGGCAAAATAAAATTTTACGCATGATAACATCGGCTCCATGGTACATCAAAAATTCAAATATACATCGCGATTTGAATATGCCACTAGTGACTGAAGAAATTATAAAATACGCAGGCAAATATCTAACAAAACTCGAGTCACATCCTAATCCGCTTGCTCGTAATATTTTGAACTTTACTGGGCACATCCGCTTGAAAAAGAGAGATACACGGGCTCTAATATTCAACACTCTAGATGATGAAGCTGCTTGAAAACACTTTTTTCTTTTTGTTGCTTATCACTACTTATGTATTATTAATAACTATCACTAAGCTTATGTCCGACATTGGTCGGGCCTAATAATTTTTTAATAGACTTAAGATTTGAATACTTATTGTTAGTTCATATTTGAAGATACAATAAATAAATAAAAAACATGCATTAAAAAAAAAAATTTTTATAGTTTTTATTCAAATAAATGTTTATTACATATTACAATCATATGTTTTTTTTAAATTTTCGAATAGGAATGATATCCGATTGTCGGACAATACCGTAGAATATATAGAAAATATACGTTCAACTTCAGTCGATGTTACCGGGGCATATTTAAAAGCTAACAATTCACATGGGGATAATGTGTCAATATATTCATCTTTTTCTTTTATATTGAAAAATATGTTATTTTTAATCTTAGCTAATGTTTTGAGTCCAACATTTTTATTGAAAACTTTAGAAAACTTTTCAAAAAACACCTTATTTTCTAAAGCCTCAATTGTTTGTTTTACATCTTCTATGACGGATAAACTTTCGTGCAAAGTTAGACCTCTGCTTTCTAATTTAACTATGCTTTTGCAAATACATTCAAAATTGTCTTTAATGTATGCTAAATCAGAATTTATACTTGGGTTTTCAAATAATAATTTTTCTTTGCAAATGTCCTCTCTGCCTCTTCATTAGAAAACTCGTTTAAAACGTTCTTTATTTCCGTAAAATTATCGCAGTAATAAACAGCAGTTTTTATCCAAGATCCCCATCTGGTCGCACAAGGCTTTGGGGGTTTGCTTATTGTTGGGTACATAGAGTGCAATAAACTGGTACGAGTGGGTGCCTGAAAATGTTTAATTTTTTTTTTGATAACAAGTAAATCTGCTTTGAAATATATTACATGTTTACCTTAATAAAAACGGCTTTGCAATTGCTAACAAGGGAGTTGACATTGGCGGTATTCGACGTTTGATGAAAATGTTCTTGCGTTAGAGCAAATGCAAAATATTGTATATTTTCTTTAAAATCCAACAACAAAATACACACATAATCCAAAGAAAAGCTACGATATTTTGCATTTGAACTAACTGAGGGTGGCGTTGGCTGAAGTAGTTAGAACGTCGACTACAAAACTGAAGATCCTAGGCTCAATCCCTGTGCATTAGAGTCCCTTTGCATCAGCTGTTGTTGGAAAGTTCAAGTGATGAAGGCATAGTCACTGGTCACTGAACTATACCGACTTCAGCAGATGCTAATCCTAATGTTACATCAGAGCGCCCTCCTTTGTCGGTATTGTGTAGCATAATCATCGGCGAAGTAAAATAACCAATAAAATGGCTACTAAAAACACAGCTTCAAAATTTAATACGCCTCATTTAACACCAGAAGGCGCTGCAACACTGCATTATTAAAAAGCGTGCAAAAAGCAGTTGTAAAAAGAATGAAGCTTTCTTCTATCTCTTCCTTCACCACCTGTCTTCTATCACTATCCCTTTCCTAAAGAAGGTAACACCTAGTAATAGTAGTAGGCATTAATTGCCTGAGTGTTACTTCTCTTTAAAAAAAAAAAAAAAAAAAAAAAAACGCAAGACCATTTGCATCAAACATCGAATACCGCCATAAACAAAATGTAAACGAACAAAATCTGCGGTTCTGTGCAACCCATGGGCTAGACATGTTACGTGCAACATCTTTGAATAAAGGACTTTTAATGACCGCATTGCAGATACCATATAAGGGGCTGCATCAGTAACCACAAGCATAACATTTCTGTATTCAATACCTACATCAGTTAAATGTGTATGAATATACATATGTACATATGTATGTATATATGTAAATGTTAAATTTAAAAATGAAGCAATTTACATACATATATATATATATATATATATATATATATATATATATATATATATATATATATATTTACCTTTCGGCCATAATAACTGCAAACTATCGTTGAAAAATGCCGCCATTGAACTACCATTTGCTAAGTTAAGTAAGTAGGACTTTTCTTTTTCCGTTTCATCCAATAAACCAAACACGAAATTTGCAACCAAGCGGCTCTCACAGTCAGTAGTTTCATCTAATGACACCCAAATTTTTTTTGTTTGCTGCTTTATTTTGGAGCTTTTTCATATATGTTTCATAAAGTGTAGTAATATATTTTTTTCTTAACATAGTTTCAGAGGGTAAAGAATGATTTGTAAATTTTTCAAAAAACGATATAATGCCACGATCATTGACTTTATGCAAAGGTATATTTGCAGTCAAAAACGTTTTGCATAACTCCATATGAAATGGATTTGTAGTTGGATCATCTGAGTAGCTAGTTAACAATGACTGAGTGCTATTAACATTTTTCTTCTTTTCAGAAGCTGTTTTATGTTTTGATGTGCCAAAATGTTGTTGAACATTATATGTACATTTTCATCCCACTTATAGTACAATTACAAATTACACAAAACAAAACAGAATTGTCGACCTTTAATAATCCCGGGTAATTTTGTGCCATACGGGTATTGAAGTCTTTTTTTGCTTCTTTTTGGCATTCTATTTCTAACTTTTAAACTTTGATTTTTTTACAAAACTACAAGCGCTTTATTTTTTAATATTTTACAGTTGTTTTACAAAAACAAATTCAATGAAAACTGATGAAGTTTTATTTGAATACTCAGGCTTAAGAAAATACATAAGTAAGAAAAGGTACAACATATTAACTTATTAACAGAATGACTAAAAACCCTTCTTCTTTAAAGAAAATGATTGCCAACTTGCATAATAAGCAAATATAAGCAAGGTATATCACATAAAGCATTTCTCATAAAAAACTAAGGAAATAAGCAAAAAAAAAGCCCTGGTTATAACAATTCGTGATTCGCACTACTGTTCTCTTCATATTTAAAATAGCATTTTTACAACAATAGAACTGTAATTGCTTTTATATCAGATACATTTATATAGCAAAAGTTTTCGATCTCTTACCATGTTCAACTATATTTGGCTTTTTAGAAAATTTTATAAAGATGTCTACATAAATATAAACTTTTTTACCACCCGTTGCTGAATTAAATGAATAGAAATATGTATTCTTTATAATCGATTATTTCTGTGCGCAGACATACATATGAATGCACTCATACGTACATATATATATTAAGATAAATTATTGTATAAATTTCTTATCTTAATTTATAAACTACACGCTGTAATAATGATAATAAAAAATGCCGCACTAAATCAAAATGAACATCAGCGTCAGCATCAGCCAGCCAGCAAACATTTATGGCCAACTTGTCATACAAATCATTATTTTCAAATAGTTTTTTATTTGTTCATACAAATATTACATTATATTGTATATAAATACACATACAGACATATGTATGTACGCACGTACATACGTAAAGTAATATTTTACATTCATTTTAATCTTGCACATATTTGATGACAACTACAAATGACAGCACATTTTAGTTGACATTTTTCAGCAGCCATAATTCATAAATATGTATATGTACACCTGCCTGCTTGTAAAGTAGGGTATTTACTTAATTATACTGGTACTACATGGAGAAAAATAATCTGACATTAAAATCAAATATGATACTAGCGGTCTCCACTAGCCATGAACTTTGTATGGGCATCATGTCGGACATCGCAAATGGCTAATGGAGACCGCTCATGTCCAACTTTCGTCCATGCTCTGACATGGATGCCCGAACATACGTCTGAGCAACAATGTTCGCCATGAGATTCTTAGTCCGCAACCATTTGCAGTAGAAAGAAAAGAGACAGAACAAAATTGGTAAATATTCCATCTCTATTGCACTAACGCAAATCACTTTAATATGGCTGAACATGGACATCGCACGTATTCACCACAACAGAAGAAGTTGATAAATTTTTCGCAGTTGCTCTTCCGGCGTCATGCCCATGTCATGTCTAACCTAATGGCTAGTGGAGACGTAGGGATAGGTTGAGAATTTTTGGTAACAAAACATATTATTATGCCAAATAGTTTTTCAAATCCATGAATTGACACAAAATCAATTTCAATTACATTACATCTCTATAAGCGTTTTCACTACTTTACACATAACAACATCGATCAGCTGTTTCCTACTGTTACAGTTACATTCCATTACAGTCGGCTAACTGAACCTTAAATGTAAAAAACAACAACAGTTATTCATTGTTTCAGCAAGAATAGAGTGTTGCCACACAAGTATTTTTGACGGGGTGCAGCCAAGTTAATAATTGGTGTTTTTTTTGGAATAATCAATTTCAATCTATTTTCAATAAAAAAAAAAGTTTTAATGAATAACTAAAATAATAATTTGGGATTATTAGTGCGTTAACATTGTTTTCTGCAAAGTTTGTGATTGCATTTAATCAAATATTATTTATTTTTTATTTATTTATTATTATTATTATTATTATTATTATTATTATTATTATTATTATTATTATTATTATTATTATTATTATTATTATTATTATTATTATTATTATTATTATTATTATTATTATTATTATTATTATTATTATTATTATTATTATTATTATTATTATTATTATTATTATTATTATTATTATTATTATTATTATTATTATTATTATTATTATTATTATTTTATGTGTCGATTATGGATGGCAACCGAACTTCAGTTGTGTTATAGGGCAACTTTATCTAGTTGCGTAAAACTGATCGAAAATATGATTATGACATATCGGCAACTAAAAATAATGTAAAAGTAGCTTCCAAATATAAAAAATATAAGAGCTAACAATAATATTTGTTAAATAAAACTGAAATTGCTTATCACAGAGATGATTAGTTCAGTTAAAACAGGAGTAGTTTATAAAATTTAATTTTAAGTTTTTTAATTTGATCATCCTTTTGCCTTAGGGGCTGTTCACATATTACGTAACGCTCCAAGGGGGTGTTATTGAGGATTTGTTACGATTTAGAAAATGTTGACTGAAAATTTTTTAAAGAGCGTTTTAAAAGGGAGGGGGCGGGGGTATAAAATTCCGAAAATAGCGTGACATAATATGTGAATAGCCCCTGAGAAACTATGCAGCAATACATTATTGCAACTTGGCAACTGCAATGATCAGATGTTAGGTGTCAGTTGCCATACGAAAAACCATTTTGTTAACTAGCAAGGTAACTAAAATTCAGTTACAAGTCTTAAAAGTATTATTTTGAGCCCTTTTTACGAAAGGGACAAAAAATAATCACAAAGAAAAAACGGCTTGGGGCTAAAAATACTCCACAAAACTAATGCTCGTACTATTTCACTTAAATCTCTTTAACACGTGTTACGTCCCTTTTCACAATGCATGATTAAGATTTAACGTGAACTTTAACTGACAGTTCTACATACAAGACTTGCCGCTAAATTCCCTGCTAGCTTTTAATTGTACATTGTGAAAAGGGCCGTTATAACTAAATGGTGTCTTATGTCGATGCATCAAAACATTGTGCAAAAAGACTTTTTAAATAAGGCTCAGATGTAAATTTTCCAAAACCCCGATACGTATTTATTTTTTATTTATTCTTTTGATTCCCTTTGCAATAATTAGTCGTTGTAACCTTGTTTTTATTTGTATTGTACAGTGCAGTTTATGCATTTTGATGATAAAAAATTAGCCACATTGTAATAAAACAAATTCAACACAAATCACAATTACAACACATTCACGTCGATCTTAGATATGTACGTGTGCTGCATTAAAATGTCAATGAACAAACAGCGAGTTTCACACCACTATTGTGCCTATTATTTCATGTATTCAAATACGCAAAGATGGCTGCGGAAGTATTACGATATTTTAAACCATAAAAATACGGCATTGAGTTCCAGTAATATAATAATTATAAAAGGTGATTTTTTACTCGTTCACATATTTGAGTTCGCTACAGTAATTTTTTTCCCAACAAATTTTTCAGTTGGAAGTTGCTTTGTGGTGAATTTGGCAAACATACTTTTTCTTTTAAATTAACTCTATTTAAAAAAAAAAAGAAAGGACACCTCAAGCTATGTACAAATTGGCGAAAATAAATGGGGTAGTATCCGTAGCCACGATCACAGTACTTAACACGCATGCTTGATGTATGTTTAAACATTTCTTAGTATGTTTGACACCGACGACGCTAGCTGGAATATCAAGAAATTTAGATTTTTGGCATGCTTGTGATGCCAAATGTGACATCATTTTAATGTGTGTATAGTAGACTTGGGTCGAACTGGTTCACTAGTTCATTTCTGCTACAAACCGATGATCAAACCCATTTAAATTACATGGTTTGTGTCAAAAATGAGTCGACCGAAGTCTAGTGTATAGTATTAACCCATCAAGGCCGAACATTTTGTTACTATAATTATAGTCTTATTTTGAAGTGGTTACCATTATTCAGACAGAAAAATTTCAACTTAAAATCTACTAAAACAAGGTTAATCTAATATTTTCGGCAATGATTTTGCTTCATATGTGTTTCAAAGAAAATGTTTCCTTTTGAAATAACTTTATTTCATTATAAATTATTTACGCCAGTGTTTAAAAAACTGCAGTCGAAATAGCAAAAGTCGTAAAATTTTGATTTTTCTTCGACCTTTTTATTTTTTGACTGCCCAATCACAACCTGTTGCTCATAGCTCTTCTACTGAATCTCAAAGTGTCGTAGTTGAAGTTAATACAATAAACGAATAACTATACAAAACGAAGAGCTTCAACTGTCGACATGTTCGAAAACTTTTCGGTTTGACTGACGGCTGCTTTCCTAGAGCACAAAAGCGTTGGTTTTCAAGTGCAGGGCAGATGTATAGGAGGTGAGTTATTTTCTTCTCCTCTTGACATCCTTTTAGCATGGGTGCAAAACAAAAACAATGTCCCGTGATAACTGCTCTTATGTCCCTTATCTTTGTTTGCAGGAAGTTAATTAGCATTGAGGTGCTTTTTTTGTTGTTACATGACCATAATGTTTTGTGGAACACATTGGCTTACTATACCACCTATTTAAGGAGATGCCACAGAAGTTATCAATGCTTCCGTCCAGAAGGATAGTTATCGTTTAAGCCTTCAAAGTTAACAGACGTCCTAGCGGAGTTTCTTTTATATAGGTACGTACTAAACAAAAAAAAATATATTCGCAATACATAAACGCGTAATATTCGTAATACATATACCCGTAATATTCGGAATAGTACGCTATTGATTGTGATAAATACGAGAAAGCTTTATTTACTTTATTAATTTTTTTTTAATAGTCTGCAATAAGAAAACCAAAAAAAAAAAAAACCGAAAACAAAGTAACATTAGGGACCACAACAACTTTAAATATTCTTTAGATACACACTAACTGCCTTATTTATAAAAAATACTTCCGTTTAATAAGAGGTTTATAAAACACATTTTCTATGGAAATTTGATTAATAAACCTTTTATAAAACTAAAATATTTTTTATGAATTACACCTTAAATATGTACGATCATAAATAAAATTTACAAACAATTTATTTGAAAAGTTGAAGTTAAAAAAAATACAAAATACTTGACTTGACTCCAGGATTCGAACCTGCGATCCTCCGACTGCAAGACTAGTACACTGCCTATCAGCCAGCAGCAGTTTGTCGGTTGTTTACAAACATCAAAATACAACAACAATACAAAAACAACTCACACAACTAAGCACAAAAGCCGTATTGCAGCTATAAACAAAGCAAATAAACACCAACAACATCTATCTATCTATCTATATAATTAATAGGAGAACATGTTTTTTGTAATCCCATTTACGCTGGTACCACTGCACCGATTTTAAAAAGATTTATATGGTTTTAAAGGATTTTTTATACAGATGTGCAGAATCTATATTTTGTTGAAATCGGTTCAGTATTTTGGGAGCTATAAGCGTTTAAAGTTGCTACTACTACATGCAAACATATTACACACGCATTTATTAGCTTACAACTAAAAAAGAACCAAAACATGAGTGTGTGTGTGTGTGTGTGTGTTTGTAGTATTTCTCTTGATCTAACAATTTTTTTCTCTTATTTGTTGTTGTATGAAAGCCATAATACTTAAAAGAAGAGAGTTGAATAAATTGAATTAACTTGGTTAAAGGGATTTTGTTTATGTTTTTTTAATTTCATGTATTATTTAATTATGCTTGCATATGTATGTAAGTTTGTGTGTGGCTGTGTTTTAATGAATTTTTTATGACGTTTAGATACATTTTCTTTGAATCTTAAATTATTTACATATTGATTCTAGAATACGGACGAGTGTGTCGTCCGTTTGGTATATCTAGTATGTATTATTTCTTGTAAATTTTAAAATATTTTTTATGAATTACACCCTAAATATGTACGATCATAAATAAAATTTACAAACAATTTATTTGAAAAGTTGTTGTTAAAAAAAATACAAAATACTTGACTTGACTCCAGGATTCGAACTTGCGATCCTCCGACTGCAAGACTAGTACACTGCCTATCAGCCAGCAGCAGTTTGTCGGTTGTTTACAAACATCAAAATACAACAACAATACAAAAACAACTCACACAACTAAGCACAAAAGCCGTA
This sequence comes from Tachina grossa, assembly GCA_949987645.1. NCBI lineage: Eukaryota > Metazoa > Arthropoda > Insecta > Diptera > Tachinidae > Tachina > Tachina grossa. The sequence continues at coordinate 119,110,587 of OX465278.1, read as the reverse complement.
TTGCAGCTATAAACAAAGCAAATAAACACCAACAACATATGTATTATTTCTTGTAAATTTAATAAGATTTGAATGAATTTAAAATAAACTTTTTGCATGGTGATTTTAAATTGGTATTTTTTTCTGTGTGAAGAAGATAAAAATGAAAAGTCATATTGTTTATGCCGTTGCTCCATTTTTAACGCATATAGGAACGCCAAAGTAGTGCATCCATATTTCCATTAACTTCTATGAATGTAAGAAACTAGCAAAAAAAATATTTTTTTAGTGTAAAGATGCATTCAACGTGCACCTATGTCTAGTCTTCCTACTCATAATACTTTTATCATCGGTATTTCTTACAATGCACTTATCTTACTCATTGTTCAAATCTGTCGTCAGCAAATCGAAATCCGCCACAAATGGTTAAAATCATAATATTTTCAAATATTAACTCACTATCGTTATGGTTAGAGGAATTTTTAAATTCATAAATGTGCCTAATAATGTCATAGAATAATGTGCACAAATATGTTTTAATTGCAAACAAAAACAAACAAATTAATAAGAAGTAATAAATAAATATTTTGCTCACATCTAACAAGTTGTTAGTTTTTATTCGAGAACTTGTACATAGCAAAAAAAAAATATTGAACTTGTACCATTACTAAGAATTAAAAGTAGAAAACAAGATTTTATTTTTCTTCACAAGAGAAAAAAGTGGTTTTAAAACTAAATTAATTAATTTAAATTCAAATTAAATTTATTTATTTATTTTATTAACCAACATAATTGAATAACATGAAAATATGGAAAATTTTGACATTTTGTTTGAAAAGTAGATAAAATGAATTAAACATTTTTTTTTAAGAAAAATAAAATCAATAAAAAAGTTTACACAAGCACAGTGCATTTTAATCATTAATTAATCAAAACAGTAGTGCAATAGAAAAAAAAAATAAATAAAAATGCGAAATAGCAGCTGTACGAACGACGTCTATTGGTTTGACACGTGAAATGAAGCGGTATAAATATGAAGTTGGTTTTCAGCAGGAAATTGTGTCTAGTAATAAAAAATTATGCTTCGTTTAAAGATCTGAGAATTAAGAAAAAAAATCTGCAAAGTACATTTTGCAACATTTATGCGATTGCGGCTGTTGCTAACCTGTCTGTGTGCAAATATGTTTATAAGTGTATGTCAGTTTAGTTTTTTACAGCTTTTGACTTCTGACACGGCTACACACAGGTGGTCCCACGATCGAATACATGTATGAGAAACAGTGAAATAAATTTATGATACGTTATTTATTAAAAAAAAACACACATTTCTACTCTTAAGATAAAAACGCACTGAACGACGCAAAAAAAAAATATTAAGTGTATTCACGTCAACTATTGTAACTTAACAAATTTTTCGATGCGAGCAACCATGCGCATTGCACTTTTCATCTAAAAAATAACCTATCTTCACTGTAAACACTTTTGGCACCATAACTTTTAAGTGCGACGCTTTTCGGAAACATTTTTGTTGAGAATAAATAGAAAAACATTTTTCCCGCACCTTATTGTTGTATTTAAAAATGTAAAAAAATTTAAATACAACAAAAAGGCAATTTGAAATTTTAACTTCTGAAGTTGAAAAAAGTCCCACTTATGCAAAAACGGGATTTACACTGTGACTTTTTACTGTGACTTTTCTAGAGTTTATTGACAAACGGGATACAAAGGCAATCAAAGGGGTAGCAACACAAAAGAGAATTGAAGAAAAATGCTGGGGAAAAAGTCATCGTGTAAATCCCGTAAAATCAGTTTTAAAGGAGTATAAAACCCCTGAACTTCGACCAGCTTTCGGAAAGGAGTTGCAGAAAAAATAAATACGTGAGGACCCCCCGGTTCGCGATTAACACGGTTGGCGCAAAGTAAATAAAATAAAATCAGATTATTAAATTTTTTATGAGAAATATATGAATATAAGTAATAAGTATGGAAGTACTTGAATTTCAAAATAAAAAAGCTGGTGAACAACAAAAATAGGTTAGGTTAACAGGTTGACGAGGAAAGAGAGAAGTATTTGGCTCACTTGGGTCCATTTAATTTAGCTACCTTTGTGCTACCTGCGAGGCAGAGAGCGTTAGAATAAAGAAGAGCAAAAGAAAGGAGAGCAATATTTACAAGGTCCGCTTATGGTCGTGCTGAAATTCCGGTAGTTGGAGTTAGCGGTTGAACCATCCACAGCTCTTAATAAAGAAAGCAGGGGTCAAATTACGGCACTCGTTATCGAACGAAATTGCGAAATATTTCAATAGAGTTTATATGGAAATGTTTCGTAATTTCGTTCGATAACGAGTGCCATAATTTGCCCCCAGCTCTTTAAGGTCAACCACTGATAATTCCGAAAGGGCACTTAAAATTTCCTTTCCTAGAGCGCAAAAGCGTTGGCTTTCAAGTGCGGGGCAGATGCATAGGAGGTGAGTTATTTTCTTCTCCTCTTTCCATCCTTTTAGAAATGATGCCAAAAGCAAAATGTTCCCTGATAACTACTACTTTGTCCCTTATCTTTATTTGCAGGAAGTTAATTAACATTGAGGTCCTTCTTTTGTTGTTACATGACCGTAATGTTTTGTGCAACACGTTGGCTCACTATGCCACCTATTTTTGGTCCATTGCCGAGAGTGCATCAGTTAGACGCTTCCAACAGGAATTTAAAGGGATGCCACAGAAATTATCAATGTCTCCGTCCTGAAGTATGGTTATCGTTGAACCTTGAAAGTTAATAGACGTCCCAGCGGAGTTTCTTTTATATAGGTACATACTAAACCAAACAAAATAAAAAAATATTCGTAATACATACACGCATAATATTCGGAATAGTACGCTATTGACTGTGATAAATAAATAAGCTTTATTTACTTTATTACTAACTCATATACTAATTCATATACATATGAGACCTTCTCTGAGAAAAGGGACAAACTCATTTCATCTTATTTTACACCCTTTTAGGTACCAGAATCCACTCTTAAGTCCAAACCCGTTTTTTGACACGCTAGGTCCCTTTTCTCGGAGAAGGTCACATATGTATATATGTATATCGTTACCTTAATATAGAAAGGTAATCAGTAGAATCTCACAAATGAGAAACAAATATGTGCGGGGGGCACTTTAAATTTCTGAAAAGTTCGAATTTCTGGAAATTTTTTTTACAGAAAATTATAAAATTATACTAAAACTAGTTATCTAAGCTTTATTTTAACACAAAACAGTTTTTTATTTATTAACATTTAATTAATTGAACATATTAAATTCATAGAAAAACTTTTAAAAGTTTTAGCGCTATGCTCTTTATGCCAGACACAGGAGCTGGGACGTGATTTTCGTAACAAAAATAATCGACACTATTACAGTTATAATTTGTTTGTTTGTTTTTATAACTTTGTTGACATTTTTTGTTCGTTTACGTTTTCTTAATTTTTCTCTGTTCGTAAAGAAGAAGATGTCAGATGACTTATTAACAAGAACTTTAAAAAACATAAGGTATTTTTTACGTTTGCTTGACATTTATTTTTTCAACATTCACACGTATGAACACTTGACTTTGACCTTCAGTCATCAACTGATCCAAATTTGTACAAGCATATTAAATTTCACATACATATGATCGAATTGTACAAACCACGAAATAATGCTGTTCTAATTTTAGAGCGTTTAATTTGGGTTTTCGCTTATTTAGTTCAAAGTTATAAAAAAATATTTTCTAGTGGAAATAAAAAATGGCCGGTTCTAATGGCTCGAATATGTAAGGCTCTACTGTAAATCATTCTTTTTTGAAATCGAGTTTTTTATTTATGTTTTTCGATAGCAGAAAATGTATGAATGTATCGAAACATGCAAAAATACTGATTTCAAAAAAAATAATGAGTTAGGGCCTTTCTATATTAAGGAAACGATATGCTCATAAATATTTAAATATCGCTCATTTAATTCAATAGTGTCATGATTCAAAAAATAGCCTCTTAGTAAAATATGTAATACTGCGGTTTCAGTTGAAGTACATATGACATGTTTTATAGTGTGAAAGCTATAAAAAATAATTTCTCTGCACTGAAATGCAAATTATTCTCAATAATTTTGACGTATTTTTGGATCCAGGCAATATATATATATATATATATATATATATATATCAATGGCAACCCACCTAAAATCATTGGAAACTATACAAATTTTCATTTCTTTCGCATTACAAGATTTCGATATAGATTTCTTTAAAAATTGCGGGTTCCTTCCTATTTTAACTAACTTTAAAGCGAGCATGTTAAATGGATTGTCACCTTTGATTAAGTTTTTATAAATTCTTGTTATTTTTTTATAACAGTTTTGCAATATTTGTATAAAACCTGCAAGCTATTGACTTGACCTGTATCAATCTTAATTGAATTTAAGCAATTTCTTTTTAAAAATAGTTTAGAAACGTGAAGAAGTAAAACATTAATGGAAACACAGCAATCGTGAATTTCAACAAAACAAAATTATCAACCGTTTGTCGCATTAAAACAACAACATATAACTAAAGTAAAAGTAAAATCTTAACACGCGCACATGATTTTTGGTGGCCATACCTTTTTTTTTTTTTTAATCTTAAATTTAGTATTTAAAACCTTATGTCCAACTTATAAAAACGAAAAACATTTTGAAATTCGTCAAACAGTTGAAAGGGTGCCATCAAAATGTCAAGATCATTTAAGAGTGCTACAGTTTGGCTGCTTTTAAGTTTAATACAAAATTCCCATCAGGATGTAACGCACTTCTTTGCTCAAGCACCGGATTTTAATTATTTTCAACATTATCATCATCCTTTGCCGGTGCAGCAAGCACATATACCAGTGACCTTTCAGTCAGAATTATCCCCGCATTATGGAGCATCGCCTGTGGCAGCTGACTCAGCAGGACTTTATCCTAAGCCAATAGAAGCTTCAGAAATTATTACGCCCGCACCAGTTGCTCCGGTTTCCTCGAGCAGTGAACTCGTATTACCGGAGATTGTTGAAAATCGCAGTGCAAAGGATCGTAGGAATTTTATACCTTTCCTTAAGCAATATCTACCACCAGTGCCTGAAGAGAGACCGAATTACGAAAGTCCACAAGAGGGGTAAGGTATTTTGGTTCATAATTGATTTTATATTTTTGGATAAGAATCTCATATGGAACAAAGTCATAGAAAAACAGCGTCTTAAGGTTCAATCAGATGTGCCATACCCATAACCATAAATATATTTGATTCACCCATTAATGCTGCCATAACCATATATTTCATTTGATTATTAATTTCAAAGGTGCGAGAGCAAATGTGTCTAACCAGTAAACAGCTGTTTACGGTTACGGCGAAAAACCAAAATTCAATTGGTTTCTATGGTTATGGTTATGACTATGGCGTTATGGTTAGTAACCTGTAATCAAATAAAGTGTTGCCTATACGCTTGTATGGTTATGGTTATGTGAGATTTAATTGAACCTTAAAGCAGACAATTGTAAAGGTAGAAGTACATAACAAGCGTCAGTTCGTCGACGAGGATCGCATGAAAAATGGCAAGTTACATAATACGCGTTATAAACACATTTTTATCAGCTTTTGTACTTATTTTTACATTGAAAAATGAACTTGCAAAATTTTAAATTAATTTTTTGCATCCGATACTGTGTGTTTTTCAAATTCTTCAATAAGTTTTTCCTCCATGTTTCTAATTTTTTTTAACTGTTTCTTTTGCATTGGCGATTAGTTGTCAAAGCAACACAACGCGTTAAAATGCATGAGCCAAAAAATCATGATGATGGAATGGTGGTAAATGGGTCCTCATCGGGAGCAAAACTAGGGAAAAACTAAGCAAAACCCACAAAAATCTTCACAACTGTTCCTGAGTTGCTCCTAGAGGGGTAAAACTTAAAACCGACCACCACTAATATTTACTACCTCCTCCATATTTTATGCAAATACCAACCCCCTATCTGCACTCCTTAGGGGGGTCCCATACAAAATATTATATATATATTATATTATATATTATATATCATATATTATTTTATAGAATTACACCCCAGCGCCCCAAAAAGCCCCAGAGTAATCCTGGAGGTGTCATATATATAATTTATAAAAAAAAAGTTTTATTAGGAATATAAAAGCAACTCTCGCTGAGTTGCTCCTCTAGGGTAAAACTTAGCACTGACCCCCACTAATGCTTCCCCACACCATTTTTATGAATACACCGGGCTCGCATTGAGAATTTTTAAATTGTGCCAACAACTTTCAAAAATTGTACTTATTTTTACCTTAATTGTACTAAAAAAATTTTTTAGTTCAAATTACATATTTTTATTTGTTTTTATTAAAATAAGCGACTTTGTTCTAGCTACCGAATCGTTTTCAAAAATTTGCTTGTAAGTTGGAATGTGAAAGCATATGATTACACCTGTTTAAGTTGAAATTTAAGATATACAAATTAATAGCATATGCTTATCATCCGAATTTACAACAAAAATTATTTGGAAATGGACTGTGCGTTTTGCTTTCACAATGCGGTTTTCAAGTAAGAAGAATATGAGTTTCATTGTTCAAAAGTGAAAATTGACATATGCAATCGTCAAATGTACTAAATACTTTGCGAGTTTGAATAGTACCTAAAAAAGTACAATTGTACCAGCTTTGCCATCCCTGGAATACACTAACCCACTATCTGCGCTCCTTAAGGGGGCTCCCATACAAAATATTATTTTTTATACATTTACGCCTCCCCCTCCCATCAAGCTAACTAGGCCCAGAGTGTCCTTAGAGGTGTAAAATACATGACCAACATCAAATTTTTGGTACACTAACATTTGTTAAAACATACCTAACCTTTATCTTCAATTATTAGGGTTTCCCCATACAAAAATGTATAATTTCTAAAAAAAAAAAATTTGTTGTGCAGCTTTTTGATCCCAATGATCATTTACCACCACTACGCTCCATGCATTTTTTTCTAAACTCTACAAAATTAGGGGTATTGAAATGAAAAAGTCTTGCACTATTACACTCCTAATGTACATATATGTACATTTAAATTATTTTTCTAGCGGTCACCATTACGATCCCTTTAATGGCGGATACATCTATCAGAAACCTACTACTACCAGCACAACCACTACAACGCCAAAGCCCGCAAACGGTATAACAGTGGAAGATCCACCATCGTTCATATCACCCGGTGATAATGATCCAGTTATACTACCACCCATTAGCAATGACCCGTTTGAGGAACACGATCTGTTACCGGCACCAACGCAGGGTTATGATTATCATGCCCCCTCCACTTCCATCATAGTGGCAGCAGCTGATACACCAATCAATCAGCCGGCTTCGACACCTGCCGCCGCTTATTTGCCGTCCGCTAAAGATCAGCAAAACTCGGATAGCATGATACCTTTGCGTTTGCGCGTCCATGAGATGCGTTGTCTGCCACAACAGCCCAAAACAAGTGGTTACTTTAGGGCAGTTTTAAAAATCGACAGTTTTCTAAGTGCCGCTCCGAGTGTGGATAATGATTCCAGTGATAAGAGATGTGAGGTGAAATTACATAAGAGTTATGTGGTCATTGATATGAGGGGGGAAGATTTCACACGCTGCGGCGTACAACAGTGTGGAGGAGATTTATGCTTGCGTTTAAGGTTTCCCGCCATCAGGGGAATGCGTACCAGTTCGGACAATATATTGACTTTGCACTGCAAGTCCCAGAGTAGAGTGGCCGTTAAGACACATGCCCTGAAAATGGGCGTGGCAAATGATGTGTAAGTGTTTTCTGTTTTCATTATTCAATAACGTAATCTATATATGTATGTATATTAACAAATTTCAGTCAATCTCGCAGCATTGGCACTTATGCCAAAGGAGGTACTCAAAACTCTTTTCGCACTCATGTGGAATTGCTAAGAAAAACTCCTCAGGGCTATACCAGACATTTGAAATTGAATGAAGCTGTCCAGCTAGGAGAGGATTTAGTTTTAAGGGCTCATGTTTTGACGGGCGATGGTATGATTAATAAGTATTAAATTTATGATTTTTAAAACTAATGCAACCGTTTTTTTTTTGTTCAAGGTTGGAACTATACGAAACTAACTGATGTCAGCTTACAAAGAATCTCACCATCTGGTGAAATGCTTAATAATGTTCAATTAATAACCGCTCAAGGTTGTCTTAATCCTTCCATGAAAAGTGTATGCAATCAGGCGCCCACTTTTGATGCACCACTGGGCCATAAGCTACTCTTTAAGGCGGTAATGTTTCAGGGTATGCGAAGTGGAGAGGAATTGATATTGTCCATGCGTATTACCGGCTGTTTGGAACATTACGATTGCTATGTCAATGCCGAACAGTGTAACAACTTTAACACGTCCAATTTAAAACGACGCAGGCGGGAAATGTTTAATTCATCAGCTTATAATAATAATAATACAGAAATATCGGAAATTTCAAGAATTTCTTTTCGAGTTACAATGCCGGAGGATAAATCACCTGTCAACGCTTTTCCCACTGACAGCTTTTTCAAGGCGCAACCAAAGTCGTTAGTGTTATTTAGCTCTTTGGGTTTTGTAGCACTTTTAATGTGCTTGGGCATATTTGTTTCAATCAAATTTAAACAATTTTAATTTAATACCACTAAAAACAATTAACATTAATGCCACAATAATAATTTATGAGATATTTTTATACTTTATTAGAGTTCCCCCCCCACCCAAACCAAACAAACTCTAAAACATGTTGCCAAGTTGTATTAAACCAAAAATATTTTTAATTTTTTGTAGTCAAAATGTTAATTGTACGACAGGTTGGCCGCAACGACTATGATTTATTACTACAATACTTTACTTTTAATATACATATTCCAAAACATAAACAGTTCATAAATCTTCATAAAATTTACATACACATGTATATGTATCTTTTTCAAAGTTATTAAAATAATAAAGTTTGTTTGACATTTACATATGTTAAAGAAGTGTTGTAAAACTTAATAAATAAATCATTTATGTAGAAACATATGTTCATATATCAATGCCAATGTATGTCAATATATCAAGTTTTACAATGCATCTCTACTAATAGAATGAGGTCATTTCAACTTGCGAGTGACCAGACCAGATTTGAGAAACGGAATTGAAATAAACTAAAATAACTAATCCAATTCATAATATCGTGCCATAACTGCCAAAAAAGCTTAAGCGACATAATATTCGAACTTAATTTTATGATCATAAATAATCGATTTTCGTTAAAAAAAAAACTAAGTCCAAAAATTGTATCGGTTAAGATCTTTTGGCGGTTATGGCTCGATGTGTGCCATATGAATTAAATTTTATTCTTATTATTATGTTATTCAGCTTTACTAACCTTAGGTCTTCAAAATTATGTCCACATACATTAAAAAAAATTACACGAAATTTTCCTAAAATCTGAAAAACTATTAGAAAAAATGTATACGAATTTTTCTTAAAATCCGAAACAACTTTTAGAAAACTTGTGTATGATTTTTTAAGAAATAATTAATAAATATCTAACAATTTTTTTGTTAAGAAAACTCTACGAAAATATTTAATTTTTTTATTGAAAAAAAAAACAAAAAATTTGCCAAACGTAAAAATTTTTACCCTGAAAAAATTCTAAAAACAATTCACAATTCTTTTATTAAAATACAGTTTTTTATGGAAAACATTCCGGGAAAAAATTTTAAAAATTATTAGAGCTATAGAATTTCAAAATTTTTATGGAAAAATACTCGCATATCAAGAACCGGACATTTTCATATGTTTCAAGCACCACGAATTTATAAAATTTTCTATGCAAAAAAAATTTGTAAAGAATCTAAAATTTTTTAACAAATATCTCAGAATTTTTTTGTAAAAAAAATATATGAAATACTGAAGTATATTTATTTGACATGTCTTTATTTAATTTCAAAAAATTTTTTTGGGTTGAAGTCTACTGACGACTTTCACAAGCGGGAACGAAATGCATATAGACAATTGCTTAACCATAAAAACAAGCCAATTAAAAAAAATATTTTAAGTCTAAACGTTTTCTTTAGAAAAAAATTCTAGAAATCAACAAATGTTTATATGAGAAAAGTTTTTTTTTTGGAATCTATAAGCTTCTCTTAATATATTTTCTTTAATTTAAAAAATTTTCAGATCATTAAAATGTATATATATTTTTTTTATATTTGAAAAAATTGCGAGTTATTAAAAAATTATATATGGAGAGCTTATATTCAAAATACGTCAACTCAAATTTGGTCAATTTGATCAGTTTCCGATGGCAAATAGCTCCCCCATGCAGGTATAAATTTCGAATCAAAAAAATTATTTTTTCCCCGTTTCATATCGATTTTCTTTTTATTCTGCTACCTGAAAGTATAATTTTTAACAAAAAAAGAAATGCTTTATAAAAAATAAATGGTTTTCTTATTTTACACAACATTTTTTTTCTTTTGTCATTTACAGGTTTTTAGTATGAAATTTAGCAAAATTGCACCTGAAAGTTTCCCTGAATTTTTCTATAAAATATTCTCTAAACCCTAGTACTCCGTTCGAAGTTGTGAAAAATTTTCAGTAACATTAATCATTTCGCGTGAAACATTTGTCATGTACTAAATGTAGCCCAACTCGCGAAAAAAGTACTGCTCATATTGTTTCACAGCTGAAACTAAAATGATGCCAGAGTAATTTTGCATGGAAAAACATGCTGCCAGATAGATTTTATGTGTTTTTCTCAATAAGAACAGAGTGTTCTACTTTTGCGAATTTATTTCGCAAATAATTCATATCAAATACTTCTACAGCATTTCGCACGAAATTGTGAACAGAATACCAGGCTTAAGACATTCATCGCACTAGAAATTGCATATTACTACAATGCATCATTTTTCTTATATGAGTACATAAAAATAGTTACATATGTACATTAAATCCTTGCCAGTAGGGTACAATTTTACACAAGTGTTTAGAAAAAAAAGTGATTGCCATAAATAACAATTTTCGATTCATGTTTATGTTTGCGATTAGAAATGCACATGTCATAAATTATGTGCTGAACATGTGTGTCTACTTCGTGCAAGCAGTATAAAAGAATGCATTGTCATACATTATAAAAAATAACAAAAATTAAAAATTTTAAAAACCCTCGACTTTTTTCAAAAAAAATGTTACATCTTCTAAACGGCTGGACCGATTTTCTTCAAACATAGCATAGAACCCTCTCGATCAAGTCACCTTTCAAACAGCAAAAACTAGATGAAAATCGGTCTAGCCGTTTGTCTTGTACGTGGACACGGACAGACACACAGATCCACAGACACACACTACAAACTTATAACACCCCTTTTTTTATCGTGCCATCGATTTTTCGATAGCTTTTGGCATACGACATATCATAAAAATCATTTTCGAGGCGCCAGAATTTAAATTTTTTTTACTTTTTTTTTTTTTGTTTTTTGAGTTTTTTTAGTAGGTATGTAATAAAAATACTCGGCTAATTAATAGGCGGATTTTGTAAAATATTTCGTTTCTAAACGTTTCAAATTTGTATGAAAAAATAACGAAAATTCGTTTAAAAAAAATATTTTTTTCATACAAATTTCAAAACGAAAAAATCGTTTGAATTTACAAAATTTGGCCTTAAATTTTTTTAAATAATCGTATAAATAAATTTTTTTTTTGTTGTGGTGGAGTTAAATATTGATATGCAATAAATTAATATGATGCAAAATATTTATTTTAAATTTATTGGCGCTATAGATGAAATCTGCATATTATTTGAGAGACCGACAAAACTTCCACCTAGAACGTTCGTATCTTAAGTCTTTTGTTTTATACTGTTAAAAAAGTAAAAAAATCCGAGTATTGTTCTTAAAAAAAAATTAAATTCAGGCACCTCGAAAATGATTTTTTTTATATTTCGTGGTGGAACTTATTTTCCTCTTGCCAAAAAGCTATCGAAAAATCGATGACACAACATCGATTGCAAAATCGACCCACCCTATATATGTATGTATATATGTATATGTATATATATGTATATATATGCATGTACTTAAAAAAATGGCAACCCTATTCTTGTGCTAATGCAAGCCACACACTTTGCGACCGTTCCCTCTAGCCAACCTAGAACCATATGTCTCTATGTCAATACTCTTTCTCCAGCGACAATTGCACTAGTTAAAATGTCGACAACTTTTCTTTTATGCGCGAGTTGAGAAAGGTTAGAGATGACAGTTCTAGTGTATTTCTGCTGATATTGTCAATGAACGCGTCAATAGTTTGTTTTTCTTTTTTATTATGTTGTGCAATAATATTAAATAAATATATGTAGACGAGCGTCACTAAAATCTACGAGTGAATCTTCGGCTCAAATATCTCCATATGGTCGTAAAAGAACTACCTTCTCAATAGTGCTAAAGTGTTCTGAGAGATTTTGAATGACAACCCTATGTTATTTGTCAACAGGCATTTGAATTAGCTGGGGTACAATTAGTCAGTAGCACTATTGACAATGTCATTAGAAAATCACTATAACTTTACTATTGACAACGAGAGATGATATATCGATATTGTAGACTAGAGCCCCTAAAATTTACTAGTGAATATTTGGTACCAATGTCTCCATGTGGTCCCGAAAGAACTACTAAGTGTGTAGTACTATAGTCTAGTGGTGGATTTTCAATGACAAGCTAATGTTAAATGTCAATAGATGATTACATTGGCTGGGGTACACCTGGTCAGTAGTACTGCTGACAACACCACCAGTAAATCACCACAATTTCACTATTCGCACTTTCTGCAGGGTTGGTACAAAACGTTGCTTTACCAAATTGTGTGTTTTGCTCACAAAATATACAACAACGTTTAGAACGTTAAACCTTAATTTCATATAAAAAAATTAGAGTACCATGATATCGGTTACTATTATGTCGATGATTTTTTGCTGCAAAACAAAGAAGAACGTGAAAAGCAAATAAATTATTTGGTCAAAGGAGTGGTTTGTAAAATAAAAAGAAACATATTCTAACAACAAACTCTTTAAAACATTAATTACCTCATAAACAAAAACATAATAACTTGAGAATGTACGTCAAAGCAAAATTTCCATGCAAGTTTTGACTAAAGAGCACTTGAAGTTCAAATTAATTTTTTTTTGGATACGGCCTCTAAAATTTGCAAATAGATGACAGACGAAAAATTTAACCACCTTTTGTCAGGAGTTTCAATGAAGATCCCTGCAGGCAAACTTGTATAAAATTCAATAAAATTAGTTATGTCTGCTGAAATTGTATAGCCTGCCTATACAACTGATTCGATCACGTTTTTTCAATTTGAGATTATGGCAATCGATATCGAACAATATTATTGCATTGCTAGATGGCGAATTGAATTGGGTTGCATTGAACCCCTTTCATTAATACAACGACAAAATTCATTAATAAAAAAATGAAACATTACATTATATTAATGCAAATTTCATTAATGGAATGAAACCTTTGTAGTGGTTAATATTTTACAACTCGTAGTATCATTAATGTTACGAAATAATTTTCATTCGGGTAATACATGTTTTTGTAAAGAGTTCATACAAAATAAAATATTTTATTAGTGTTGTTTATGGGAATTGTTACAATTTAAGTTTAAAATTTTTAAACGCACTAATAATCCCAAATTAATATTTTACTTATTAAGTAAAATTTTTTTTTTATTAAAAATACATTGAAATTGATTATTGAGGGGTTTAGCTGGATCCCATGCATATTTCACTGTTGCTAATGCAGATCCTCAGGGAACCTTTACCCAAAGCTTCTTAGAACAACTAGAGTTATTATATTATAAACTTTCATTTAAACAAATGAGAAGCTCAATAACAAATAACAAAGTTGAAACAAGAACTCAACAATCAACATGTTTTTTATTTTCTTACTTTACCATTGCTACATTGGCTGACTTTTTTTCAGCTTCAAATTGTAGTCGTAAGAGTATGTAAAAGAAAATAAATGTAAATAACAACAACAGCTATTTAAGAATAGAGTGTTGCCACACAAGTATTTTTTTGACCGGGTGCAGTCATGTTAATCATTAGTGTTGTTTATCGGAATTGTTACAATTTAAGTTTAAAATTTTTAAACGCACTAATAATCCCAAATTAATATTTTACTTATTAAGTAAGATATTTTTTTTTATTAAAATACATTGAAATTAATTATTGAGGGGTTTAGCTGGATCCTATGCGCATTTCACTGTTGCTAATGCAGATCATCAGGGAACCTTTACCCAAAGCTTCTTAGAACAACTAGAGTTATTATATTATAAACTTTCATTTAAGCAAATGAGAAGCTCAATAACTTTTTTTTTACAATTTGAAGCTGAAAAAAAAGTCAGCCAATGCAGCAATGGTAAAGAAAATAAAAAACATGTTGATTATTGAGTTCTTGTTTCAACTTTGTTATTTGTTTTAAGCTTCTCATTTGTTTAAATGAAAGTATATAAAATAATAACTCTAGTTGTTCTAAGAAACTTTGGGTAAAGGTTCCCTGATGATCTGCATTAGCAACAGTGAAATGCGCATAGGATCCAGCTAAACCCCTCAATAATCAATTTCAAGGTTTTTTAAATTATAAAAAAAAATATTTTACTTAACAAGTAAAATATTAATTTGGGATTATTAGTGCGTTTAAAAAATTTTAAACTTAAAATATTTTAAATTGATTATGTGACATGAAAGAAGATCAAAGTATCAAACCACAATTGTAATTAATCTAGAGTTAAGAAAATTATAGTTTTGTTGCAACTTTAATGCAATATTTTCGTAACTACAATGAAGAAAACTTCCTGATGCTGGCTAGTAGACACTGTGTTAGCCTTTTAGTCTCAGGTTCCAATCCTGGAGACAAGTCAAAGTATTTTTTTTAATATATATATTTATATATATTTATTTATAAGTTATAACTTTTCATTTAAAATATGAAAATGTACGTTGCTTAATAAAAAACATGTCGTTACATGAATGAAAATATTTTTGTGTATATATGACATTTTTTCAGCTCATGAAACAATTTTCGTAATGCGAATGCAACGCCCATTGGTTGAAAATTAATGACAAAATCATAAATATAGTGTCGAAATCCGTAGTCTCAAACTGAAGAAACTTGTTCGAATCAGGTCGTTACCGAAAGCGACGATTAGACCCCATATCTTTTTAATCTTTCGTACAACCGATACACAGCTTCATACTCGTACAACGACCTCACACACTGTACAATCTCATGTACAACCTGCTCAAGTCGTACCAACCATCGCAAAGTGTGTATTATGTGGCTTGCTTAAAAAAGAAACACAGCTGACTAGAGAGTAAACAATAGAAATTTGAAGTTCATTTGTTTTAAAAAAATTTAATTGCGTTTTTATTTGAAGAATAAAAAGTGTGATTTTGCTGAAAACAAGTAATGTTTGTGTGAGTGTATGTTTATTGTTAGTATTTCATTTGTTTTGGTGAACTTTTATTGAACATGACTAGAATTTTTTAAACGCCCACCTTGACGTTTATGACAAGACAAACCTTGATATACAAACCAAAATAAGTTGACAACTGTTACGTTTAATGTTACCACTTATAATCTATGAGTCGCATTCCAAAAGCAGGCCGCACGACTACGGCTGCAGAATAGAATAGAAAACAAAATTAAAACATGTAAGATGCTATATTGGGCAGTGCCGATTCTTAACCCTTCACAGACGTACGTATATGGAATATATACATACACACATACATACATACATATTTGTTTTGTGAAAAAAATGTATCACGTATTTTTTGCTCTAGCACAATTTATAATGAATGATATATGGGAATTTTTCGACAAAAGAATTTTGTTTACATTACATTATTAATATTTCCTCTTTTTTAAACGAATGAGGAGAAATTAATTAGAGAGGTTTTTAAGATATCAGCACTTTCTAAGGAAATTTATTCACCCACATCTAAAGTGACTTGAATCTGCATATGTATATATACGAGGGCGGATCAATAAGTCGGTGGCTTGAATGAAACAGTTTTTTTTTGCAAAGCAAAAATTTATTTTTCAATATAATCTCCTTTTAACTCAATATACTTAGTTCAACGTTTCTCCAGTTTTTGTATCCCTTCCAAAAAATAATAATTTTCGAGGTCCTTAAAATAGGCAATATTTCATCATTGGAGCTAAATCTCTTTCCACCTAGCCATTTTTTTAGGTTTGGAAATAGGAAGTAGTCACTAGGGGCTAAATCCGGAGAATATGGCGGATGGGGTACCAATTCGTAGTTCAATTCATAGAGGGTGTATTCGTAAATGCATCACGGCGCTGCATCATACGAGCAAACTTTTATTTAAAACGCAATACAAGTTCGCTGATAATCTGTTTTAGTAGTAATCATGTTTGTACACCATATTTTACATTTATTTGTGCGTTATCTACTTCAGTGAAGCAGTTTAAGACATTTGAATTTCCATTTGCAGCGCAATGATGCATTTATGGACAGACCCAGAGTTTTGCCATTGAGACTGCACACGTGTGCACTCCTGCATTATTTTGATGAAAAAGAACTTCTTTTCTTGGTCATATGGGGTCGCTTTCTTTTTAAATCCTCATTAAATCGGTCTAATAAGTTGACATAATATTTGCGGTTTTATTGGTTTTTCCTTTTGATACCTTCGATGTGGATTATCCCTCGTGCATCCCATAAAACAGTTGCCATCGCGTTATTGGCCAATAAACTCGCCTTGGCCTTCTTCGGAGCAGGTTTAGACTGCTGCTTGGTCTTCGGAGTACAATAATGCATCCATGTTTCATCCACAGTTACAAAACGCCGAAAAAACTCAATCGGATTGCGGTTAAACAACTCCAAACAATCCTTTGAAGTTGTCACACGTTTACGTTCATGGTCAATTGAGAGCAAACGCGGCATCCATCTTGCAGACAACTTTCTTGAACCCAGCTGATCATTTAAAATCGAAACCACACTGTCATATGAAATACATATGGCATCAACAATCTCACGCACTTTTACTCTTCGATCGGCCAACGCCATATCGTGGATTTTTCGACATTTTCGGGTGTACTAAACTCAATTTATCGTCCAGAACGTTGAGCGTCATTTGTACTTGTGCGAACACAACGAAAGTCAGTGAACTACTTTTTTACCATTGAAATTGTTGGTTCAGAGTCCCCATAGTATTTATCGAGCTTTTCCTTGATTTGATTGACGGCTTTTTTTTCGCAAAAAATTATGTTTGATGAGCACACGAAATTCACTTTTTTCCATTTTCTTCTCAAAAGGCGAAGTAGTCTGTTATCAACGGCTGCCAAATGCAAACTAACTGACACACCTTGTTCCAATTTAGACAGGAGTCAACTGACAGTTGCCTCTTGACAGGAGGCGGGAAATTCAAAAAGACACTTAATTAATGATACACCCTCGTACATATGTAAGTTAAATATTTTGCCAGCCTCTACTATATTGAACCAACACCGAAAAATTAATAATCAATTAGGCCATACCAATTAAGCGCACTTATTTCATATTTACTGGTAGTTAATAAGACTTAAGGCTTCATTAGTCTTTATTTTCTGTTGCTGTTATGTGCTGTGCTGTGCCTTTTTGCTTCTAAATTTGATTACTTACTTTTTTGTAGTAACTTATCAGTTGTTTCTGGCAAGAAGGGTCGCAGTTTTTCACTAAAATGATGAGTATATACTCAATTATTATATCAATTCAAACATCCCACTGTCACTTATATCCCGATATTATGTAAAGAAACAGATTCTGGGAAAGGAACTGACTCGTTGCTAGCTGTCAACGTATGACCATCGAATTGAAACACAATTATGCTGAGAGCATAATAAGCAATATATTACAAAGTTTCGTAGGACTAATGAGCGCCCATTAAAAAAATTAGATTTACATATTAAAGGTGAATAAATATAAGAAAAACTATTTTTTTTACCAAAAGAAAAAAATTAAACTTTCCAGCCATGGAACAACCATATATTAGATTTTTTGCTTTTTAATACACATTATTTCTTTCTAAAATAAAAAATATGTTTAATTTACAAACAAAAATTAGAAAATAAGTTAAACAAATTGTCTTATTAAGTTAATTTTGTGTGCAGCAAAAAGTGAAAATTTCCCAACGTTGGAATCATTATTTTAGATTTTTCTGATTTTTTATACGAAATAATTTTTTTTTAATATTAAATATGTTTAATTTGTAGAGAAAAAGAACACATTAATTTTAGTTGGTTACTTTTATATAAAAAAAAAATTCAAATCTTCCAACCCTGGAATCATGTCTTTGATTTGTTTTTTAATATTTTTAATAATAGTTTTATTCTTACCAAAATGTAAAATAGGTTTATTTTACAAAAATTAGTTTTAAGTAGTTACTTTTACATGGCAAAAAAAGGTTTAAATTTTCCAGCTCTGGAACCGTCTTTTTGATTTTGCTGATTTTCAATTATGACACCCCAGTCCAAGACCTAGTTCTCTCCCTCTCTCTCTCCTAGCTTTTCTGGGAGCTTCGGAAAACCGATTTCAAATGCAAACAGACGGACATCGCTTATTCGTCTTCCCTATTCATAAGGACCCAGAATATATATAATATATATTAATATGTATGGTGGAAATTACACACGGAATAGCAAACCTATATATACCGTTTACCATTTTTGGTGAAGGGTATAATAAATTGAAAAAGAAGTAAACTCTATGTCAGTTTAGTATTCTATAATAATAATGAAAGCCCAAAGCTTAAGTTAAATACCTGAATTAATTGCAAATAATTCCCAATTGCAATTTATAAACTGAAATAAAATTAATTGGTTCCGCCTGTTACTAAATTTAATTCGGATATTTGCCTTATGCTTGCAGCTCATAATATGATCTGTTAAACAGCAGTGGAGTTTACTTTGTGTACAGATTTTGTTTTCTATTTCTCAATTTTATTTTATTTTTGCAGTGGGGATTTTTTATATATTTATTATTATTTATTTTATCAGTTTTAATACATTTAATGAACTGCATCAAATCAATTGGTAACACTTTTAAGCCAAAGTTTGTAAGTGCTTGTAATAAACGTACACACAAGTTTCTTAATACAATTTACAAATGATCAACTAAAGTTTTAACATGTTTTAAGGGATGCCAATTGTTATTTTAATGCAAGAGGATAAACATGGCAAATTTATATTTTTTGTATTTTCTGGCGGAAACTAAGTTAACTTTTAACTAACTTTAAGCTAACTATTTCGCAACTAGTGCTGAGTGGCACTTGTTTTACTTTCCAATGGAAACAACCAACTAAATATTTTAACATTGCAATGTTCTAGGCGGTAGTCAATTATTTTTCAACTAACTTAAAGTTGACTTTATTTAAGTCAACTGGTAGTCAGTAAATTTAAAAAAAATAATTTGCTGGGGTTAGAACTATGTATCATCACACCTTGCATAGTCAGGTACGATCTAAAATAATAACTGCAAAATGTTAATATAAAATTAAAATGATTTTCAAATTAGCTGAGTTTAAATTTTCTGGCTCTCACCAAATCCGATTGCGTACTCAACTTAAAAATTAATTTTGATTCAGTTCTGTATGAGATACATTGTAGTTAGCTTTTAGTTAGTCTACGAAAAGTTAACTATAAATTAATTATTCTCCGAAAGGTGTATGTTTATATTTTTTCATACACATGCACCCAAAGGTAACAATATTACGAGGGTAGGTCAAATAAGGCCGTGACTTTGTGATGAAAAGCAGGTTTTTATATAAAATTATTTTATTTTTCAACATAGTATCCTGTGAGTTCTATACACTTAGGGCTAATAAATCAGTCAAAGTTTAAACGCTGGTTTAGTTAAACTAAACTCAAATTTATATGTGGTTTAAACGTAACAAGAGTAAATCAGTGAACCATGCCTTATGTGTAGTTTAAAAAATAATATTGTGGCAGCACTGGAATAAATGCCAAAAAGCAGCTGTTTTGCAGCAGGCTATCAATTCTTTGTACAATCAAAAAGGCAAAAAAGTTAAAAAAATTTCAATTAAATGTCGCCAAATTGTACTGAGAGAGGAATTATATTTATGCTTGGCGAAGTAAAATAGTATAAAAGAATAATAGAGTGTAAGCAAACAGGTCGAACAAGATCTGAAGAAAAATTACAGGCTTGGAAAAAAGTTGAGTGCTCTTTCAATGCAAAACATATGGTCTGTAATTAACAAAATCATATGGCCTGTATTGGTAGTTTAAACGCTCAATTTTATTCGTTTACAGATGGTTTAAATACTGCATTCATTTATGGGTTTGCTAGTTTAAACACATTTTAAACCAAAAATAGAGATTAACTTGCACTGATTTATGATATGTTGAGGTCATCAAAATAGACATTTGTTTCAGATGATGTCATCGTTCGAGTAAAATCTCTTTCCGCCTAGCCATTTCCTCAAGTTTGAGAACAAGAAATAGTCGCTCAGAGCTAAATCTGGAGAATATGGCGCTTGAGGGAGCAATTTGTAGCCCAATTCATGAATTTTTGTCATAGAAACTGCTCATGTGTGCAGTTGTGTTTGTAATCGATTGTGAGCAAAGCGACACCCATCTTGCGGAAAGCTTTCTCATACTCAAGTGATCATTCAAAATTGAAAGTAGTGAGCCATGTGAGATATCCGTGGCTTCCACAATCTCTCTCTCTCTCTCACTTTCAATCTCCGATCGGCTAAAACCATATCGTGAATTTTGCAATCTACCAGTGATGTCTACTTTTTTTGGCTCTAAAAGCACACCAAAATTAAAATAAAACGTAATTTTGAGATCTAAAAAGCGTAAAAAGCACTAACGTGTAGAATGAGTGAAGATCCAAACGATCCTAGAAAGTTCATATGTTTTGAAAGTTGTGTATTGAGATCTTAGGTAAATTTTTGTAGCGAATTGTTTCCTTGGATTTTGAACGGTTTGGTACCTATGTACCTAAACAGGGGAAAAAGGTAAAAAAACGAATTTTTTCAAATTTTTTGCGATTTTGTTCTTGAAGATGAAGTTTTCTTGATTTTATATGTTCAAAATTTTTGTTCTTTATGACAAGAGCTACAACTTTGCCTTAGAGAGTAAATCAAAATTCCGAACGCTTTGCAATATATGACCCCGAGAACATGCAAAAATGACAGCGAGGCCCCAAATCTTTGGTGGCCCATAAAAAAAGTGTATGACTTGGAGCAAAATTGGGAGACACGGGTCATTTTTTTTGTCTTTTTTTATCACGTAGTGGTGTCCGTAGATGGTTATATCCTTTCGTGTTGCACGGCGTTGTCTTCGTGTATTCCTTGTGTACGTAGCACTTTTCTATTAGTTTGATTTTTTAGTTTAAATATGGAAAATAATCGTTATTTGGGGTCTCTGATAAATATGCATTCCAATTTCGAATTATTGGCTACACAAATAATTTCCATTTAAGGCTTGAATTTACTATCCAACTAATCTTACGACTTTCAAAAAAATTAATGCCTGATATAATACATATTTATGAAAATGTTCAAGGGACAATAAGAACTCATTAGATGAGGGAGGGTGATTGCCAAGTAGCCTTCATAAAACATATCACCAGATATTAAGCGCATGTCCCATGACGTCGACAACGTTCGACTTGTCGCACACTTAGGCCGGATTTACATCTGTGTGACATGTGCTCAAGAAAAGCGTAACCACTAATTACTAATGAAAAACTGTTTCATTCAGACATGTATTTATTGATTTAAACAGTTTCCAATCATGTTGGATACTATAAAATTGTCTATTAGTTATGTATGAAACTGTTTTCATTAAGAATTGGTGGTTACGCTTTCTTGGGCACATGGCACACAGATATAAACTCAGCCTTTATTGGGCTAAGGATCGTATCGCTTTGTAAGCCATATTATATGTGATAATTATTAATGAACAAATAAGACCAAAGTTAATTGTAAATATTCTGACAAACACGAAGTAGATCGGAACAACTAGCTGTTTTCGAAGGCCACTACATCTTTATGTTTGGTCCGTTCCGTTCTACTACGTGTTTGTCAGAATATTTACAATTAACTTTGGTGTATTTTGTTCATTAATAACATTGTGCTAGTTCAAAAATGTTATATGCGGGAGACCTATTCGGTAAACTTAGTTCGAGTACGTTGAATCCAATGGTACTAACCAATTTTTTTATTAGCTCTTGTTTAAAAAATATCTGAGATTTAAAACTTGGTTAAAAGCACCCAAAAATCACAATTTTTCCAAATTTTCTAATATTTATTAATTTTTATATCAATTAAAGGAGCATATTATGGATGAACATGCGCACTA
This sequence comes from Tachina grossa, assembly GCA_949987645.1. Classification (NCBI taxonomy): domain Eukaryota; kingdom Metazoa; phylum Arthropoda; class Insecta; order Diptera; family Tachinidae; genus Tachina; species Tachina grossa. Next base: position 119,088,175 of record OX465278.1, on the reverse strand, counting down.
AAGAAATTTTTGAAAAAAAAATTGCAAAAATAAGAAATTAAAAAACCACCTCCAATTAAAAAAATTCAATTCTTTTGACGTAAAAAAAATTCCAGTTTTTTTCCAAAAAGTTGCCTCAGGACGTAAGTTTATCAATACATGTCTTTTCAATCGATATATGTGACCTTCTCCGAGAAAACGGACCTAGTGTGTGAAAATGAAGTTTTGAGAAAAACGCATTTAAAGTTTCATAACGCATTATCACTTTGAACGCACCTTCAGTTGGGAGATGCGATTTGGTATGGTTAGTTATGATTATAACCAAAAAATCAAAAAAAAAAAGATAAAATTTTAATGTTTTTCTTATTTTTATCGATTTTCCCAAGTTCGTTTTATACGTTTTTATGGGGTAAATAAATTTTTATCAGAAATCTAACTCATTTCATGTATTCTACACCCTTTTAGGTACCAGAATCCACTCTTAAGCCCAAACCCGTTTTTTGCCACGCTATGTCCATTTTCTCGGAGAAGGTCACATATGTATACTGATATAAAGGTTAATAAATGGCAGAAAACTGGAAAAAAATTTTGATTTTTAGGTGCTTTAAACCAAGTTATAAATCTTGATTATTTTTTAAGCAAGAGCTAACCTAAAAAAGTGGTTAGCACCATTGGATTCAGCATACTTGAATTAGGTTTACCCAACAGGTTCCCGGCTTGTTACAAAAAAAAGTTTCGAATTCGAGCACAGTGTAATTATCGCATATAATTTTGGCTTACAAAGCGATACGAACTTAAGCCCAATAAAATCATAAATATAGAAACAAATGAATTTGGAACAATAATAATAAAACTTAACTAAAAATAAATTAGTTTTAATACGTTCATTTACTACAAACAAAAACAGTTGGCAATTATTTTATATAAATATGTGTATGCATGTATCTATGTATGTATGTATGTATGTTTGTATGCATCAGTGATGCCAGAATTCCTTCACCAATAATGGCTAAATGTAGACAAAAAAATGGCTAAAAAATGGCTAAATAATAGCTAAAAATGGCCAAGCACCATCGAATGCAAAAATCATGAACTTTGAGCAAAAACAAGGAGGTATTCATATATTATTTTTTTAAAGCCAATTGGAAACATTTTTTAAATTAAATAAAAACAATAATTTGAAGTAATACTCGTAAAACTATTTTCTTCAGGTAATCAAGAAACAATCATAAAACTGCGCATATAATGCAAACTTGTAATACTTGCAGTATGCCTTCTATTCATTTGTACATTTCAGTCTTCCAATTGTTGGGTTACTAATCGATTCCTTGAAAAATTTTTGTTTATACTTTTTGTTAATTTTCTATTTTTTGAACTTTAATTTATATTTTATTTTCACATACATGCGTAAAACAAAAATGTCCCTTGTTTGATCGATATCATAAACCACCAACTAGACACGACAACTTATAACAACATTGCGAAGATTGTAAGAACTAGTGAATCCAGAATTCCTTTACCAAAAATGGTTGAAAAAATTTGCTAAAAAATGGCTAAGCGAAATCTAATGCAAAAATCATGAACTTTAGCAAAAACAAGAATGTATTTCACATAATATTTTTTTAAAGCAAATCGGGACATTTTTTAAAGTAAATAAAAACAATAAATTGAAGTAATAAATAATAGAGTTGGGCAAAATCGTTCCTTTTGTGGAATCGTTCCGACCGATCCAAAAGACTCAAGGAACTAGGTCGTTCCTTTCGTTCATCGTTCCGGTCTTATACTTTTAACAGTGAATGAACGAGGAACGAGAGAACGTGCCTGTTGCTCGTAAAAACTTCAACAGAAGGTTTTTATGGTTTATTTTAATTTTCTTACAAACTAGGAAAAAATAATTTTGTTTTCATAAAATATTTGCAAAAAAAAATAAATAAATAATAGCCCACAATAAACAATAAACTTTTGAAATTAGCAAAATTTATCATAAACATTACAAATAAGTGAACGAAACAAATGTAATACACGTTCTTAAACGTTTGTCTTTGACGTTTGTCAAAAAAAAAAAATTAATTGCACCTCAAGACGATTTGCAATTACAGAACGAGGAACGATAAAAAAGAACCTTTAAAAAGTCCGCACTGTTCCTTTTTAGGAATCGTTCCGCACCGATCCAATTAGGGAATCGTTCCATGGAACTAGTTCGTTCCGGAACGACACAACTCTAATAATTAAATAATTTTTCTTCAGGTAATCAAGAAACTGCGCATATAATGCAAACTTGCAATACTTGCAGTATGCCTGCTATTAATTTGTACATTCTGCTATTCAGTCTTTACATTTTTGCGCTACTAATTCATTCCTTGCGAAATTTTGGTTTATACTTTTTATTCATTTTCTATTTTTGAAACTTTCATTTAAACTTTAATTAATTTTTTATTTTCACTCGTGTAAAACAAAAATTACCCTTGTTTGATGATATCACAAACCACCAATTAGACCCGACCACTTATAACAACATTGCAACGATTATAAGAATGCAGTAGCAAATCTTATTGTTACCAATTAAACCATCTCTTTCATATAAACGCTTTTAGACTGCTGCAGCAAAAATGCAGTTTGAACCGAAATTTATAGATATTAATGCGAAAACAATAGCATATTAGTCTGTTGTGTTTTTTTTTTTTTTTTTTTTTTTTTTAGTTAATTAATGTTCCTTTGTTGCCAGTTTATATTTTTTATGAAAAATCACAAACAAATTTCAGGTTTGCAAAAATAGCTAAAAAAAAAATAGCTAGATTAAAATAAAAATGGCTAAAAAAAATAGCTAATAGCTTAACTCACTTTTCTTCCGACTAAATGGGAAGAAAAATAGCTAAATTTAGCCAGAAAAATAGCTAAATTTAGCCAGAAAATGGCTAAATTGGCATCACTAGTATGCATGTATGTATAGGGTGTTTTTTTTTAGAGGTATAGAACTTCGAATTGAAATAAAACACAAGAAAATCGTTTTAATGTCCATCAATTTGGCTTTATTGGAAGGATAATTTTATGCCATTAATGTTTAAATATGATTTTGGGCATGTGGCCGCCGCGGCTGGCTCGAATAAAGCCAATTCTACAGGTCCAATTTTCAACCACTTTTTCGAGCATATGTGGCCGTATGTTGGCAATAACGCCACGAATGTTGGCTTCCAAGTCCCCTAACGTTTCTGGTTTGTTGGCGTAGACGAGCGACTTCACATATCCCCAAAGAAAATAATCCAATGGTGTCAAATCACACGATCTTGGTGGCCAATTGACAGGTCCATTCCGCGAAATTATGCGCTCATTGAATGTTTCCTTCAATAAATCGATTGTGACGTGCGCTGTGTGGCATGTAGCGCCGTCTTGTTGGAACCACAACTCATCCACATTCATGCCATCCAATTCGGGAACAAAATAGTCGGTTAGTCGGCTCCAATTGCTGTGCACGGTGGCGAATCGATTCATTCGGGTCCTCTTCAACACTTTGCTCTACAGCGGCAATTGTTTCTTCGGTGCGCACTGTTCGACATCACATAGAGTAAACGTAATACGAAAACGATCCATGGTTAACCGAATTAATTGCTCTGATGGACGATTATGTCGACCATAAAATGAACGGAGCTTGCGGTAAACTTCGCGAACTGAACCATTATTTTCGAAATAAATTTGCACGATTTGCAAGCGTTGTTCTTTTGTCAACCTGTTCATGATGAAATGGCAAACCAAACTAAATATTAATCACTTGACAGCTGACAAAATGGCCGCCAGTTAAAAAAGTGATGCCAACTTAAAGTTCTATACCTCAATAAAAAACACCCTTTATATTGAGTTAAACAACTGTTGTTTTACGTTTGGCTTTAAAACACTTGTTTAACTCCGCGTACGTCATTACGTGCATTATCAGCAATTACAATTGACCAATGAAAAAACATTAGAATTATTTCGAGTATTATTATATGTATTTCGACAAATTTTCATTTAATTTAGTTACAAGTTTAACACATTAACAGATATGTATGCTATGCTTACTTCAATACACACCCATGCTCTCAAAATAGGCGGTACATAGACCGCTTTGAAAATCTTAATATGAAACAAAACAAATTTTATGTGTTTTATTATTCTTCAAATTAAAACATGTTTTATGTTAAATGAGTTTTGGATGCAATATGTTCATATTACAATTGTTGTAAAAATTTTATTGGATTGGTAATAAATATCACGCCGCTTGTTTTAGAAAGACATCAATACTTACATACATACATACATACATACATACATATATATTTTATTCATCCCAATTGTGGCATTATCGACTGGTCAACTGGTCTGCTCCATTAGATGATGGCCAAATGGAGTCTAAACAAAAAGCACAACCGGCAAAAATGTCTAATAATTATGGCTTTTATCTGCCACCATTTGGCGTTAATTTATGTCCAGTCACAACTTCTAGTCACTTGTTGATTTAGTAACTAGAGGACGTACGTGAAATGTTTATCAAACAAGTCTGAGTTTGAGTTTTTATTGCAATCAATAGTCAATACCTTTTTTTTTATTAATCGCCAAAGTCATTGATAACTTTATAAGATTTTTCGTTTGTTGAGATATGAATGTATTTATACGAATAAGGAATAAATTTTCTTAAAGATAAATGAGTGTGATATTTTAATATTTATCAAATAAATACGAATTTTAATTTTTTATTAAGAGCATTTATAGCAAAAATGAAAAAAAAATAAATAAAATAAAAGTTGCTATACCAGTGCATGTGTTATTTATTTTGATATTTACACTTAAAGCTTTCAATTATTGGAGGTAAATGATATTTGCTGAAAAGTTGTAGATTATGATTAGATTTTTTAGAATTTCATGATAAGAAATGTTATGCACAACTTTGCTTTTTTAGGGTTCCATACACCAAAAATGAAAAGGAAGCCTATTGTTTTCGCTACGCTGTCCGTCTGTCCGACTGTCTGTCTGTCCGTGATAGGCTATTTTCTACAGAACTTGAAATTTTGACAGAGTATGTAGAATCTTGGCCGCTACAATAACAAGTATGTGACAGTTAAAAATTAAAGGGTGTTCCAAAACGAGTGACGAAAATTTTTTAAATCCTATGCTATATATATATATATATATATATATATATATATATATATATATATATATATATATATATAATTATGTATAGACACTTGAAATTTGCAAAGTTAGTGTATTTTTATACAGGCTACAACAATTAACACTAAAATTTAAAAAAAATCAAAATTAAAGGGTGTTATATCAGTTAATGTAATTTTGACAACTTTCTGCATTTTGGAAACCGTAAGAGACAAAATCTTGAAATTCTCAAAAACGCTAAAAGTAAAAAATTCGAAAATTAAAAAATCCGACTAACCGAAAAAATCGCCAAAACGAAAAAAAGCACCAACTAAAAAAAAAATCAGTGTATTTCTATTTTTTTATGGGAATTGTTACAATTTAAGTTTAAATTTTTTTTAAAGCACTAATAATCCCAAATTATTATTTTAATTATTTAGTAAAATGATTTTTTATTAAAAATACATTGAAATTGATTATTGAGGAGTTTAGCTGGATCCTATGCGGATTTCACTGTTGCTAATGCAGATCATAAGGGAACCTCCAGGAAATCTCTAAAACCGTAAAATCGCCAAAATTAAAAAAAATTTAAAATAAGGAAAAAACGCCAAAAAACTGGAAAAATCGCAGAAATTAAAAAATTCGCCAAAATGAAAAAAAAAACATCAAAAACCGAAAAAACCCGCCAAAACGAAAAAAATGCCATAAATTAAAGAAAAACTCCAAAACTAAAATAAATCGCCAAAAAGCGCAAAAAAAAACGCCAAGACTAAAAAAAGCCAAGAACCGAAAAAATCCCAAAAACGAACAAAAAAATTAAGAACTATATAAGTATGTATTATATAGGCTAAAGTTCGTATAGTACTACATATATATTGCCCGTACGGAACCCTTCGTGTGCGAGTCACAGTCGAACTTTACTGAATTTATTTAACTTGTGTAGTGAAAATAAAATTTAATAAAATAAATTATATACATATATCGAGAGCCTATATTCAAAACACGTCAACTCAAATTTGGTGAAAATGAGTTTCCGATGGCAAATAGCTCCCCTATGCAATACGCATCTCTAGTATAAAATTCGAATAAAAAAAAAGAGTTTTTCCCCGTTTTATATCAATTATTCTTATTCTGCTATCTCAAAGTATAATTTTTTTTTGGTGAAAATATATGCTAACTCCCATGTAAATTTCCAATATTTTTAAAAAAAGTATTAATTTATGATAAATTCATCTCGTATCTTATTGCATTTGGCATGCTGAACACGAATCTGGTAAGGATTTTGATATCCTATGGCTACTTTTTAATATAATAGTACAGAGGGGTTCCCATAAAAAAAATTGTAATGTATGTATGTATATCTTTTAAACTGTTAATCGAATAGAAACATTATGTATGGAGCGATTATACTCAATGACATAAACTTTCGAAATTGATCATTTGGAGTGACCCTATTATACTAGAGAGTGAGCTAGAGAGTGCTAAAGTTGACCACATTGAGATTGAAGAGGCTTTCAGTCAGGTTTAAGTTATTTTTTTTATGGTATTTTATGTTTTTTCTTGTATCTTTTCAATTCTTATATCTAGTATTGAGTAAAAAATTTCACAAATTGATTAAAAAATAAATATATTAACAAAAAATAATTTTTTTTGTCCGACAAAATATGCTAAATATAAAAAAATATTTGTTTTTTGATCGCCTAAAACATGCTATCTCATAAAAATACGCAATCCAGTGCAAAATAAAATATTTTTTGCAGACCTATAAATTAGTTAGTATATTTAAACCATATTATGGAAGGCACACAATTTATTTTTACAATAATGAACGAATTAACTAGTTTTTTCGCTCTATTGAAAAGTTGGCTTTTTTGAGTTGACGTATTTTGAATATAGGCTCTCGATATATAATATATATGTATATATTTTTAAATTTATTTGTTGATGGTTTAGCATGTCTAGATGCATATCTAAGTGCAGTTATTAAAAAAAATCAGATTTACATACGTGCATATATAAAATACTTATAACTCAAATTTCAAGACATAATTTTTTTCACAAAAATTTATGAGCCAAAAAAATTTATGCATAAAACAATAAATATTTAACAAAAGAAAATTCAATTCTGAAATTCTACACCTTAAAAGATATAAAAATTTAATAAATTTAATGAAATGAAAATTATATTAAATTTCAAATACAAAATTTGCATTTTATGGTTTATAAAATATTTTTCTCAAGGGCCTGTAATAAAATCATTAAATACTTATACATCACACGTCTATAATTTCCTCATTATTCATTATTATCATCTTCCGCTCATGTCATCGTTGTTATGGATAAAATATTCACTGAATATTTTAAAAAGTACAGTGCTGAGAGCAATTAAGTAAGTTGGCCACGCTAAAAAAAACAGTGTTGAGAAGCGTGAAGAGTTGTGAAAATGTCTGAATTAAATAATGCAGTACAGTTCCAGTAAAAAATTTTGTCACATGTGAACGAATTTTGTATTTTTCCAAACAACACTTTTAATTGAAAAATAACAAAAATTAATTAAAATTTTTACTGCCAATTAAACTATCGAATTAATTAAATTTTCAAACAAAATTTTGATTGACTAAATTAAATTTTAAATTAAACTTTTCATCAATTGAATTTTTAATTAAGAGTTTAAGGGCCATTTTCACAACTTCCCTTTAGCTAAAGGTAGGATTTTGTCTGCGCGATAAATAGCTTTGCATTACAATACCTTCACTTATTATTATTTTATCCATTAAATATCATTATTATTGATAATAGTACCATTTAAAAATTTAAGTTGTAACAATGCAAAAATATTTATTGGGAAGACAAAATCCTACCTTTAGCTAAAGGTAAGTTGTGAAAATGGCTCTAAGGGCTAATAAATCAGTCAAAGTTTAAACGCTGGTTTAGTTAAACTAAACTCAAATTTATATGTGGTTTAAACGCAACAGGAGTAAATCAGTGAACCATGCCTTATGTGTAGTTTAAAAAATAATATTGTGGCAGCACTAGAATAAATGCCAAAAAGCAGCTGTTTTGCAGCAGGCTATCAATTCTTTGTAAAATCAAAAAGGCAAACAAGTTAAAAAAAATTCAATTAAATGTCGCCAAATTGTACTGAGAGAGGAATTATGTTTATGCTTGGCGAAGTAGAATAGTATAAAAGAATAATAGAGTGTAAGCAAACAGGTCGAACAAGATCTGAAGAAAAAGTACAGGCTTGGAAAAAAGTTGAGTGCTCTTTCAATACAAAACATATGATCTGTAATTAACAAAATCATATGGCCTGTGTTGGTAGTTTAAACGCCCAATTTTATGCGTTTACAGATGGTTTAAATACTGTATTGATTTATAGGTTTGCTAGTTTAAACACATTTTAAACCAAAAATAGAGATTAACTTGCACTGATTTATTAGCCCTAAGTGACATAAATAAATTTTTCATTGTTTATTTGCATTTTTTTTTTTCAACTAAAAATATTAATTGGAGAAACAAATATTATGTGTGAAGAAGTTTTGCGTCTTTGTACACTTTGTCAATATTCTTTGGTGTGTTTCTTCGTGGATCTTATTGAACGAAACAAAAAAACTATTCTCACAATATAATTTTCATATAATTTTTTTTTTGCTTTGCAATCTCAACCACAATTGTAACTAATGTAATTAAAATTCGGTGCGACTTTGGTCATTATTACTCAATTCGAAATTGTATAATTGACATGATTCATGGTTAACAAGATAGTACTCGTAATTCATATGAAATTTTGTGGTTTAATATATAGATTTTTTAATAAATGAAATATCAGAATGTACATATCAAATCATTTAATCACGTTTATTCGCTTCACTACTTTCAATATTCGTGTAAAAATCTTAAAAGCCAATTTCCCAGCAAATAAGTGCGGGCACATAATTAATTTTTAAATAAAATAGTGTTTGTTTTAATTACACACACAAATGTTTCACATATTGAGATCTCAAAACAATGTTGTGCGTAATCTATACTTTTATCAGTTCTACCCCCACAATAAATAATTTATTCGGTGACTCCACCCACATTTATTTATCTTTTTATAAATGTTGTTTGAATTACAACATTTAACGAATTAAACTTAAAAAAAAATAAGCATAGACATTTTAACACTTGAGTAACCCGTTTAGAAAAATAATGGAAAAAATTCCTATTGTATGTAATAGTACTTTAACATAAATCACCAAAATTCAGCACCTACATGCATATTTGTTTATATTCAAACAGAAATAATGTTTTTTTTTTCTATTAAATTGAAGTATAATAGTATTGTATTGTTTAAATTTGCAAAACTGTCAAGTTCTTTTGACATTTAAGTGAGACCAACATGTTGAATTTCTCAAATGGCATTTAACAATGATTTGTAGCCAATGCTCCCATAGAAGTAAATTTATGTTAATGTCCAAAGTGTCTGCTAAAGAGACAGTGATTAAATGAAAATTAGTAACTTAGGGAAATAGAGATTTATTGTGTCTCCAGCAAGGAAATCGCATATAAATAAATAAGTATATAGTATACAAATAAATAAATATAAATACACCTTCCATACTAAGTACTATAAGGTTTATTTGTTATCGACTGTATTTCTTATTTATTTAGGGCCTAAAGGTTCAATTAGAGGTACCATAACCATAACCATAACCATACAAAACAGCTGTTCATAGCAAACTTACTCACAACATTGCATTTGATTAAAGATGACTCGCCATAACGCCATAGAAAACAATTGAAACATCTGTTTGTTGATTAGCCATATTTGTTGTTGCACTTGTGAAAAGAATAAACAAATGAAAGTACAAACAGCTGTTTATGGTTATGGCAGCACTAATAGGTGAATCAAATATATTTATGGTTATATACACTGAGACAAAAACCTTCGTATCTAAATGCAATAATTTTTTAAATTGGCGGTATTCGAGGTTTGATGCAAATGGTCTTGCGTAAGTGCAAATGCAAAATATCGTAGCTTTTCTTTGGATTGTGTGTGTATTTTGTTATTGGATTCTAAGGAAAAGCTAGGATACTTTGCATTTACACTTACGCAAGACCATTTGCATCAAACCTCGAATACCTCCATTATATATACGATTTTGTCATTATTTTTCAACCAATGCAACAACGCTTCATTCGCATTACGAAAATTGTTTCATTAGCTGAAAAAATTTCATATTTGCAACGAATTATTTTCATTCATGTAACGACAATGTTTTTTTTTACTAAGCAACGCACATTTTCATATTTTAAATGAAAAATGTAATCATTGCAATGAAACTTTTTAGTTCAAACAATGAAGTGAAGTTAGTCTTGCAATTTTTTAACGAACTATTGCATTGAATTAACAACATTATTCATGTTTATCATGACAGTATTTCATTAATTTAATGTTTTTAATTATCATTGTGTTTTATTAATTATTCAACTTACGTGTGTATATTGACATCAGATAAATGTTTGTATATATATAATTGGTTTCCCCGGCCAAGATTTGAACTTGGAACTCATCGCGTGGTAGTTAACGCGCTTACCGCTGCAGCCACAACAATCTTAAATATTATTTAGATACACACTAAATACAGACATACATATATACAAACCATTACTACTGAAATTTTAATTGAACATTATTTATTTGATCTAATTAATTCAACATCAATACATTAAACACATTAACCACAGCAAGCTACCGACTACCAAATGTCAAGGATAGAATACACATGTTTATATAATAGGCCATTTACACCAGCACAAAATCTAGCCGATTTAAATTAAAATCTTTATGAAAATATATACCGTTTAGACCAACTTTTTTTTTTTTGACATTTATCAAGATTTTTTATCCAAAACAAAATCCATTAACTAAAAAATTTCCAAAACTATAACCAAATAACTGCAATGTAGCTAATTCACACATCCTTTTTATAAATATTTTGTACAGGATAGTAATAAATAAATAAATATACTAGATTTTTATTAGATTTCCTACAAATCTACTGACAAAATTGATTTTGTTTTGTATGGAAAATCGACTAAAAAGCAGCAAGATTTACGTAGAAATCTCGTAAGTACTAGATTTCGAGGTAATGTAAATGCCCTAAAAGAATGATTCTTTTGAAGACAGCAAGCCAACAGGGCGACAGGTTGTTGTCTATGCTGATTTTGTCGTAGTAGTCCAATTAAACTAATTTCTATTTCTTTGGCTACGATGAGAAAATTCAGTGTTGCCAGTATAATACAAAATGTTGAATGAATGATTTTGTGCAATTATTTCACATTATTTAACAGAAACAATATCCAAAAATTGATGTAAAGAATAAATTGATTCCTCTTTGTACTTTTACGTGAAATAAGCACATTTTAAAAGAGTAATTAATTTTTCTAAATGCAAAATATATGAAAGTGGCAATACAGAATTATGTATTTGTACTTGAATATCAGCTGCAGATGGTGCTGCTGCCGTCTACAAAATAATTAAGTAGCCGGCTACGAGGCGACAAATGCTGCTAGCAGCATGCCGAGTTTACACTGGGCATTTCTTGTGTGTCATTTGCCCAAAAAAGCGTAACCAACTAATTACTAATGAAAAACTGTTTGAGCCAGACATGTATTTATTGATTTAAACAGTTTGCAATCATGCTGGATTCTATAAAATTGTCTATTAGTTATGTATGAAACTTTTTTTTAACTTCATAAAAACATGTCTTAATTTAAAAGTTTTTCCTTAGTAATTAGTGGTTACGCTTTTTTTACGCTTGTCTGGCACATGGCACACAGATGGAAACCCGGCCTAAATCTAGATTAATTACAATTGTGGTTTGATACTTTGATCTTCTTTTATGTCACCTAATCAATTTAAAATATTTTTTTGTATAAAGTCTTCATAAAAACATGTATTTAAGTTTTTCATTAGCCGAATGAAAATTATTTCGTAGCATTAATGATACTACGAACTGTAAAATATTAAGCACTAGAAAGGTTTCATTCCATTAATGAAATTTGCATCAATATAATGTAATGTTTCATTTTAGTAATGAATTTTGTCGTATTAATGAATGGGGTTCAACATAACAGTTTCATTCTATTTACAAATTGTTTTTCTTTCAGTGTATGGCAATGGTTACGGCTATGACAATACGGTCTGAGTTTGTAAAACGCAAACGCAAATCGTTGACAAATTTTACATAGAAAATTTGCAGGATCTATTAGAGTTTCCCTAAAGGTGCTTTATATATGGAGGGCAGAATAAAGGCAACATTTTTATCAGAAATAATATGTGCTTAATTGTAATGGAGTAGTAACGCATCTTGTTTTTTTTTATTTTTATTTTTTGAAAGAAGTAACACTCAGGCAATGAATGCCTACTACTATTAGTAGGTATTACCTGCTTTAGGAAAGCGATAGTGACAGAGAGGACAGGTGGTGAAGGAACAGATTCAGGAAAGCAACTCTGCTTTTTTGCAAATTTTTTTTTTTTTAATAAGGCAATGTTGCAGCGCCTCTGGTGTCAATGAGGCGCATTAAATTTTCAAATTTAATAAATTTTAAATTTTAGTAGCCATTTTATTGGTTATTTTCCTTCGCCGATAATTCTGCTACACAATACCGACGAAGGAGGGCGCTCTGATGTTACCTTAGGATTGGCATCTTCTGAAGTCGGTATAGTTCAGTGACCAGTGACTATGCCTTTATCACTTGAAATTTTCCTAGAACAACTGATTCAAAGGGACACTAATGCACATCAGAAAAATGCATGGTGTTGTTATTTTAATCACTGTCGGATACTTTTATAAAAAGTATCTTTTAAACTTTTATACAGCCTGTTCCGAAACGAATTAACTTTACAGGTGACAGCCAAGGCGAATCCGTATTAGCTGCTCTAAACTGCTCATGTGACTATTTTCGCCGCTTGCAATTTGAATGAGATGCCATGTAAGTTTAGATTCAAGGTGAAATCATATACATACTAGTGATGCACGAATATTCGTATTCGTATTAGAATCATCGAATATTCGGCCATTTTCAGGCGAATGCAAATGTATTCGTATTCGCCAAATTCAGACGAATACGAATACGAATATTTTTCTAAAGAAATTAAATAAATAAATGCATAAATCCTAAACGAAATTTAAATAAATGACTAAAAATTTTAGTTTGTACAAATACATTAATTTTTTATAGAAATTTGTGCTTTGTATCATTTTCAAATATTATTTAATGACGATCATTAAAATTTTGGGTACTTTTTATTAACTTTAAAGTACGCCAACAAGAGTGTGAAGTCCTTTTTCATAACAATTTTTTAATATTTCATATTGCATATAATATTCGTATTCGTATTCGTATTCGCGAATATCGTTTCAAATATTCGTATTCGTATTCGCGAATATCAAAAATTGACATTCGTTATATCACTAAGGGCCATTATTACAACTTAAAGATAGCTAAAAGTAAGGTTTTATCGGACGTATAAAAACTTTATCATTTGCAAAATTTTACTTTAACCTAAAGTGAGCGATAAATTATAGGCAAGTTTATCCTACATGGTAATTTAAATCCAATTTGCAATAATGGAAAGCTTTTTATACGTCCGATTAAATCCTACTTTTAACTATCTTTAAGTTGTAATAATGGCCCTAAGACATACATATGTATATATTCTATTCCATTTAATTTCACAAGTGTGTTAACATTCAGGCCACTTTCATTGCTATACTTACTGATAATGCGACTGTTCGGAAATGCGTCACTGCTCTGCATCATACAAGCAAATTTTAATTTAAAGTGTGATACAAGTTCGCTGATATGTTTTTTTTTTTGTAGTAGCCATGTTTGTACCTCATATTTGACATTTATTTGTGCGTTACCTTCGTCAGCGAAGCACTTTAAATTTCCATTTGTAGCGCAGTGATGCATTCCCAAACAGGTCCAATTTTCACTGTCTTTGTGTTTTGGGGCAATTTTAAATAATAAAATTAAAAATAACTCAGTTTTGTTATCATTAGTACCTGCAAGTGAACTTGGCTTGTTCCACGATGTCTCAAGAAAAAGTTATTTTTGTATAAATTTTATTGAATATTTGTTTTTCTTTTCAATTACAATTGTCGAACGTATGTTTTCTTTCAATATCGCGTGACAGGCTATTACTAAATGTTAACACAATTATTTCTTTATTGTAGTACATATATAATTCAAAACACAAGCGTTTATTCCTGATAACCAAAACTTTATATATGTAAGTTACAAAAAGTTCTAGGGTATGGAAGATATTAATTTATGTATTGTTGTAGTTAATCTGAACTTTGATAGCGATTTGACAGCAAAAAAATACATTAACTCACACTCGTATACAAAAATTTGTACTTTTCCATCATTATAAAGATTAGCCCGAAAAAAATCAAGTTTTTAAGTACAAACTTGGCATGAATCACTTTTTTTTTATTTATAATTTATTTTTGCCCCATTCACTCACTCACTGTCACTGTGTTGGCTGCTGCCACTAATTGCTTTTCATTAGCAATAAAACTAAATTCAAATATTCATTAAATAGTTATTAAAACCAAATATTTGTAATAAACTGAAAAGCGCACAACAAACAATATAAGTATGAAAGAACACCTAAAAACATTGACGCAATGACAATGAAATCATAAAATAAAAATTATTTGCTGACAAATGATATACAAACATATGTACATAAAAAAAATAAACACTTTCAGCATACTAATGATATTTAGTGCACAGTTTTGCATAATCAACATTAAATGAAAGGTAATCATCATGCAGGGAGCTTTAATTAAAATTTACTAGAATTAAAATTAATTAACAAAAGGTCTTGCTACTTTTAGCATAATGCTAAGTACTCGAAATACTCCAACATACTCACATACATACATACAATATGTATGTACTATATCTGCCTTTTTACCATCAATCATGTAGGGTATTTGAATATGTTATAATACGATATAATACGAGGGAAGTTCTAGAGTAATTACCTAACTAACTAACAGCCATCCCTTCAAGGACGGAAAGCGGAACGTTTTTTTCCGCCGAGCTTTAACGCTGAAATGCCATACCTAAACAAAAGCGTCAGCGTTATGTCAAAAAACGGGTTATCAAACAAATAAATGAAACAACCCTGATTATTTTAACTGCTGCACGGACGACATTGCTGCAGTGATTTTGTTATTAAAATTTTGTTACATAAATTTTGTTACTTAAATTAAAATAAAATAATTAAAGTTTGAAAAAATTAGTTATTTATAAGATTTGAAAAACTTGCTTGTGTTAAGGATTATGGCCAGCGTTGCCATATTTCTTCTCAAAAACCTTCAAGTCGGACAAAAATTAAAAATCTTTTTTAGTGATTTTACTCAAAATATATTAATATGCATTGATTTTACTGAATTCGATTCAGAAAAAATTTATTTTGTTTCAAATGAACTAACTACATGAATAGTACCAGTCAACTGATCGGAAGTCATGCAGGATATATTCATCATTGTGCAGAACAAAGTTGCTATCACATTATTAAGGGCAAAATGAAAAATGTGATGAAAACTCTTGTGTACGTGTGATGTCGCATCTCTCTATAACTAATGAATATAACATTTAGTCGAACTGCTCACGAATGCTTTTTACTAATCAATGATAGCACAAATATTAATCAAGTTTGACTGATCATAATTGACTAATATATCCCCCACAATTGAGCTATCATACATGATTGATATACTGGCAAAAAATATAATTTTTATTATATTAATTGTTTTTGTTTTAAAAAGTCAATTCAAAATATACAAGTAAATAAAATATTTAAAATTAAAGATAGAAATAAGCAAAAACAAAATAACCTAGGCTGTATCCAGCCCTCTTCACACCTTTTCACCGCCAACGCATCTTTCTTTTTACAAATATCTACAACTTTGAAAAGAAATATCTATATATTAAATTAAATTTTGTAATTTCTTTTATTCACTTATCTTTTTTAACACTTATAAATTTTAATTTTTACAGACAGAATGATTTGTATTTTTTGTAATAAAACTCGATTTTTAAAAGTTTTGGCATATTTATATTAGATGTCCCACTCTAACATACATACATATATGCTAGAGTGGAGCAACTATAATTAATATATAAGTCCATCATCACTTCTGATCAAATGACCAGTCAATTGACTGTCACTATTGGATTCAGTGTAAAATTGCTGCAAATGTGCTATGTAGTGAAAAAATTATGTTTGTGTTAGTTTCAGTCATTCATTTCTTGTAGGGAACAAACGTAAAGGTAAATAACACAAAATATTTTCGGAATATAACATGTATAAGATAAATATATATATGCACATAATTCATACTTTCAATGAAGGAAAGAAGAAAATATATCAATACTTTAGTCAAAAGGACATTAAATGATATATTAAAAGTATTAAATATCATATTCTTAAAAATCTTATTTTTAACAAAGATATTTTTTGGTATTTTTAACATCCTGAAAAACTTCGAATATAAGATAAATCTTCACATATGGTAACACTGATAATGGCAAACAGAAGGCAATTGTTTTCTTTTGCAACTAACTTCATTGTGAAACGCGATGTCAAAATCGTATTTTCCAATAGCAAAGCGTTGCCGCCGCGTTATTTCGGTATGCTCCATACAAAATGTATGGACATGAGAACTTTTGACAGCTAAAAAACGCTTGCCGCTTTTGTTTAGGGATGACTGTAAGGCCGAAATTTATGGTCATTATTTAGGTAATAGCAATAGTTTAACCAGCTTTTTGTTTGCCATTAGTTAAAACCGCCAAATGTCATTAGTTGACAAATAGTTAGACAACAGCTGATTCGTTGTAAATTATTATTATTGGTATTGTTGTTTTGTGAAAAATTTTAAACACATCCCGGAGAATATTTAGAATTGGGCTGAATATGTTTTCTATGCGGTTTCTAAGTGAGTTATCAACTAGGGCAGTGAATAGAGTGTAAATCGTTAAATGCACTTACCACAGCAGGCTACCGACTTCAATATGTCAAGGATAGAATACACGGCTGTAGGTTGTTGTCCATGCTGATTTTGTTGTTTTTGTCCCATTATACTAATTTATATTATTGTCGGCTACAATAAGCAAACATAATATTGCCAGTATAATATAAAATGTGGAATGAATGATAGATTACAATTACTTAATTTTCACCCCCGATCCAGTTGTCAACATCGACGATACGTCAATACAATAACAAAAAAAAAATTGGGCTTTTCTACTCGCTTTCTAGAACAATTTTGTGCTATGGAGAGTATACTATACATCTGTTCCCTAAGGTCTGGAAAATAGCATAAGCCTGTAAATAGCAATAAGTTATTTCCGACAACGGGTAGACAAGCCCAAATTTTTGGTATAGTATTGATGTTGACAACTGGAATAACAGTGATTATTTAACAGAAAGAACATTCCGAAATTCATGTAAAGAAATAAATTGATTCATAAATACATTTTAAAGGAGTAATTTTATTTTCATAAATGTGAAATATTTGAAGGTGACACCACTGAAATATATATTTATACTTGAATATAAGTCTGAGTTTAGACAGACGAACATTTGGAAGGAAAACATATTCTCTTTTATTGTTTAGTTCGCGTTCACACAGACGAAAATGTTGCCGGTGGCATTCCAATATTATGGGATAATATATGAATATGAAAGCAAAGCGTATCGCCGAGTCCACCCGTAAATTGCTACCAAAATAAAAGCTTCCCTCCCAAATGTTTTCGTGTCTAAACGCAGACTAAAGCGCCTATGATGCTACAGCCGTCTCCAAAATAATTAAGTCGTGTATTCGTGTAGCTTGCTGTGATTAATGCTTAATGCGTGGAGTGTGTAAAAATTGTCACGCGTGAGTGAAAAAGTAATTTTTTTTGCTTTAATATACATACAAGTTAACAGGGGGCAAATTACGGCACTCATTATCGAACGAAATTACGAAATATTTCAATAGAGTTTATATGGAAACATTTTCAAATTTCGAACCGTATCGGATGCCGTAATTTGCCTCCAGATCTTTTTAAAAATTTTCGAAAATTTTGATTTACTGTCACGTTATTTTTGTGATTGTGTGATTGATTATATGTAGTAAAAGTTTCCATACAAATTTATAGTTTTTACCCACCTGCGCAAAGCAAAGAAGGTTATTGTGTTTATCAGTCTATGTATGTATGTATGCATGTAAGTATGTGTGTATGGATGTATGTATGTGTGTAGGTTGTATGTTCTTTTTCGGCACTATATGAACCGAACACGTGGACCGATTTTGATGATTTTTGTGTCAATCGATTTGTCTTAATCTCGGGAGTGTCAGTCCTAATTTACACTTTGCAAGTCTTATTGCTAAGGTGATTATTTTGTAGGAGAGAGAGAGAGAGATGAGGGGAACAGAAAAGTTTCTTTTCCCCTCGTATCTTTCTCCTAAAAAACTAATCAGCTTAGCAATAAGACTTGCATAGTGTAAATTAGGACTCACTAAAGATATGCCAGTTCGCCAAATTCAATATGGCGGCCAAGAGACGCCATTTTTTAAGTACGAAAAATATTAAAAGGTCGGCGAACTATATCAAAATCATCTTTAGGTTTCTCTTATGACTTTTCATTTAGAATAATCATTTAGGATATTTAACGGCTCAAAGTTGGTCACAGTCGGGTTTTTTTATTATTTTTTCTGTATAAATATTTGTTGAAAATTAAAAAAAATTAAAATAAAGTTCAAGGCGAATATATTATTAATATTAGTCAAAAGTTGTCACGCGTGAGAAGACGTGAGCGTGAGTGATAAAAATTTTCTTCACGAGATTAATGATAAGTGATAAAAAATGTTAAGAACATTAAGAGCTAGGCTTCCAAAGTTTAATTTAACAAATATATATATTATATATATATATATATATATATGTATATATAAATATATATAAATATATATATATATATATATATATATATATATATATATATATATATATATATGTATATATAATTATAAAAATTAATACACATTCACCGATACATTTCTCTCGATGGCCAGCACTGG
Source organism: Tachina grossa (assembly GCA_949987645.1). Lineage (NCBI taxonomy): Eukaryota > Metazoa > Arthropoda > Insecta > Diptera > Tachinidae > Tachina > Tachina grossa. The sequence goes on along the minus strand of OX465278.1, from coordinate 119,068,940 downwards.
TCCAAAGTAAAGGAATGATGACCAGATTAAAGATACCAGGTGGACCTTAATGGCGATATAAGATACAAAAATTAATTTAACTCAACAAACGAATTTAATATTTGTAAACAGGTACTGCCATTCCAAACAAAAAAAATCCAAAAATCAAACGATTTTTTTTGTTTTGCTATGGAAATAATACATATACATACATATCTTTATATCAAGGGGGTCCAAACTGGCACTAGAGTGCCGACACCAATCGGCTTTTTATACAAATGAACTCACATACTCGAATAAATTTATCTCGGTTTTCTCTCAGTGGCCAGCATTGCTTTATATATAGATAATTCTACTGTACGTATGTATGTATGTCATTGAACTCTTCGTAAAGGCCATGACTCACTATCATATAAAGTCGTACGATCTACAAAAAAATACAACCCTGGTCTGATGAATTGTTATTGTCCTTTGAAAATTTTCATAAAATCCATCATACCAGGGTTGTATTTTTTCGTAGATCGCACGACTTTGTATGATAGTGTATCACAGTCTTAAACGGCTGGTCTGATTTGAATGATTTTTTTTGCATGTGTTTGTGTGGCGCCCTGGAAGGTTTTTAGATTCTCAAATCAGCAAGGCAGATGTCGCTGCAGTCGGTATCGGCTGGATCGACTTGAATGAATTTTTGTGTTTGCCGCGTTCATCTCGTATTATATATTTTTTTACACAAAATGCTGTATGTGTCTATAACTAAGGACATTTTTTCTATAAAAAATTCCAAAAATTTTCTATTAAAAATTCAAGTAAAAAAAGTTTTCGTAACATACGGAATTTTTCAAGACCCCAATAACTGATAATCAATAAAAATCGACTTAAACGAACTTCGTCCGTGATAAAAAGAAGTTTTTTATGGCTGTGAATACATATATTCGGAAGAATACAAATAATAAACACAATGTAAGAAAATCGGAATTCTCTCCAAATGTTTAAATAATTATATTACTACCCTCGTGCTAATTATAGCCCCTAGAACTCAATTTGTTTATATTATACTATCTATTTTTGTTAGCTTTTTATATTTCTCCATTTCTGATAAAAAAAAAGAACATTTGAAAACACATAAAACTGAGCAGGTTATTAGGTGTTTACTAAATACAGTTTATTTTCCCCAAAACTTAAACAAAGAATAAAAATAAATTAAATGATTTAAGAAATTACTATTGCCAAAGATTTTAATTTAAAAATTATTTATTAATAAGGGCGAATTGTCGGTTGTTTGATGATATTTTGGCACAAAACAATTCCTTTACTTTTTAACCGACTTCAAAAGAAGGAGGAGGTTAACAATTCGCGTCTATTTTTTGGGGGGGTTTACTTCATACCTCGGTACATTTTAGACCGCTTGTAAAAATTATTTTTTGTCTGAGAGGGTATACCTTCCCATTGGTCCCATTATAAAAAAGTGGGCAGGGACATTTTTTTAAATTAAATTTTATGACATTCTACTTATTTGATTGCTGCGAAACCTATAAAACACCTTTGGTTCTTGTAATTACACAATTTTAAAGTTGAAAAAATGGGCGGGGTTACACCCATTAAAATTTGTTATAATAATTCATGTGGTTCTACTTAACCGATTTTTACGAAACTTAACACACACCTTGAGCTCTGAAATAGACACAATCCTCCATTTTAAAAATGGGCGCAGTCACGTCCATTGACATTTAATATTTTATTTTAAGTGGTTCTACTTTACCGCTTTTTGAAAAACTTAACACGCACTCTAAGCTGTGAAAAACACACAATATTGCATTAAAAAATGGGCGGAGGCACGCCCATTGAAATTTAATTTTATATCTCACGTACTTCTTCTTATCTTCTTCTATAAGATATTTGCATTGAAGTCGGGTTTCTTTTGGCAGAAAGAATTATTTAATACACATTTTTTAAAGCAATAATTAATTTCTAATCAGAAATAATTTTTTAGTCAGGCTTAAGTTCAGTAATTTCAATTCTTTAATTGAATGAAATATTTATTAATTAATGTGAGTTTCTAAAGAAGAGAAGAAAAATTAAATTAGACTTTTAAGCTGGGGGAAATACCAATATTTTTCTGTGCAGCAACGCACTTCATCAGCACCCTAGTCTATCTACTTGGGTAGAGATTGTTATTAACATCAGCTATTTAACGTAAATTCTAATGAAACGGAATGTGAGAAATGATTGTTGTGTACAATTATTGATTTACCTTTGGTAAATACATATGTAAGTATTACTATTTATGTATTTCCCCTGTTTTTCCATTTTTTAATTTTTCTAGTTAGGTTAGCACGAAGTTATATTACTCTACCTACGTATGTTTAACTATTCTTGCTTATCTTTTACGATCATCACATTAATTATTTTTACTTATTCGATGTACCGTCGGTACATACATATAAGTATTATAGTAGTGGATATTATGTTACTTTGTTATTGCATTCTCCCGTTTATTTGGTTTTTCGAACATTAGTGATTGCCAAGTGAACAGTGATTGCCAAGTGAACATATTTTTCATTTAAAAGGAAAAATATGGTCCACGCCGTTTTTAATTTATTCACACTGCTCATTAAATCTAAAAAGAGTATACGAAGTGCGTTCAAAAAGGGGGGAAATAAGTTGGGTTGACTGCTTAACCAAAACAGGAACCTTAAAAAAATTTATTTTATACAATTAAAACAATTCGAAAAGAAATATCTGCCTTGACTTTTTATTCAAAGCAAGTTTTTTAAGCATTTTGCTTGCTTGCAATCTCTACAGTGTAAATTTGCGCTGCCTTAAAATATACATATAGACCCTGATAATCTGAATTATACACAATACTGAGTTTTAACAAAGAACCTGAGAAAAATAAAAAAAAAACAAGAAAAGTAAAAACCATATTATATAGTTTTTCTACTGTTTTGACTTTAAGACACGAACAAAACCACATCAAAATAGTTCCAATTATAAAACATAGAGAAACCCAATTTCAAATTATAAAAAGTCGGCGTTGAAATGATACTCTAACAACATAAAATTAGTGGGGAGAGGGGGCGGGGTTTAATTTATCTTTAATAACCTTTAAGGAGGTTGAAGCTATCGAGGGTAGACTGTATATTTTGTATATTATAATACTTCTATAAAGCTGTTATTGACGTTCCAATACAATGTCATTACTTTCATGGAAAATGCACGTAAAATTATATAAAACTTTTGCAACAACGTATCAATTGTGAGATTAAAGGCTCAGTTAGCCGACTGTAATGTAATGTAACTGCAACAGTAGGAAACAGCTCATCTATATTGTTCTATGAAAAAGTAATGAAAATTGTTATAGAGATGTAATGTAAGGTAACCTACTTTTCATATAAAAATATCGATCAGCTGTTTCCTAAGTAGCAGTTACATTACTTTACAGTGGGCTAACTGAGCCTTAAACCTTTTTACGTGACACATTTTTATACTAAATATTAAATAATTCATAACTGGATGAAGTGTATACGGCATATTTTTTCGAGAAAATTAAAAATACTCATATCTACGTAATTAAAAATAAAAAATAACATTTACTATGCATTTACTATTTGCACACTATTTACTCACACAGTATTTCATAAAAAAACTTTGGTCTTTTGTTTGTTTACATATGCATGTGCATATTCGGGATATTTTAAGAAATTTACTAAATGAATTTGCCTTTTTTTAGTCTAATATTTAATAGATACTTTTTTTATAACATTATGATAATTATCAATAATTGAGATTTTTGTCGGCATCAATTTGCATTGTTTTCTTTTAACACAACAAAAATATTTTTTATATTAACACTTGAAATAATCGTTAATAATTAATTTGTTTTATTTTTGGTAAAAAAATTATATTTTTCACCGCTATTTCTATTTTAGTACGTCCGCTTTGAAAAAGCGTTCAAATCGAACTTACTCTACTTGCGCTCTTAAATAAAAAAATATTACAAAAGTTGTTAAAGAGCAAACACAAATTGATCAATAACAACAAACACAATGAGTGTGTGTGTGTAGTTGCCAGATATAATAAACATAAAATCGTCGAATTTAGCATATACAATCCGTTAGAGTGCAATCTACTTAGTCACGGTTTAAATATGTTACCTTTTTCAGTATCGCTGCTTGCCCAACCTAAGGTCGAAGTGCGCAAATGTGGTTTAAACTCAACTCTTACTTGGGGAATAAATTCTAAGGCAGTCAGTTGGATACTGGAGATGGTTATAAAACTTATATTATTTTATGGAACTTCTAAGCAAAATGGCACTTATGATAACAGGTGCTCCGAGATCCAAGCCGACAAAAGCGCTTGCGCTGTGTTGAGTTGGCTTCCAGTGGACTTACCTAGCTCTACGTACCGTGGAAGCTAGCTCTACGTACCGGCGCGCCCTCAGACTAAATGCAATAGCCGCATGCAACCACCGATCTTGGGGTCATGCTACACTGAAACAAAAAAAATATCTCGCAACGGGAATAAAACTGTTACGTTGAATCCCATTCATTTATACAACGACAAATTTCATTAATAAAATGAAACATTACATTGTATTGATGCAAATTTCATTAATATAATGAAACCTTTCTAGTGCTTAATATTTTACAATTCGTAGTATCGTTAATGTTACGAAAAAAATTTCATTCGGGTAATAAAAAATTTAAATACATCTTTTTATGTAAAATGCATACAAAAAAAATATTTTAAATTGATTAGGTGACATAAAAGAAGATCAAAGTATCAAACCATAATTGTAATTAACCTATAGTTAAGGAAATTATAGCTTCAATAAAATATTTTCATTCATATTTTCACCTCTGTAATGAAATACTGTCATGATATACATGAAAAATGTTGCCAATTCAATGAAATAGTTCGTTAAAAAAAATGTAAGACTAACGTGACTCCATTCTACGAACTAAAAAGTTTCATTGCAATGATTACATTTTTCATTTAAAATATGAAAATGTACGCTGCTTATAGGCTTTTTACACTGACGCACATCTAACATCTACCATCAATTTGCGAAAATGTTAACATCTTCCCATAAGAAATACACAGTACTAAAAACCAACAACTTTCTACATCTTTAAAAGATGTTCCTATCTCATTTTGTTTCATCTAACATCTTTCGTTAATTTTAGTGCCATCACTAGCAAAATTACATTGTTGTGTCAAAAACAACGTTGCCACTTTCTGTGTAATAGTGCAAAATCTGTACTATTTATACATTTTCGCAGTATTTTTGCACCATAAATTTTTTGTGTAATTTTGCACTATTTGACTTTAATGGCATTTATATTTATATGTTATAAGGCGATAACAGCATGAGTTGACTAAAGACAAAATCGAGTTATACTTATGTACTACCACATTCTACAGACGAAACTTCATGCCTTATTGAAGATTGCAAGTTTTTAAAGATCATTCAAAAATAACTGAATCAATTCTTTCTGCTTTAGATGAAACCTCTACAAAATATTATTTGCAGTTTCCTTCATATTCTCTTGGAGCTAATCCCTGCTTTTATACAAATTAAAAGCTGAAGTTATCAAAGATGTGCCAATTTTTTTTCTAATTACTAAAGGCTTATTTTCTTAATTTTTAGTTTACCGATAAAAACGAGCAACTTGTTAGCAAAAGTGGAATTTATATTAATTTAGCTGCTTAAAGTACTATTCCGAGGCACAACACAAATTAAAAAAAATCAACTTTCATGATGACCTTTATAATTTTTATTGATGTAGTATAATCAGAATTTGTACAATCATTGAAATAAAAATCGATTTCCATTTGTTAAGCTAGATTATCAAAAATTAGACAATGAGTGGCGTGAATATGCACTTTTAGACCATAAGGATAAATTCGATGTTTTGAAATTTATTGTTCTAAAATTTCTCAAAGTAAAAACTGTGCTGGCGATATTTTCTTTACAAATTTAAAAGTTGTGATATTACCATTCTTAAACGCTTCTGTTGAAAGAGTTTTTTTAAGTAAACTGATCTTTATTAAAACTGATACCCCAAGAATGACTTATCAGCTAATACATTTGCACCATAATTTTAAAATTGTGGTGCAAATTTTCAGCTTAAAATTATGAAAATAAATTGGAAAAAATAGGTTAGTGTAAATATGTACATATGCTGAAAGAACCAACGAATGTATAAGTATTGCTCAGCACTTCTAGTTAAATGAGTTTAAATTAAGAAAAGAAAAGGTTAATAACCCTCTTCTCAAACGCATGGCTCAAAAAATATTTTATTAAATTTAGACAAAATGTTAAGAGGAAAGTGGTAAATTATTCTTCGTTGAAGTAAATATTTACGAATTAGTGATTTTTTTATATATTTTCAATTGTACGTTTTTTAAATATAAAAAAATTAGCTTGTATTAAATTTCAATGTACTAAAAAAACTATTAAGAAAATAAAAATTTTTTCTTTAATGTTTTTGCATTATTTTAGACTTGCGGCTTTGTAATTTCTTTTTTCACTAGTGGCAACGCTGGTCCAAAACTAAGAAAAAACGACATACGTATATACATATTACATATACATATGTACCTTTTAAAAAGTCTTCATCTTATTCTTGCAAATCTTTTATAATTTCCATGTACTGCACTTTAATTGGGTTTGTTCATGCAAAGCAACAACTACTCCAATTATTAATTTTACATCAAAATCTATTTTTTATAATTTCCTTAACAAAACCTATGCAGAACGTGTTGTCTTTTTGACAAGTGAGATGATGGTAGATGTTAGATGGTGTCAATGTAAACGCATGTTTCACATTTTTTACGTCTTCCATGCGTTTCACTGAAATGTGTGTCAATGTAAATAGCCTATTAGTAAAAAATAATCGTTACATGAATGAAAATATTTCGGTGTATATATGTGATCTTCTCCGAGAAAAGGGACCTAGTGTATCAAAAAACCGGTTTGGACTTAAGAATGGATTCTGGTACCTAAAAGGGTGTAGAATAAGATGAAATGAGTTTTTCTCAAAACTTCATTAACACAGACTAGGTCCCTTTTCTCGGGGAAGGTCACATATGACATATTTTCAGCTAATGAAACAAATTTTCGTAATGCGAATGAAGCGTTGCGTTGGTTGAAAAATAATGAAAAAATCATATATATAATGTCAAAAATCATTGCATTTACGAAGGTTTTTCTCTTAGTGTAGCATTTTAAATACAGTAAATAACACACCGGATCTTATTGACTACTGCACTCCGAAGCCCTACTTCAATGCGAATTTGCGAGTTTGATTGACAGAAGGGGTTTTCCCACTGGATGGATACGTACAGGTTTTCATGGACGGCTCAAAAATGGGGAGGGGGAGAGTTGGTGGAGGCGTATATATTCCGGAGTTTTGAATTGAAATGTCCTTCCGACTCCCGGACGAATCTAACATACTACAAGCAGAGATATCTGCCATTAAAAGAGAGACACACTGGGTAAGGTTCTATCGGATATCAAATAGAGATATCCATGTTGTAACTGACAGCAATTAAGTCCCTCATAGGTATGTACTCCACATATTTTCTTGTCCAAGAATGTCGCAAAGCACTGGATAGGCTCGCGCAATCCTCACGTACGATATTAAAGTGAGTGCGTGGACACGGGACTATTTCAGAGGGGAACCCTACTCAGAGAATTCGATATCGAAAATCTCTGTGGTCTCCCACTTTCATCCTGCTGGAGACATTTCGATGTTGCCTTTTTTGAATCATGTCATCTTGCGCAATACCGAGAACCCTCTGGCCTTGGCTAAGCCTCCACAGAAGGAAAAATCTCATGAACTTCATTAGGAAGCGCTTGAGGAATTTTGTGGCCACACTGACCAGCCACTGCGCTTTCGGAACCCATGCTAATAAGGGTATGGGTCTCAGTTGCAATGATTAGGAGGAGGAGGAAATTATCTTGCATCTCCTCTGCTTTTGTCCCCCTCTGGAATATCTCCATCTGTACTACCTTGGAAAATTATGCTTCAGTAGACTATCCGAAGTATCGGAAATATGAATAAAAAATTTCAGCCTTTATATTAGGAGCAGTGGCTGTTTAGATCCCACCAACACCCTACCCCAATACAATTTTCGACCCACTCTCTCCTCCCTTATAACGACTATCTCTTTTCTACATCTACCTTTCTCACCCTTCACCCCCCCCCCCCTCAACACCTTTTCTCACTATCTTCTCTTCAACTCATAGGTATCATTGTATTGGACCCAAGTGAGCTGTACTCTTAATTTTCACCCATCCTTACCAGCAACCTGCTAACCTAACCTAAACTCAACGTGTCTTTTAATATTTCTAGCAGCACGCCACAAAGAGTAATTGGAGGCCGGTGTTTCAAGAAGACCCTACAGATATTTTTTAAAGAATGCAGTTTTTTAGATCTTGGAAACTCTTTGAGCTTTGAGTGCATTATTTAAGTCTGATTTCATGATTTTTTTTTTAAGAGAAGTAACACTCAGGCAATGAATGCCTACTACTATTATTAGATGTTACCTTCTTTAGGAAAGGGATAGTGATAGAGAAGACAGGTGGTGAAGGAAGAGAGAGAGAGAGGAAAGCTTCATTCTTTTACAACTCTGCTTTTTTGCAAGTTTTTAATAATGCAGTATTGCAGCGCCTCTGTTGTCAATGAGGCATACAACATATTTGAAGCTATGTTTTTTAGTTACTATACATAAAATTATTGGTTATTTTACTTCTGAAGGAGGGATTAAAATCCGCTGAAGCCGGTGAAGTTCAGTGACCAGTGTATGTGCCTTCATCACTTGAAATTTCCTACAACAACTGATGCAAAGGGACATTAATGCACATTAGAAAAATTCGTGGTATTGTTATTTTAATGACTCTCGGAGACAGGGCTCGAACCCAGTACCTTCAAGTTTGTAGTCAACGCGCTAAGTACTTCAGCCAACGCTACCCTCTGTTGTTGCCATCCCCTCCTATTTTTTCTTTTTTTCACATGCCGAGATGTTCAATATCCATAGAATAAATTATATTAAGGCCAGAAGCGAATGAAAGATTTAAAGAGAATTAAAGAAAATTTCAGAAAGAAAAATTTGATAGTGTGAACTATGGCTTGCGTAAAATTTTTGTAATAGATTTAAGAAAATCGCAAAATTTTTCCTTTGATCTACATATAACCAAAATGTTCTCGTAGAAGTCGAAATATAGCAATCACGATTAGGCCAATTATTCTAGTTTTTATATATTGGATAAAAAGAAAAAGTGCCTAAGCCGAGATAAGCTATTTTTTGAGTTAATGGGTGCTGTAATCCCCATGTGCAAAGTCTCATTTATTCTGTGCGACTCTTCAGGACGCTATAATGAAATGACTTGGGCTTATCTTTTTTCGACTTATAATCTCATGGAAAAATTGTACCACGTTTTCTATACCCTGCTACAAAAATTCTCGCAGACGAATAATCGACTCGGCATACTCAATACGGGTCAATAGCTTAATTTAGCTTATACTTTAGTATATTTCAAATTAGATGTATTATTTATAGTGTGTAGGACGATGTTATCCTACAAAAAAATAGGTCTGAATTTCCCCATTTAACTTTAAAAGAAAAAAATTTCTCTCAAACGTCTTGAAAGTTTAAAAGTGCTGTCCTGCAAAACAGTAAAATACGAATTAAACACTTTTTCCTTATTGCCACAGATATTTATTCCCAGGTAAGTTTAAGAAAGTGTTTTTAAAATTTTACTACCAGAAACCATATGATATGTAATTAGCTTGATTCTGTAAAACTTCACTGAAAATAGTGGAACGTTTGTTAAGATTTAGTTTTTCTAAATTAAAAAAGTTATGCAGATGTGCAAAATATATTAATCACAAATAATGGCTGCAGGATAATCGGGCAGTTGTGGACACACTTTAATATTGAGAAAACCGTCTCTTCGATTCATAGAGAAAAGAAGCAGATTTTGGTGTAGAGAGTAGCGCTGGAATATAAAAACCATAGAACACTTCCTATGACACTGAGCCGCACTGGCTGCTATGGATTCGCCTGAGCTTGGGAAACTTTCGACACTGTAAAGTATTATTAGCTTTGATTGTACTCTGGTTTGAAAAACAGGTGGACTCCGCTCAAGCCGAGTCTCTGTGTATTGTCGGAGATGGTGTCTGTCACCTTTATCTAACCTAAACTTTTACAGCCTTATTTTAAAAAGGCTTTATAGAGGCTTTTTAAGAATAATTTTGCATGAAAATTTGTGTTATAAAGACTTTTTAAGTTCTATAAATAAGGCTGTTATTTGCCGTTAGTTTAGTTTGCTATTTTCTTTGCTCAATAAATCTTCAAATCTACCATAACCGCCAAACTTGCGATAAATTGTCAAATGTGGCAACCACGAATGCCAACCAATTACAATCGCCAGTGTACGAATACTTATGCCAGAGAGAGTATCAAAATAACCACTTTTTTGTATCCGTCGCACATTGATTTCAAATTTCTCAATTTTTAAAGCAATTTCTTAAGCTGAAAGTCCATACCATCCATTCTTTGCATATGCGTTGTAAGCGTTTCTGTACGTTCTCTCCGATTCTAAATTCAAGTTACATGCAATACGTCTTATGCGCAAGTATTTTCGTTGTTTTAATGCAAAAAGAGAGAATATTTAAATTCACCACACGAACATTTGGCTATAAAAGAGAACATGATGCATGCGACGGATACAAAAGTAGAAAGTAAACCTACTTTATCCATCCAATGCGTCTACAAATTCTTTGCGTTTTGTTCTGTAACTTGCCACATTCAATTACCTTGATTCTACTTTTTGGCACATGCATAAAACGGAACTACGCATTGAACGGATGGTATGGACCTTCAGCTTTAGCACGTGACTTACCCCCTGTTTGTGTAAGACGTTTGAGTTAGAAATCTTGGCGTTTCTGTAATAGATTAAAGAAAAGTTGTACAAGTTTCCTTTAGTCTATTACAAAAACGCCAAGATTTTTAACTCAAACGTTTTACACAAACAGGGGGTTATTGATCATACACGCACAAAACGAGCTTCATACACACAGTTACCTTTTACCCGTTTTGGTTTCTAAGGGCGAATCCACCGCTAGCGGGCACTCAAGGTTGTTGGGGTGTACTTTTTAGGGTTCCGTACACCAAAGGTGAAAAGGAACCCTATTGTTTTCGCTACGCTGTCCGTCCGTCCGTCGAGAATCGTAAGACAAAACAAAAAATATATGACAGTTGACAGTTAAAAATTAAAGTGTGTTCCAAAACGAGCAACGAAAAATTTTAAAATCCTATGTATTATACATACAATTATATATAGACACTTGGAATTTGTAAAGTTAGTGTATTTTACACAGACTACAACAATTAATACTAAAATTTAAACGAATCAAAATTAAAGGGTGTTCTATCAGTTAATGCAATTTCGACTGTGTAATTTTGACAACTTGCTGTATCTTGGAAACCGTAAGAGGCAATCTACTGAAATTTTCGAAAACACTAGAACTAAAAAATCCCAAAATTATAAAATCGCCAAACCGAAATAAATCGCCAAAGACCGAAAAAACGCTAAAACGAAAAAAGCGCCAAATTAAAAAAAATCTAAAACTAAAAGAAATAGCCAAAAACCGGAAAAATCACCAAAATTAAAAAATTCACAAAAAATTAAAAATATCTCCAAAATGAAAAAAGCTACAATCTGAAAAAATCGCCAAAACGAGAAAAAGCACCAAAACTAAAAAAATCGGCATAAACGAAAAAAAGCCAAAAAAATAAATAAAATCGCCATATTAAAAAAAAAGGTCAAAACCGAAAAAAATCCCAAAAACGAAAAAAATTTCAAAACTTTATATTATATAGGCTAAGGTTCGTATTGTATTGGGTTTCCGTACGGAACCCTTGCAAGTTACTGAATTTATTTCAATTGGGCAAGCATTTCTTAGCTTGCTTAAATGCAGCTGTGATTTTTTATGAATTATAGATTTTGTTTCATAAAGTTTTATAATGATTCGTAAGATTTAAATTTTTGTATATGTAAAATTTAGATTTTTTCAAGCTTTTTAATTCCGATTTTTGGCGAAATTATTGCTTATTTTGAAATTGATTTTTTCACAATACAGTGAAACTTTGTTATAACGAAAAACTTAACATAACGTAAGTTTTATTGAGCCCCTTAAGAAAACCTTTTTATTGCAAAGTTTTTCATACAAAAATATACACTAAAGCAATAACGAACAAATTTTGAGCAATAAAGCTTCTATATGCCTCAATATAAAGAAATCAGAATAAATCCTAAATGGTAAAGTATTGTTATAAAAATAGCAAAGTCTAAATGTACAAACATGTATAAGCGCAACGAAGTAAGAATATCGACAACGTTCGACTTGTCGCACACTTACATTTAAAACAACAAAAAAATATTAAAATTTGTTTTTGTTTTGAATGTAAGTGTGCGACAAGTCGAACGTTGTCGACATCGTGGGTTTGGCCCTAAAATTATATATAGTAAAATGTTAAAGTTATAACGAAGTTTTTTTCGTATTTCTTCAAATTTCGTTGTATCATGGCTTTGCTGATTATATTTATAGCGAATCAGTGGCTATAATGAAGTATTTTCGGATCCCTTGGAATTCGTTATATTGAAGTTTCACTGCCCCAATTCACAGTATTGTGCAAATTGTCTTGCATCGCTGCATGCGCAAAATGGTATAGTATATTAATTGTACTCACCACCCAACAATTCTTAGTGGTAAGTATTTAATTTTATCCAAGATTTAAATTTTTTATTTTCGATTTTTAGTAATCCTTACTAATATTATAAATGTGAAATTAAGCGTCAAATATAGGATATTTTTTATTCCGTTCGGAACTGGATTTTTGCATTTGGAAACGGATTATTTTTTCCGAAAAACACATTTTTCGTTGGTTAGGCGTAATTTTGTTTAACCACTTTTAAGCCGGTTTTTATGTATTTTTTAATCGACTTAAAAAAAAGGAGAAAGTACATTTTAGACCGATTGTAAAAATTATTTTTTTTTGTCTGAGAGGATATAGCTTCCCATTCAACTTATTCTATTGCTGCGAACCCTATATATAAAACACCTTTGATTCTTGTAATTACACAATTTGAAAGTTGAAAAAATGGGCGGGGTTACGCCTATTAAAATTTATTATAATATTTCACGCGGTTCTACTTAACCGATTTTTACGAAAATCCCCCATTTAAATGGCGGAGTTACGCCCATTAAAATTTAATATTTTATTGTGGTTCTAAATACTTTACCGATTTTTACAAGACTTAACACGCACGCTGAGATCTAAAAAAAAACACAATTTTGCATTTAACAAATGGGCGGAGGCACGACCATTAAAATTGAATTATAAGAACAATCAGATATTTGCATCGAAGTCGTTTTTTTTTTTTTTTTTTTTTTTTGACAGAAAATATTATTTTTAAACAGATGGTAGCGAGCGGAGCCGCGGGTAAAAGCTAATATAAAATATTTTTTAATTTATTTTATAACATTTTTTAATTTTTATGTAAATTTCAGAATTTGTTTAGTGAAATTAGATTTTTTTCAGAAACGTTTTATTTTTTCGGTTTTTGGTGAAATTACATACATACATATTTTTGTGAAACTCAGAATTTTTTGCTTAATATTTAATTTTTTTAAGCTTTTCGGTGGTATCGAATTTAAGCGACTTCTTCTAATATTTTTATTTTTAGATTATTTTAATGAATATTAGATTTATTATAAATTTTATATGTATGTATATTATCAGCGAATTTGATTTTATTTGAGTTTTCGCTTGTTCGTATATTAATTTTTTTGTTTTTTTTTGTGAAATAAAAAAAGTTTAAGAATTTTTTTTCAGCTACTCGTATGTATGCATATATTTATTACGATATTTTTCTTGCTATTTTATTTATATGTATATTTTTGGTGAAATTGGAATATATTTTTTTGCGTATTCTTCAAAATATTTTTTAACAACAAAACTTTTCGAATATATTCTTTTAATTTCTATTATACATAAATTAATCTTGGACATTTTTTCTGGTTTGTTTTTTTTTAATATTTTCGTTGTTTAGATGAAGTTATTTTTTTTTTTTTTTTTGTGCGAAACTAACATTTTTTTAATATTTATGTTTTTGTGAAATTTAGATTTATTAATGAATTTTTGTTTCAGCTTGTTTTTTATTACTCACAACAATTTTGCAAACCAGTGTGCTGCGTCAGAGAAGAAATATAAATAATATTATAGACAATTGGACACAAATATAAATAAATGAGAGGACATCCAAACAAACCAGCAGCAGGCAACGAAATACAACAATAACAATAAAGTAGTAAAACTTGAGTAAAAACAGTTAACAAGCAAATAAACAGTCCAATAAGTGGTATGAAAAATACGTTATTAAAATACCATTTAAATAAAAAATCAATAAAAAGGCTGCTTTAAATTCAGAAGGAAATACACGACTCAAGAAGAACGCTACGATCATTGGGAATATTATATAAGGGTCGACAAGTTTATATTTTCTATACTAATATACTATTTCGATTCTTATAAGTTGTTATTTGACTACTGAAGAAATTTTAGTTCTTGTCTAGATGAAGATAGATAGGTCGAGGGCAGGTGATTAAAATGTATGCTAATATAATTACCCTTATTCTAAAGGGTCCGCCAGATAACTTTTTTTTTTGAAAATGCTATAAAAAAAACTACTGAAGCTTCGGCTGTGTGGCACGTAGCGCCGTCCTGTTGAAACCAAATGTTGCCAATATCCTCCTCTTCAATTTTTGTGAACAAAAATTCGTTCAACATGGCCCGATAACGATCGCCATTGACTGTAACGGCCACTCCTTGCTCAATGGCCCAATTATCCCTCCGGATAAAAATCCGCACCAGTGACTCGTTTTGGATGCGTCGGCTTTTCAATGTATGCGTGCGGGTTTTCTGTGCCCGAAATGCGACAATTTTGCTTGTTTACATACCCGCCAAGATCAAAATGAGCTTCATCTGAGAAAAGATGATTTTTTTTGGCAAAATCGGCATCTTCTGTAAGTCGATCGGAGGCCCACTTAGCGAAGCGAAAACGCATTGGATGGTCAGTTGGCTCGTTCAGCGGAAGGATAAAACTAATTATCTGTCTAATCAGACATGAGCTAAGTGTTACCATTCACGAAATATGCACTAGTTGAAAAACAAAACGATAGATGGCGGACCCTTTAGTTGCCAACATCGAAATCACATCGCATACATATGTACACGCTCTCGAGAACAAGTCTACGCTATTGACAGTCTATTTTTGTTCTCTAAAATCTAGAAAATATCACGAACTTGTCAATAGCAGTCAGTTGTTTCCGACAAGCCCCAATTTTTTTGCTATTGTATTCACATGATGGCGATGTTGACAAATGGAATAGGGGTCAATATTTTTCTATTATTTTTTTTAATAAAAAAAATTGTAATCAAATTAAAAAAATAGTTTTTAAAGAGTGATTTCTTCCCAACAAATTTTCTAAACAAACGATTTGAACGCTGGTAATACAACAAAACTGCTTGAATAAATATATTATCTATGGAAGTTACATTTTGTAGTTACTGGTACAATACATGTAATTATATTTAAACACTGTCGTGTTGTTTTACAAAAAAAACTCAGTCAATAACTATTAGCAGTTTTTATACAATTAACTGTCTACAATAAATAATTAACACTTGAAACAATGCACGAAAAAAAATTATTTTAATCAACAACTTTCATATTTAGCAAATAAGCATTAGATACAATACAATTGTAAGTGGTTACAGATATTTTAAAATTTTATATAAAAAAAAAACATGAGAGATGCACAATGACTGCAGTGACAGGCAACCTGAAATTCAGATAACTTTTCATCATTTGCTTATTAGGTTCATTGATACATGTATACATACTGACAATCGTAAAGGCATACATAAGTACACACATATGTACACATGTATGTACAGTAGAATCCCGATTATCCGGAAATCCGATTATCCGGACTCGTCATTCGTCTCAGCTCTAATTGTATAATTGCCGCCTACGACGATAGGTTGTCTTTTATTTTGGCGCAGCATTACCGTTGGAAAATTTCAAAAAGGGGCACAAAAAGGGATTTCTAAGAAAAAAGGGGCAACTTTAAAATAAATGAAAATTAAAGAAACAAACATATTTATTAAGCTATTTTTATTAAAAATAGCTTAATAAATATGTTATATGTATATGAGAACTCATATACTACGTTTATTCGCACGTTTTATTTGCAAGTAAAAATTTTAACTTGTGGCAGAATTAGTCTTTACTTTCTGTTCTGTTACGAATCAGCTGACTAGGATTAATAGGGGGGAGAGCCAATGGGCGATTTCTGTCTCTTCGAAACTATAAAAGCTATTTTTATGAAATTAAAAATATAGAAACAATTGCTTCTAAAAGGGCATACACGCTTTATATTATTTTCTATTAGGACAATGCAAGGTTAAAAATTCATCAATTGGGCTTCGAATTACTTACATGCCTGATCCACACCAGTCGCGGGAAGTAACACCATAGGCGCAGAAAGGCCATTCTTTGGGTGCATTGCCCCCCTTGAATTTTAAAACTTTCATGTAATTATTTATTTTAATATTACTCATGAAAATCATTAATATGCCCCCCTGAAAAAAATTTCTAGCTACTCCAAGGTGTTACCTTCTTTAGGAAAGCGATTTTGATAGAGAAGACAGGTGGTGAAGGAAGAGAGAGAGAGAGAGAGAGAGAGAAAAGCTTCACAATACCGACGAAGGAGGGCGCTCTGATGTTACATTTGATATCAATCAAACAAGGTGAAAATAAAAAATAAATTAAAGTTTAAATGAAAGTTTAAAAAATAGAAAACGGATAAAAAGTATAAACAAGAATTTCAGAAGGAATGAATTAGTAACACAAAAATTTAAAGACTGAATAGAAGCCGTATTGCAAGTTTGCACTATATGCGCAGTTTTTTAATTACCTGAAGAAAAATCATTTTATTTATTACCTCAATATATTGTTTTTATTTACTTAAAAAAAGTGCCCAATTTGCTTTAAAAAAGTAATATATGAAATACCTTCTTGTTTTTGCTAAAGTTCATGATTTTTGCATTCGATTTCGCTGAGCCACTTATTAGCCATTTATTAGCCATTTTTTTTTTGTCTACATTTAGCCATTTTAGTGAAGGAATTCTGGCATCACTGCTCCGACATGACATGCTTGCACATTACCCACTCGACCACAGGGGCACGCATATTTCAAAAGTATAAATATGCACCAGTTAAGCTTAGGTTAATATCTAAGGCCTACATACATACAGTACACTTCATGTAAAAAGCCACATGCGCATGTGGCGATGACAAAAAAAATGCGTCATTGCCATACGCATGTGGTTTTTTACATGCCGTCTACTGCAGACTATAGATATTAACCTAAGCCTGCAGAACACAGCATGTAAAAAGCCACATGCACATGTGACGATGACGTCAAAAATGCGTCAGAGCCACATGCGAATGTGGCGATTACGTCAAAACTGCGTCAGAGCCACATGCGCGTGTGGCTTTTTACATGCTGTGTGGTACAGGTTTAAGTACCAGTTAAGCTTAGGTTAAGATCTAGAGCCTACAGTACACGGCATGTCAAAAGCCACATGCGTATGTGGCTTTTTAAGCATGTTGGTTGAATTGTTTAAAATTACTAGTAGTGGCTACATGCCGTAAAACTTTTATTCCAAAATGCACATGTAGCCGAAATGAACACATTTTCTGAGGCGGCAGCATATCTGTAGGCATGTGACCATCCACATGTACGCATGTTACTAGTACATGGCATGTAGCAAATGTAACTTCGTGATGACGTCAGAGCCACATGCGCATGTGGTTTATTACATGCTGTGTACTGCAGGCTTAAGTATAGTTGCGGGACTGGCTGCATTTGGCAGACTATTGATGTTGACTCGTCGGCGAACACCTTCAGACTGAACAGATGCCCCAGCGGAGTTTTCCTTATATACTTAAAAAAATAAAAAATAAAAAAAATATTCGTAATACATATTACACGCGAAATATTCGTAATAGTAGGCTATTGAATATTGGATATTATATATTTCTGAATGTAACAGTGGCCTTCTCCTTTCTATTTATATCTAAAAAAAATATTTATTTCCTAGCCAAACTGCATAGCGATGCTTTGAAAAAGACTTTAGCGCCCTTAGGAAATTTTTTGTTCACTAGATGTAGTTTTATGGCGAATCTTGATCTATTTAGCGTGTGCAAGCAGCAGACATTCAAACACAAGCAGCCCAACAGTAACAAGTGTTAGCACAGATTCACTCACAATTCACCTCCATGCTAAACAAAGGAATAGAACTATATTATTTTTCATTAATTTTAAATGAAGTTTGCCTTTTTTTCATCTCTAAAGGGTCCCGCCAGATAACTTTTTTTTGAAAATGCTATAAAAAAAACTACTGAAGCTACTGTTGAAACCAAATGTTGCCAATATCCTCCTCTTCAATTTTTGTGAACAAAAATTCGTTCAACATGGCCCGATAACGATCGCCATTGACTGTAACGGCCACTCCTTGCTCAATGGCCCAATTATGCCTCTGGACAAAAATTCGCACCAAACAGTGACTCGTTTTAAATGCGTCTTCTTTTCAATGTATGCGTGCGGGTTTTCTGTGCCCCAAATGCGACAATTTTGCTTGTTTACATACCCGCCAAGATCAAAATGAGCTTCATCTGAAAAGATGATTTTTTTGGTAAAATCGACATCTTCTGTAAGTTAATCGGAGGCCCACTTAGCGAAGCGAAAACGCATTGGATGGTCAGTTGGCTCGTTCAGCGGAAGGATAAAACTAATTATCTGTCAAAGCAGACATGAGCTAAGATTTACCATTCACGAAATAAGCACTAGTTGAAAAAAAAACGTTAGATGGCGGACCCTTTAAAAACAAAATGATGTGAGAGAAAGAGTCGCAGGCAGTGTTGGCAGCAGGCAACTTGTATAGAAAACAAACTGAGCTGCTGTATATAAAGAATTATATTATTTCATTCATTATGGCTTCATCACTTGAACTTTACGACAACAACTGGCACAAAGGGACGCTCTATGCACATCAGAAAAATGCATGGTGAGGCCGGGCTCGAGCGCAGGACCTTCGGTTTTGTAGTAACTAGTGCAGCCAACGAAACCTTCAAAAAATGGTAGGACCAAAAAGGGGCAGGGTATAAATTTCTGCCTCTATCATCGTGTGACAATTTTGCAGGTGTGTTTCGCGTTGTTCAACCGGAATCAGCGTTACCGTTGAAAATTTTCAAAAAGGGGTACAAAAAGGGGATTTTCAAAAAAAAAAAAATGTGGCACAAAAAAGGGATTTCTAAGAAAAAAAAGAGGCAACTTTAAAATAAAGGAAAATTAAAGAAACAAACATATTTATTAAGCTATTTTTATTAAAAACAAACAATAAAAACAAATTTCTCATGTATAAAAAGTACACAAACATTCATTTTATGAGAACTCAAATACTAACTTGTGGCAGAATTAAGGCTTCATTAGTCTTTACTTTCTGTTTCTGTTCTGTGCTGTGCCGTTCTGCTTCTAAATTTGAGTACTTACTTTTTCTGTAGTAACTTATCAGCTGTTTCTCACCAGAAGGGTCGCAGTTTTCCACTAAAATTATGAGTTTTGCATCGTCCGTTGTTAAGTGTAAATATAATGTTATATTTTTCTTTTAAAACTTAATTATTTTAAATTCTAATAACACAATTACAATTTGTTTTAAAATATTTGTATTTATTTTTGCTGTCACTTACAATTACTTAACAATTTTTTGATTTTCACAGGTTGAACCGAAACAGAACAGAACGAAACAGAAAAACTAACGACTTGTATTAGATTTCTATAACCAAAAAAGAGTCAGCTGATTCGTAACAGAACAGAAAGTAAAAACTAATTCTGCCTTTAGGCTTTACTTTCTGTTCTGTTACGAATCAGCTGACTCTTGTTTGCTTTTAGAAATCTAATACAAGTCGTTAGTTTTTCTGTTTCGTTCTGTTCTGTTTCGGTTCAACCTGTGAAAATAAAAATAAAAAATTAAGTAATTCTAAGTACAGCATAAATAAAATCAAAATTGTGATTGTGCTTTTAAAATTTAAAAAATTTAGTTTTTATCAGAAAAACATAAAATTATATTGAAACATAAAAATGGACGAACTCATAACTTTAGTGGAAAACTGTGGGCGTTCTGCTCAGAAACAGGTGATAAGTTATTACATAAAAAGTAAGTATTAAAGTTTAGAAACAGAACGGCTCAGCACAGAACATCAACAGAAAGTAAAGAATAATGAAGCCTCTACTAACTCACGTGAACAATTGCTGATTACTGGGTATGAGATGTATGTATACAGAAAAAGAAATTTTTAATTTTACAATTGCTTATTTGACGACTGTGAATGTATTTCTATAATACTGGCTAGTTGAGTATTTACAAATTAGACGAAAATAAACGTAGTATAGATAGCTACTAAGTATAAAAAAAAAATCTATGATAATAATGAAACACTGGTCAAAATGTGGCATTTGATATTGATCGAAATTCCAACAGAAAATACATGGAAATTTCGTTCGATATTAAATGCCGTCGTAATTTGCCCCTGTTCTTAAGATTTACAAAAAATTAAAAATACTTTAGTAAATTTGTTAGCATCTTTTGGGGCACATCACTTATTTACTTAAAAACCAGTATAATTATAATATAATAAAATGTACTTAACCATTTAAAGTTTTGATAAAAAAAAATTAAACATCGATTCTGAAGAGGATAACATATTTATGGTATTCTTTTTATGCATCATGCATACTTATTAAATACCTTAAATATCAATTCTTTTGAAATTGTACATCTGTATTTATTAATAAATTCTTCACTTGCTATCCATTATTTCAAATAGTTTTGAAATAAATTTAAGGCAGACAGTATGGACAGACAAGTGTCTACTTTCAGTCTATTTGAAAATTTTTTAGCAACGCTAATTTATGTATGTTTACGCTTTATGTTTTTTTTTTTTGGTAAATTTTTTTAAGATGAAATAAGGTGTAACTCACCGACTTTGCAACTGCTGAATCTGGGTATATTTTTGCGTTTAATTTGGCCAATTTGTCCATTGACTTAAACGAGTAGTTGCAACTTATCATCAGCAATAGTCACTTTCCTCCAAAAATAAGTTTTTTTTTGTGGTAAAAACTCGGATATTTTTGGATCATTTACTTTGAGGAATTGGCCACGCGTTTGGCTGTTTTAGTATTCTAAAATCGTGCGATTTTAAATCGATCGGTTTGCAGAACAGCCTTTTAAAAAGATAAACTTTAATTAAATTTGGCTTTCACAATAGCTGTCGAAAATACAATTATAATTATCAAGTATGAGTGTGCAATTGTACTCGTATATTTAAAAATATTACACAAATGAAAAGATTTATACCAAGGTGTAGGTTTTTACATGAAGTTTGACACATAGCAAATAAAATCTTGTTTAATGTGGTAGAATTTGTACGAATCTGCGTACATTTATTGTCAAAATAAAAACGAAAGTTGACTGAACAAAAAGGGGCAAATGGGAGCACAAAATAATGCAAATGATACTAAAAGAGGATTTAAAAAATAAGGGGCATAAAAAGTGGCAAGGCAGTTGAAAAAGGGGCAAAATGCGACTTTAGGCGCACAACGGTAACGCTATTTTGGCGCATCTGTACTCTCGCTGTCATTTGTTTTCGAGATAGTGTAAAATTTAAATAAAAACCGACAAATGACAAACATGACAAATTTAAATGTATGTAAATTGATTTTTTGATTGATTTTCGATTATACGGAATAGCCCTGGTTTTATTTGATCCGCATAATCGGGATTCTACTGTATTTATATTTATTCTTTTCGCTTGAAGTATCAATTTTTTGCTATCTTATGCAACTGGATTAACTGTCTAATATAGATTAATAATGAATTACTCGTAATTTGCACAATAAAAAAATATTTTGCTTCTAGTTGTTTTTCCTGAGAAAGTCTCTAAGCAGCAATTGGATACATATGTATGTACATACTTATTACGTTTTTCGCAATAAATAATTAACAAAATCATGTGATAAACTGCAGTTAGTTACTGAACTAGTAAATATTTCTCACGTGCTCAAAGATGTCAGAAAAAATTAAATAAGAACTTTTTGTTTTGTGTTCAATGTAAATTATGTAAAAGGACACTTTCCATTTGGCACCATTGCTAAAACAAACTTAAGGGACTTCGTCACTATACATCTAGATGCAGAAGAGCCTTATTTATAAAAATTATTACGGCTTTATAAAGGCTTTTTAAGAAAAATTTTGTATGAAAATTTGTTTTAAAAACCCTTTATAAAGCCTTAATAAGTTTTATTTAAAAGGCTGTTAGAATAAAAGCTTTTTATAAATCATAAATTTTATGATTCTAAGGTTAAGTTCGAATAATTGAAAAAAATCTAAAATTAATTAAATATTTTATTAGAATTGAAAATTTATTTGCTGGTGGTTCAGCGTTGTCTATATATTTCATTGTTGCTGTAACAAATCATCAGTAGACTTCAACCACACATTTTGAATAGTCACAAACCTCTTAACTTATGCACAGACTTTCAAGAACTATTTGAGAATTCACAAATAATAATATTTTTGAAAATCACAAAAGTAAAATAAGCGTAGTAGGCTTTGAAACTAATACAAAAAACCCAGCAAATAATTTATATTCGATTTCAATCTATTTTATTTTTCTACACCTTTATACAATTAGAAATCCATTGGATAACAATAAAAGTAATTATAAGGCAAAATGAAAAATAAAATCTAAATTTAACATTTAAGGAATTTATTATTCGACATATTGTCAGAAGTTTATTTTAATTTGAAAATTTATTTGCTGGTGGTTCAGCGTTGTCTATATATTTCATTGTTGCTGTAACAAATCATCGGTAGACTTCAACCACACATTTTGAATAGTCACAAACCTCTTAACTTATGCACAGACTTTCAAGAACTATTTGAGAATTCACAAATAATAATATTTTTGAAAATCACAAAAGAAAAATAAGCGTAGTAGGCTTTGAAACTAATACAAAAAACCCAGCAAATAATTTATATTCGATTTCAATCTATTTTATTTTTCTACACCTTTATACAATTAGAAATCCATTGGATAACAATAAAAGTAATTGTAAGGCAAAATGAAAAATAAAATCTAAATTTAACATTTAAGGAATTTATTATTCGACATATTGTCAGAAGTTTATTTTAATTTGAAAATTTATTTGCTGGTGGTTCAGCGTTGTCTATATATTTCATTGTTGCTGTAACAAATCATCAGTAGACTTCAACCACACATTTTGAATAGTCACAAACCTCTTAACTTATGCACAGACTTTCAAGAACTATTTGAGAATTCACAAATAATAATATTTTTGAAAATCACAAAAGAAAAATAAGCGTAGTAGGCTTTGAAACTAATACAAAAAACCCAGCAAATAATTTATATTCGATTTCAATCTATTTTATTTTTCTACACCTTTATACAATTAGAAATCCATTGGATAACAATAAAAGTAATTATAAGGCAAAATGAAAAATAAAATCTAAATTTAACATTTAAGGAATTTATTATTCGACATATTGTCAGAAGTTTATTTTAATTTGAAAATTTATTTGCTGGTGGTTCAGCGTTGTCTATATATTTCATTGTTGCTGTAACAAATCATCAGTAGACTTCAACCACACATTTTGAATAGTCACAAACCTCTTAACTTATGCACAGACTTTCAAGAACTATTTGAGAATTCACAAATAATAATATTTTTGAAAATCACAAAAGAAAAATAAGCGTAGTAGGCTTTGAAACTAATACAAAAAACCCAGCAAATAATTTATATTCGATTTCAATCTATTTTATTTTTCTACACCTTTATACAATTAGAAATCCATTGGATAACAATAAAAGTAATTGTAAGGCAAAATGAAAAATAAAATCTAAATTTAACATTTAAGGAATTTATTATTCGACATATTGTCAGAAGTTTATTTTAATTTGAAAATTTATTTGCTGGTGGTTCAGCGTTGTCTATATATTTCATTGTTGCTGTAACAAATCATCAGTAGACTTCAACCACACATTTTGAATAGTCACAAACCTCTTAACTTATGCACAGACTTTCAAGAACTATTTGAGAATTCACAAATAATAATATTTTTGAAAATCACAAAAGAAAAATAAGCGTAGTAGGCTTTGAAACTAATACAAAAAACCCAGCAAATAATTTATATTCGATTTCAATCTATTTTATTTTTCTACACCTTTATACAATTAGAAATCCATTGGATAACAATAAAAGTAATTATAAGGCAAAATGAAAAATAAAATCTAAATTTAACATTTAAGGAATTTATTATTCGACATATTGTCAGAAGTTTATTTTAATTTGAAAATTTATTTGCTGGTGGTTCAGCGTTGTCTATATATTTCATTGTTGCTGTAACAAATCATCAGTAGACTTCAACCACACATTTTGAATAGTCACAAACCTCTTAACTTATGCACAGACTTTCAAGAACTATTTGAGAATTCACAAATAATAATATTTTTGAAAATCACAAAAGAAAAATAAGCGTAGTAGGCTTTGAAACTAATACAAAAAACCCAGCAAATAATTTATATTCGATTTCAATCTATTTTATTTTTCTACACCTTTATACAATTAGAAATCCATTGGATAACAATAAAAGTAATTGTAAGGCAAAATGAAAAATAAAATCTAAATTTAACATTTAAGGAATTTATTATTCGACATATTGTCAGAAGTTTATTTTAATTTGAAAATTTATTTGCTGGTGGTTCAGCGTTGTCTATATATTTCATTGTTGCTGTAACAAATCATCAGTAGACTTCAACCACACATTTTGAATAGTCACAAACCTCTTAACTTATGCACAGACTTTCAAGAACTATTTGAGAATTCACAAATAATAATATTTTTGAAAATCACAAAAGAAAAATAAGCGTAGTAGGCTTTGAAACTAATACAAAAAACCCAGCAAATAATTTATATTCGATTTCAATCTATTTTATTTTTCTACACCTTTATACAATTAGAAATCCATTGGATAACAATAAAAGTAATTATAAGGCAAAATGAAAAATAAAATCTAAATTTAACATTTAAGGAATTTATTATTCGACATATTGTCAGAAGTTTATTTTAATTTGAAAATTTATTTGCTGGTGGTTCAGCGTTGTCTATATATTTCATTGTTGCTGTAACAAATCATCAGTAGACTTCAACCACACATTTTGAATAGTCACAAACCTCTTAACTTATGCACAGACTTTCAAGAACTATTTGAGAATTCACAAATAATAATATTTTTGAAAATCACAAAAGAAAAATAAGCGTAGTAGGCTTTGAAACTAATACAAAAAACCCAGCAAATAATTTATATTCGATTTCAATCTATTTTATTTTTCTACACCTTTATACAATTAGAAATCCATTGGATAACAATAAAAGTAATTATAAGGCAAAATGAAAAATAAAATCTAAATTTAACATTTAAGGAATTTATTATTCGACATATTGTCAGAAGTTTATTTTAATTTGAAAATTTATTTGCTGGTGGTTCAGCGTTGTCTATATATTTCATTGTTGCTGTAACAAATCATCAGTAGACTTCAACCACACATTTTGAATAGTCACAAACCTCTTAACTTATGCACAGACTTTCAAGAACTATTTGAGAATTCACAAATAATAATATTTTTGAAAATCACAAAAGAAAAATAAGCGTAGTAGGCTTTGAAACTAATACAAAAAACCCAGCAAATAATTTATATTCGATTTCAATCTATTTTATTTTTCTACACCTTTATACAATTAGAAATCCATTGGATAACAATAAAAGTAATTATAAGGCAAAATGAAAAATAAAATCTAAATTTAACATTTAAGGAATTTATTATTCGACATATTGTCAGAAGTTTATTTTAATTTGAAAATTTATTTGCTGGTGGTTCAGCGTTGTCTATATATTTCATTGTTGCTGTAACAAATCATCAGTAGACTTCAACCACACATTTTGAATAGTCACAAACCTCTTAACTTATGAATTCTCAAATAGTTCTTGAAAGTCTGTGCATAAGTTAAGAGGTTTGTGACTATTCAAAATGTGTGGTTGAAGTCTACTGATGATTTGTTACAGCAACAATGAAATATATAGACAACGCTGAACCACCAGCAAATAAATTTTCAAATTAAAATAAACTTCTGACAATATGTCGAATAATAAATTCCTTAAATATTTTATTAGTTTTTTATATCTTTTAGGGCCATTATTACAACTTAAAGTTATTTAAAAGTATGATTTCATCGGACGTACTAAAAGCTTTCAATTATTGAAAATTGTATTTAACTTACCAGGTAGGATAAACTTACCTAGGTATAATTTATCGTTCACTTTAGGTTAAAGTAAAATTTTACAAATGATAAAGTTTTTATACGTCCTATAAAATCCTACTCTTAACTAACTTTAAGTTGTAATAATGGCCCTTAAAAACCAATTTTATATGTCTGTGGCAAAAACGATAAAGTGCTTAAGTCGAGATTTTTAGTTAATGGCACTCTTGTAATATTCACATGCTATAGTACCCCTGGGAAAAATCTCTATTATTATTTTGTGAGATTTTTCAGAAAGTTATAGCGCAATGAATTGCTGCTTATCTTTTTTCGACTCATAATCTCATATGCAATAATGGCTTAATTTAGTTTATATTTTGGTATATTTCAAATTGATTGTACACATTATTTATAGTTTGTAAAATGATGTTTTCTTAAAAAAAAGTGTTAAATGAACACCGAAATTCCCAATTTAACTGTTAAAGAAATAAATTTCTGAAAATTTACAGCAAAATAGACTTAAGCACTTTTTCTTTAAAATCCTCTTTTGATAAATTTCTTTAAAACATTTTTGCCACATTTAGAGTTGGTAATTATTGGGTTCCATGTTATGAATTTAAGAAAAGTTTGCAAAAAAAAATGGGAGCTACAAACTCAAGATCTTGTAAAGTAAACTTTATGACTGGTGATTTTTACAAGTAATAATAAAATAAATAATTACGTGCATTTTTTATTAATTCCTGGAGGGGGGCGGAGGCAAGATCAATTCTTTGGGGGCAATGCACCCACCAGATTGGACTTTCTACGCCTATGTGGACAGCATTGCCTTAATTAGATCCCTTTCGCACACGCAAAATGCTTCGAAACGAAAGTAAATGCAATCGAACTTTCATGTAATTAACATACAAATTAGAAGGAAAATCTTTCCGACTTTGTCAATAACATGTAAATTCGAAAGAATTTTCTTTCGTTTCGAAATACAGTGTGGACCCCCCGATGTGTATAATACTAGACTTTAGGTACATGTTAAATAAAATTAATATAGAACTTACTTATTTGCATATGCATGTTCTGCAGCATTTATTGAGGTACTGGAAAAGGAGGTTATCCAAATAGATAACCATTACCTTTACCAAAGTATACTCATCCACAGCAGACCAATTATGCATTCTTACATACATGCACACATACATATGTAGGTATGTTTATAGCTAGAATTTCGCGCTTTTTTGCAGACCAAGAATTTTGTTTTTTTTTTGTTTTTGCATTTTGTTTACATACATACTTATACATAGATATGTATATGATATGAAAAAAAAGTTAAAAAATGTGATGGAATCCAATTAAATTACATACATATACGCATGTAAATTTATGTATTTATCAGAATATTGTAATATATTGATCGTTTCCAAGCCTCACATCCATCTGTACCACATAAATATGTATGAATTCGTATTGCTGTATGTTTACTAGTTTTTTACACAACTTTAGTTCAGTTTTTACATGAAAAATCTACTTCTGCAATAACTAACACATATTACTTTGCACTTGTATTGTTTTCAGATTATTCTTAATATTTGTTTTGTTAATATAATTAAAATAATTATTAAAGAAGTCACAAAATGTATAAACCCGCACAACTACTGAAAGAAAAAATTTTTTCTCCTTACGAATTCAAATTAGAGTTGCCATAGTAAAATTAAAGAATTTGCAAACCCATCTTCCCAATTTACGGCCCATTTCACCATTTCTATAAAATATCATAGAAATACGCTTCATATGGTTTAATTGTTAGATATATTTTTATATATGTATATTTAAAGTTTTTTACAAGATATAAAATCAATATGTAGGACTTTATTATGCATCGATATGGTGATATACAAAAAAATTCCTTAAACTTGCACTTGTAGTGTGGCAGCCTTAATAGGTGTACAGCTCTACTGCGAGTGTGGTACATTAATGACCGTTACACACATGTCCAATATCAAATTTTTATTTTCTTGCACCTATACAATAAACAATTAATTGTGCGTATTATGCTAAGCAGAATAAACTTTTTAATATTTGTTTGGTGAAAAGTGCTTGTAACAATTACCCTTTAATTTATTAGCAGATATGGCATGCATGTTATCTTTTCTTAGCGCTGCCATACAAAATAACACCTTTTTCACCACGTTGGTTACCAATCGTACACTGGTGGCAGCTTCTATTACAAAACCCATTACGGGCAGTCAGATCATTACTGGATTTCGCAACGGCGAAATTTTTATACAAATGCTATAAAAGTTAGTACTAAAAATATATGACTAACGCCCAATAACTGACTTCTCAATTAAGTGTCATTTAGCTACTAGCCACTTAATTTTAAGTTGCACTTAATTGCAGTTTAATTTTTTCAGTCGTAAAATTAAATTATCACTTAAATACTAAGAAAATGTGGTAGCACTGTGAAATGTTGATAGTTCTAAAATAAAACAATAATCAATGTAAATAAGAAAGTTTGGTTATCAACATGTAGAATATTAAAACTGCATAAAAACACATTTTATGAAACCAAAAGAGCATCAGAACGCATTTTTCTATTTATTTATTCCATGATGTGATACTATGCATTGTATATGTTATATATTTATCAAAAATAAACGAAATTCTTTTTAATACGACCACATGATGTTCATGTACATGTTTTCAATAAACACACACAAGCACAATAAAATATGGTATGCTCGTAAGACTTAAGTGTGATTTAAATAGACAAGGTTGGGCATTTAAATGGTTCTCAACTTTATACTGAAAAAATGCATTTGGTACTTAAGAGACTCTTAACGATAAATGACACATAATTGAGAAGTCAATTATTGGGCCTAACAGACATGGTTTGCACTTGTCAGTAAATAGCGATATCGTAGTAGGTAATGAATATTATTGTTTGGAATGTGTTAGCTCAGGCTGAATTGTCAGATCTACTGTCAACCTTGTTTTGAAGCTTTAATATACATAAAATGTTGTAAGTACTTTCGAATATCTTATATATAAATACGGCACACATTTTTTTGCAGTGCACTTTTAAATATCTTATCGTTCACCAATATTCGTGAAGCATATATGGTTTAAAATGTATTTTTGTGTAGATATGCACAATATAATTGTTTTTTAAAATTTCTCCGCTCAGAAGTAGCCTAAATCGATTTAAATATGCTTGAAAAAATGCAATTTTCTTCTATGTTTTTGTTGTGTACAAACACACAAAAATTCATAGGTTATATTTCCTAAAATTATGGTATAATTTTAACTAAGTGAAAGGGTAGAATGGCATTTACAAAGTTTTTTAGGCAATTTAACAACAATTTTAGTTGATTTCTATGTTCGAAAAATCAACTAAAATTTTAGTTGAAACTCCTTAACGGCAAGGTAAATTCATATTTTGTTCTGTGAATTGTCTAAGTAGCAAAGTAAATTTATAAATATATTGTTACGGAAATGGCCGTCGACAAGATTAAGCAGCATTACACAAAAATATTCCAACAGGGTTAATGTAAGTGTTACGCCAAAAAATATTCCTACAGGGTCAATGTAACGAATAATCTAGAATAGTAGCAAACAACTAAATAAGCCTGCGTAACACGTAAACAAGCAAAAGCAACAACAACAAAAAGCGTCTGCTTATTAAGAAGATTCACATATTTACAAAGATACATACATGCTAATTGCGCTGATTTACACGGACATAATTGTGCTGGCATAACCTGCCAATTTGTAGGTGAGAGAGGCAAAGAGAGTGGTTTTGCGGTTGGCATAACTTTTCAACCAGCTTCAACCCCGCATTAGCAGCATAAAACCAATACACACACAACTTAAAAAACAGCAAATGTTAAATTAATACTAAAAACACTAACACACACACAGCTATGTATACGAATACATTTTGTGCCAGATGAATTAGTCTCATGTAATTTGGAAAAGAACAAAAATTGTGCTGCTTAAAAATTGTTCTCGTCTAAACTACCTCATTCAAATGAAAAAGTAAAAGATAAACAACCACCGTGTGTTGCTTAGTTAATGATGTACACACGTACGCATATACACATGTATGCACATAGTTACCACCTGAACTTAATTAGGCAGCATATAAGATGATAATGATCGTCTAGACATTGCTTAAAACTTCTGGTGGTATTTGTTTGGAGTATAAAAAGCGGTGATGCAGCCAATGAGTTAAGGCTCAGTTAGCCGACTGTAATGTTATGTAACTGTAAAGTAGAAAACAGCTGATTGATACTTTTATATGAAAAGCAGGTTACGTTACATTACATCTCTATAACCATTTTCATTACTTTTCACATAACAAAATCGATCAGCTGTTTCTTACTGTTGCAGTTACATTACATTACAGTCGGCTAACTGAGCCTTTAGTTAGTTGCAGTTGTGAGTCGCGAACAAGTCAGTCATTTGCAAGTAAACAAGTCAGTTGATAATTAAGTTGTGAATTAATAATAGTCTGTCGTGGAATTGAGATTATTGTGGAGTCTATCGTGTCGACTGGAGTAAAAGGAACAGCGCAGCGAATAGACGTGTATAAGGGTGTAAGTAAAGCCAGTGAGTCTTTATTGGTGTATCAACTGTGAGTGTCGGCAGAGTGAGTTTCGTGTGTGACAAGCAGCAGACAAAGAGGTATTGGTGTATCAACTGTGAGTCTCATAAGTGACGGCAGCAGACAGGGAGGTGTCACGTGAATACTTGCGCAGCCAGATAAGAGACGTGTGTAAACTACAGCGAGGAAGGCGTAGTGGTAACCAGTTGTGAATATCTGTGTGTAATTTATTAGTTTAAGTTGTATTAGTGTATTTAAGCTCTTGAGTAATTTAGTATAAGAGTATTTGTAAATAAAACTTGTATCATTCTTAACCCTAATTACTACACTCGGCTCTTGTATTCATTTGCAAATCTTCGGATCTACGGAAAAGCGTTTTTATATAGAGAGAAAAACGTAACAATATAATGTGGCAAATTATCATGGATTTTAGTTAAATTAACTATTTAAAATTCGATAAATGTCATGGATTTTAGTAGATTTAGCTATCCTCGCGTTATCAAATAATAATGAGATAATTTTTGCATTTATTAATAACACACTGCTACAAATGAGTACTTTTTTTATACTTGAAAAGGGACCTAGTGTAGGTGTTAGACTTTATTTAGTAGATCATAAATCAATTTTTAAAAGTTCGGAAACACCCTCAAATTTCGGAGTTATTCCGAATAAACTATTTTCGGGTAGGTCCTAGTACTTATGAACACGTAACTCAGTTGATTTTTATCGGACTTACAACTTTTAAATGGTTTCAGAAAGAAAAAAAATTTGCTTTTCTAAATATATATATATATATTATTGGTATATATATTAACTTTTTGCAGTGATATTTTCAATTATATCTGATTTTAATTTTACTTTTTCTAGGTTTTTCAACTTTGGCGCCATTTTTTTAAATCAGATTGTTCAAAAACATACCCTTATGTATATATTTAATTAAAGCTAATTTAGTTCTGAGTTAAACCAGCTTTCAATAAATAAAATCGAGTAAAAAGTAAAAAAGTTATTAGGGTTTTTCAAAAGTTACAAATTTTGCTTTTACAAATATTCATCAATAGCTATATGATATGATTATATAAATATTTTAAAATAACAGTATTCAAATTATTTTATTTAAAAATTAAGAATATATGATTAAAAGTGCTTGCTAGACCTCTTTCGCTTGTACATCAAATCGTCTGTTTCTCTCTTAAGTGACCAGCAGTAATTTGAAATTATTCTTACTTGGCTTTTTCCTTCGAAGCGTCTTTCGATATCCAAAATGTCCTGGTGAAATCGTTCGCCTTGCTCATCACTGAATTGTCCTAGGTTTTCTGGGAAAAAATCTAAATGTGCATGCAGGAAATGAACTTTAATGGACATTCTGCATCCCATTTCTGCATAAGCCTCCAGAAATTCTTTTACTACATCAATATAATTTTCAATTTTTTTATTTCCCAAAAAATTTTCACATAAATTAATAAAGCTTCTCCATGCTTTTTTTTCCACAACATTTAGTTTCGTTGTGAATTCTTCGTCAAACATGATTTTGCGAATTTGAGGACCAACAAAAATACCTAAAAATAAAAAAATAATACAATTATGTTTAGAAATCAATAAACATTTGTACCTTCTTTTATTTCTGCTTTATTTATTCTTGGGAAAACTGATTTTAAGTGTAAAAAGGCATCGCTTTCCTTATCCAGGCGTTTCACGAACTGCTTCATGTATCCTAATTTGAGGTGTAATGGTGGCAAAATTATTTTTTCGGTACTCACTAGTGGAATTTTTAAGACGTTTTTCTTGCCAATTTGAAAAATTGTTCTTGGTGGCCACTTTTTTTTGCTTGTATTGGTCTTTCCCACGACTGTCCCATTCGCAAATATAGCAAGGAAGTTTAGTATAGCCTCCTTGCATTCCGAATAAAATTGTCAGAACTTTTAGATCTGAAACTATTTGCCATTGATACTTTTTATAATATATATATATATATATATATATACTTTTTATATATATTTTTCATTGTTGCATACGACTCTTTCATGTTAGTAGCGTATGCTATAGGCACTGAGGGCAACTGATTCTCGTTGTGTAATAAAACTGCCTTCAAACCTAAAAAATATGTTAATGGTTTTTGAATAACAAAAAAAGTATTACTTACTTTTACACGAGCCGTCCAAAAATAATCTCCAGTCGTTCGGTTGATGTTGGTAATTCAGACAATAAAATAACTCATCTACATCTGAGCAATATACAAGGTTGTTATTATCATTGTCAGCTTTAAAAATGTGCTCAAACTGTATTTGGGGATTGTCTCTTGCAAATGTTACTTTAAAGTCACTTTTAGTGATATTCCACTGTTTTAGTCGAGACGCTAACATCTCTGTTTGTCTCCATGATAGTTTCAAATCTCGAACAATATCATGAAAATCTTCATTTGTCACTAAATGGGGTTCCACCGACTGTGCAACAAATGTCTGGTCACATTCCATGTCTGCAGACTTTTCTTCCCCGGATTCATGTTCTTCTTCAGTCGTACTTGCATTATGTTTGATTATTTTTGGCTTGGATACAGTTAACACATTGGCATAATTAATACGATCACGGTTTTTGTACTTATAACCAACAACGTTTGTTTGACAGAAGTAACAATCTTCTGGTTTATGAAAAATTTGACGATGCCAAACCATTGGAGCAGAGAATGGTAAAGGTTGGTTTATAAAATTTTTAGACTTACATTGTTTAAGTGCAATTGAGCAGGTTATGCAAACACATTCGGGTTCATACCATTTGCTAAAAACATACGAACACTTAAAAAAGGCATTAAAAGAAGTAACTAAGGCTTTATTACTTTTAAAATCTAATCGATGTTTTTTGTCAGCGAATAAGCCACAGATAAAACAAAAATTATTACGCTTATCACACACTGAAATAGAAGTTTAAATCCACATTATATTTTTTTATTAAAGATAAAAAAATAACACAAACTTACTTTTTTAATTTAAATATTTAAGTAACACTAATCTTTTCACAAATTCCAAATAGTAACACTTTATTTTAAAAATAATAAACAATTTATTTCTTATACACCCTCTACTTTAGGTGTGTATGTTTTGTCATTTCGTATTCATTTATTACAGTTTGTGTATTTACCACAAAAGTTACAATCGACATAAAATGCTTACAAAAAAATTTTAAAACATTGTTTCAAATCTATATACTTACATAAAAATTAAATTTATTATAATTTCAAAAAGAAAAGGAAATTTAAAATACTTCCCTTATATAGGGTGTTTTTTTCAGAGGTATAGAACTTCGAATTGTAATAAAACACAAGAAAATCGTTTTAATGTCCATCAATTTGGCTTTATTGGAAGGATAATTTTATGCCATTAATGTTTAAATATGATTTCGGGCATGTGGCCGCCGCGGCTGGCTCGAATAAAGCCAATTCTACAGGTCCAATTTTCAACCACTTTTTCGAGCATATGGGGCCGTATGTTGGCAATAACGCCACGAATGTTGGCTTCCAAGTCCCCTAACGTTTCTGGTTTGTTGGCGTAGACGAGCGACTTCACATATCCCCAAAGAAAATAATCCAATGGTGTCAAATCACACGATCTTGGTGGCCAATTGACAGGTCCATTCCGCGAAATTATGCGCTCATCGAATGTTTCCTTCAATAAATCGATTGTGACGTGCGCTGTGTGGCATGTAGCGCCGTCTTGTTGGAACCACAACTTATCCACATTCATGCCATCCAATTCGGGAACAAAATAGTCGGTTATCATGGCTCTATACCGGTCTCCATTAACGGTAACTGACTCTCCAGCATTATTTCGGAAGAAGTATGGCCCAATGACTCCACGAGCCCATAGAGCACACCAAACAGTCAGTTTTTGTGGATGTAATGGCGTCTCAAGGGTCTCATGTGGATTCTCTTCACTCCAAATGCGGCAATTTTGCTTGTTGACGTAGCCATTCAACCAAAAATGAGCCTCATCACTGAACAAAATTTTGCGATGAAAATCAGCATCGAGATCAATCTCATTTTCGGCCCATACACCAAAATCACGACGCATTGCATGGTCTCGCGGCTTTAATTCTTGCACAAGCTGGATCTTGTAAGGTCGCAAGCCAAGATCTTTGCGCAAAATCTTCCATAAAGTTGATGGACAAAGCTCCAATTGCTGTGCACGGTGGCGAATCGATTCATTCGGGTCCTCTTCAACACTTTGCTCTACAGCGGCAATTGTTTCTTCGGTGCGCACTGTTCGACGTCTCTGCGGATGCGTATTATCACATAGAGTAAACGTAGTGCGAAAACGATCCATGGTTAACCGAATTAATTGCTCTGATGGACGATTATGTCGACCATAAAATGGACGGAGCTTGCGGTAAACTTCGCGAACTGAACCATTATTTTCGAAATAAATTTGCACG
This sequence comes from Tachina grossa, assembly GCA_949987645.1. Classification (NCBI taxonomy): domain Eukaryota; kingdom Metazoa; phylum Arthropoda; class Insecta; order Diptera; family Tachinidae; genus Tachina; species Tachina grossa. Next base: position 119,033,405 of record OX465278.1, on the reverse strand, counting down.
ATTTGCAAGCGTTGTTCTTTTGTCAACCTGTTCATGATAAAATGGCAAACCAAACTAAATATTAATCACTTGACAGCTGACAAAATGGCCGCCAGTTAAAAAAGTGATGCCAACTTAAAGTTCTATACCTCAATAAGAAACACCCTGTAGTATATTTTATGTTTAAAATTTACTTAAGAATAGTGAAGGGTATATTAAATTCTGCATTATCAAGTGCAATGCACTCAAGTAATAAATAAATGTCAAAAAATCTAACGGCAAAATTAAAACAAAAACATAAAGAGCATTGCAACTTAACTAAAGTATTTAATTTATCTCTTTTGTTATCTCAGTATAAAAAGAATTATGCTCACTTAAATTTTTTTCCGCTTGGGGGTATCAACTGCTATTTAAATTTAAATAAAGTTTAATAACTTTCACAAATATTGTCCGATTTAAAAAAACCAAAGTTCATTTTATTTGTTATAAAATTCTATTTAAAATTTTTTATACATATACATCTGCTTTTATAGAAAAACTTATAAAAAAAAAGAACTCAAAGTTAAAAAAACATAAAAAAATAAAAAAAATTGCAGATGTTATTACGAAAATTACTACCAATAATTAAATAATATAGCATAAAATGTATACGGTTGGAAAGATCTATTCTTTGTCTTTCATAAAGCGTTCAAAAACTTAAGATCGGATTAAAATCAACTGAGTTACATGTTCATAAGTACTCGGACCTACCCGAAAATAGTTTTTTCGGAATAACTCCGAAATTTGGGGGTGTTTCCGAACTTTTAAAAATTGATTTATGATATACTTAATAATGCCTACAACTTACTTTAGGTCACTTTCCAAGTATATTTTCACTGTAGCACCGTGTAATGTATTATTTATTAATTTATTTATATATCTAAATATATACACATATATAATTGTTGTATGTATTTGCTAGTAACGGATGATCTCCGGAATTATAAGAGCTGTTAAAATGGAGGCTTCTGTGAGCAAAGGAAATGCTGTTGAATTTAATAAATTCAATTTGTATTGTATACGATGTGCTGCTATGTAACCCGAAAATATATTTTGTTTACAATTTAAATAAATATGCTGAGTTTTAGATTGAAACTGTTGCACACATTATCTAAATTCACATCAAAGCCGTTTTAAGAAGAGCTAATAAAGGCCCGTGTGGCAAACTGCGTTATAAACACTCCTCTAAATTTAAAGCTCTCGGTCTGTGTTTTAGTTTGCGTATGTATGAAATGGCAATTGTTCTTCGCTGCTGGCGCTTGGAATAAAATTTTCAGTTTCCTTGTTAGCCCCAGCATGACTGACTGACATGACAGCATCTTCGGAATCTTGCACTAGAGTAGAATTGACCGTTTTAAGCTAAAACATATTAAAATTTTTTTATTAAAAAAAAACATCTTAAAATTTTGTTTTCTCACCTGCAAATTCTTCAATACCACAAATCGCTTCATCGAAACCATAATATTATCTAACATTTGAAGATAAGACAATGTTTGGTGGGCTCAGATAGTTTAACTATAATATTAAAAAAATTGTTTCACAAACATTTAAACATTTTTAAAATTTCATATGCACAAACCTCTGCTCAAAAATTTTCTTTTGACAATAAAATAAAATAAAATATATAAAATAGTCAATAGAAATAATTTCGAAGAAGATACCTGATGACAATAGTTATATTAACTTGCATTTTAGGTAAAGTATAATGTACAAATTACCTAACTGCATAGTTAATAAAACCCAAGTTTCTTACTTTCATATAAAAAATATTACCTATGCAAGCTTAGTTAATATTGCCTCTTATATTTTGTTTGTGTGCATGCGCTTATAATAAATAAAGACATACTAAGTTTCAACTGGTCTAATTTAGACCACCGGGCGATCCTATTTATATTACAGAAACAGATAAACTGGATATTGGGATATGTATACAAAAACATATGTATATTGATAGCATTCGCATTAAATTTTTTATAAGTATCTTGCTCCTTAATGGGTTAACTAGTTGTATTTTTTCTTGTATTTTCACCACTCTTATTTAATATTGCATTCGCCATTGTTTTTGGAGCAATAAAAAACAGGTGCAATTTTTGTTAAACAAAAAAAAATAGTGTTTTCTGGGAATAAGTATGTAAGTATGTATGTAAAAAATACAATTAGCATTATAAACTTAATTATAGTGAATTTACATTGCTTATCCAATTAGTTTTGTGAAAAGAAAATAATTGGCGCAATTGTCTGGTGCAGGCCACCCTTATATCTAGCGTTACTTTTTCGAACAATATACAAACTGCCAATGGCTTTGACAGTTGTGAAATATCGTAAATCAGACACTGGCGAAACAACATCTACTCAAGGGATATTAATAAAAAATAAACCACCAATATGTACAACTAAACAAGGATCTACAGAAAATCCAACGGTAAGGAATTGTTCAGTGTTTTCATATGCACATACATACATACATACATACTTATGTTCATACATACATATTTCGTTTTATGTGTGCTAAAAATAGAATTATTCACCACATATTTTTGCATTTGCGAAACCAATGCTGTTAATTCAGCTATTTTTCGTCAACAAATTTTTTTGAACATGTTTTGTGATTTGTACATTTTGTACTTGTAACTTATGCTGAGTACACACTATAGAACGCGAGTGCCAGTTTCGCTCCAATTTTGCCTTGATCGACATTGTGAACACCTATTTCGTCACTCAAAAGTCAACCACAGAAGGTTGAGTGATAATCAGCGTCCATATTGGTTTTTGACTGATAGTTTGTACTAAAAAGTGTCAGTTTAGAAATATTTTTAGAGCATAAACAACACAAATTGGAGGCGCAAAATTAGTTTTTGAAGGAATTCAAATATGTATGTATTTGTATGAAATGCAAGACTGTGTGAGATCTTAAAGACAATGTTAAGACAGAATCGTAATAGGAGTTGTTAGAGAAAAGAAATAATAAATATAAATACAAAATAAAAAAAATCCTTAATAAAATATTTTTGTTAGCAATAATTCGCATACCATTTGTGTTTTTTACATGTTTGTGTGATAACTTTTTTTCTTGAATGAAAGCTTGAGTGTCAAACATGATCGTCAGTCTGAAGCAAGGCACATTTAATACAGGTACAAGCATTAGATGCAATACTGTGCTTCTCACACAGTTTTATAAAGTAATTGTCAAAAATTGTAATGGCAAAGCAAAATTTTACGGTTAATAACATTGGCTCCATGGTACATCAAAAATTCTAATATACATCGTGATTTAAATATGCCACTAGTTATTGAAGAAATTGCAAAATACGCAGGCAAATATTTAACAAAACTCAAATCACATCCTAATCCGCTTGCTCGTAATATTTTGAACTTTACTGGACACATTCGCTCTCATACTCAACACTCTACATGGGACTACTTGAAAATACTTTTTCCCCTTTTTTGATTATCACTACTTATGTATTATTTATAACTATCACTAAGTTTATGTCCGACACTGGTCGGGCCTAATAATTATGTTTTAGATTTAAGATTTGAATACATATTGTTAGTTCATATTTGAAGAAACAATAAATAATACATGTTCCAAAAAAAAAAAAAAATATTTATTTATCAAACAAGGCACAAAATTAGTTCTCAAATAAATTCTTCGTTATAAACGTGTAAACAAAAAATCAGCAGATGAGCAATTTGCCTAATGCCTATACCCGTTTGACATGTCTTGCTCTGAACAGTCAACACTATCATACAAAACTGAGGACTTTTGACTGTCACTCATGTTCAACAGTTTGTATCCTATTTTATGCACAGTACAGATTATGGCATTTTATGACATTGCAATAGTGTGTACTAGTGGCATCGTTAATAATTGCGATATTTTTTGTTGTGTGGCACTGCGTTCCAAACAAAAAAAAAGACATAATGTGAACGGCCTTGCACATTAGACACATCAGCTTTTCTTGGAGCAATTCTTTAAAATTCCCTTTTAAAACGGCCCATTTATTAACACACAGACGGCCTGTTTGTTATGTCTTCACGACAAAAAAGATAATTTTCTAGGTTCCTTAAAATACCTTAAAAATAAAAGCGGGAGATCTACATCTTTTCGAAGTAACACTACGTCTTGACGTCGGAAAATTGACGCCACAAAAGTTTGTGTTGAAGCTTAATTTTAAATTTAAGTTTTTGTTTATATTGATATTGTTAATGGAGACAGCTCATTTCCAGATCTTACAATAATTGCGGCAGTAATTGCCAACAGCTTTTCGTGGATAATTATTACGTACAAGTGTATATTAATTTATATGTATTTGAATTTTCTGTATTGCGTTTGACATTTAGATAATATTAGTGAAATTGAGAAAATAAATAAAAAAGGGAAACTAGTCTCTTGAAAACGTGTGTAGTAAGATAGTTGGCATAGTCATATGTTTAATAAATCAAATTGTTTTCTATTTACCAGATATTTCCAAGCGAATTATATATTTGCTATGCACCTTCCCTGTTGACTTTTTCCATATTATGAGCTACAATTTCCCATAGCCTTAACATAAGTAATGCAATCAGAAGTATTGTTTTATTATTCTGCTGGCGTTATAGCTATATTGCCAACATATTTATTGCCAGTCTAGGCGGGAGTTAACTTACAATTTGAGCGTTTTCCAATTGTATTATTTGTTGTATACGTATTTTGACAGCTTGTATCTTACCATAGTTGCTCAGCAATTTGCTAAAACATTGATAACCTTAAGCGGCCCACACACATGCAATATAATTGTGCAATTTTTCGCATTGTACAATAATATCGCCAATGTGTATGTCATATTCGAAGGTGGCACAATATAAAGATTTTGGGTGGCATTACGGGTATGCGCAGTCAGAGACTTGGTAACTCTAGTTAATAGGGTAACTTTTTTCTTCTATACTCACCACACTTTGTACTTTGCTTATTTTACCTTTTGAAAGATGGAAGCAAATATATAATTAATTGTTTTCACGCGTTCTATAGTGGCTGAAAATTATTTTTTGTTTGTGGTTTTAATAAAGGAATCAAATTATTATAAGAATTTGTTCAAAACGTTAAAAAAGCACCAATTCGATTTCCAGAAAAAAAAGTTGTGAATAATTTTAGCTTTTACAAGCTACAGGCTTATTTTATGCTAAACATTTTGTGGTTTGTTCCAGGAGTCCATTGTAAATGTAAGAGGAAATTCAGGCTTGGTTATAAATAAAATTCCTGCTTTTATAAATCCGGCCACAATGAAACGCATTACAGTTACAACAGGAGGAGGTATGCACTACTGAATCTAGAATTGTTATATTAAATTTTCTCTACAATTTTTAACTTTATTTGCAAGGTGAACCCACTTTCAAATCTGCTAAATATTGTCTACAAACTGTGGCTTCTACGGGTACTCCTCTGACTAGTTTCCAGTGGCAACAAGCTATTGGGGCAAACGCTGCTAAAAAACAACAACAATTGGGAGCGGCTATAAGCTCCTTGCCACCAAATACTATTATAAAAGCTACTACAGCACCTAGCAACACCAAGATAATACAAACCTCCAACGGAAATACATCAATTTTATCAAATTCCACATTGCAAATTAGACGGCCTACAATATACATTAAACGCGAAGTACCCAAACGAACCATACGTTCAGTTACAGTGGAGCTAATCGAAAAAAATCCATTCGTACATTTGGGTCTTCATACTACCCGTTTACCATTGCTTAAAAGTGTAATTTGTGACCGGGCCAATGTTACACTCATCGACTGTTACGTGACTTTAAAGAAATTGAAACAAAATGAAGACTTCTCACTGCTGGCGGAGTATTTTGAAATGAGTGAAGGTGATATTCAGCAAATTTTTGCCAAAACTGTAGTTAAACTGGCACGTTATTTACGTTTTCTAATACGTTGGCCTGATAGTAAGAAATACTATGATCGGCATAAAAATTTGCCATTTACATATAGGCAAAATTTGGCTCATGTCCAGTCACTGATCGAATGTGTGGAAACTGACATGTCAACTAGTCCACTGCAAATTGACTGTACAAATTACAAATTCATTTTAAGCATTAATACGAATGGTGAGTGAAATTTGATTTATTCCTTTCAAAACAATTTCAAAATATGTGATGAATTCCGATAGATTTAGAGAATCGATCTCACTACTGACGATTAAAAAGACAACTAGAAAATAAATGCTAACAGTCAGGGTTCGAATTTACCTTTATCATATTGCTATGTACTTTTATTAATTGTTGGGGAGAGTCGCTATGACGTTGATGGTGTATATTTTGCTTTTTATTTATAAATACTTAAAGATATATAAAAATTGGCCTATGGCTATAAGTTTTATTATTAAGTAAAACATATGGCGTATTTCGACTTTGACAACAATAGATTAAACAACACCTTGTCATCTTTTATTTAATCTGGGATCAGAATGTGCTCGAAGCTGAAATACATACGTCCAGTCAACCACATATAATTGAGCTGAACTGATTAATTCCAAAAACCTGTGGATATAAAAATCAAAATGTTAACTTTATTCTTTATTTCTTTTTCAGGTATAATATCGTATATATCCGATGCTTTCGTTGGCCATCACGATGATCTAACAATTTTTAATGCATCCAACTTTAATGATATCATACCCAAATATCTATCATTAGTTGTTGATCCGGGTAAAGCGATTCGACGTAAACGCAAAGCAAAATCATCACTACGTAAATCACAAAATGATCAATCGAATGCAAGTAACGGTGAAACAGATTCAACAACCGATTCAGCTGACGAATCTGATGATGTTGTACAAAGCGACGACAATGAAGAAGGGCGTCTAAGCAAGTATACAACATCACGAATAGCTGGCGAACTGTCCTCTAATCAAAGTTTGACCGTGTTAAATAGTGAGTTGACTTCTAGACGAGTGAAAAACTTTACCATACCCACAATGCATGTCCGGGAGACTGTGTGTCGTTCGCAACTACGGCAAATGATTGATTGTCTGCACGAGTTTAAAATTCTTCAGCCCTTGGCTATACAGGAGCCACTACTATATCAATATCTCAATGAAATACTGATTGTTTGTGCCGCCCTAATAAATTTGCAAAGATAAATAGAGAGAAAATATTAAACTCCAGGTAATTGTTGTTATTTTCTCTTTTTATAATTTTGTACAATTTAATTGTGAATCATTATGTAGGTTTTCACACTTTAATATTAACATTAATATTATATTGAGTTTGCAAATATTTTAAATGATTTAAATTTAAATATTTCCTTATCAAAAGCTTAACATTGATTTTTCGTTTCTCCGACATTATGCTATAATCTGTATTTGATCGAAATCGATCGTTTATAAATGAATAGAGCCAAATAGATATTCTTTTAGTCGCGAAATTTAATGGAATCCACTTTAATTACGAGTAAAATATTCCACACAAAAAAAAGAAATCAATAATTCAACTATGAGTAAAATTTTTTTTGAGTGCCCTCGATTTGAATTCGATCGATTTCCAGCACATACCAGAATACATATTTCCTTTTCCCATTTAATTTGATTTTCTTGCTGTTAAAAGATATTCAATTTAATACTTTATATATGTGATTATACATACAGACGAAAATAGTTGATTCTTGATTTAGCAATAAAATATTTTGCAAATACATACTTATTTTCCTAACGATTTTCAAATGCAAAATTTTTGCATAAGAAAGTGATTTTTTTTTAAATCCACAATCTGTTGTTGTTCTCAATAAACAAATAATAACAATAACGAAAAATAGAAAACAAAACAAAAAAAAAAAGATAGTAATTGAAGCACATTGCAAGGACAGATAGGCTCTGAAACAGCACACGCTGTTCGAACCTCTAACAGGGAACACATATGTAACATATGTACCTTGTGTGCATATAAAAACCTTAGCAGGCTGCTGGTAAGGAAGGGTGAAATTTCGAGTCCAGCTCACTTGGGTCCAATACAATGATCCCTTTGTGCTACTTGTTGTCAGTTGAAGAGAAGATATTGAGAGAGGGTGATAGGGAAGGGATAGTGATAGAGAAGACAGGTAGTGAAGGAAGACATAGAGGAAATGTTCATTTTGCTACAACACTGTTTTTTTTGCTTTGCTGCAGCGCCTCTGGTGTCAATGAGACGCATTAAATTTTGAAGCTGTGTTTAGTAGTCATTTCATTGGTTACTTTACTTTATTTACCGATGATACTGCTACACAATACCGGCGAAGGAGGACGCTCTGATGTTACATTAGGATTAGCATCCGCTGAAGCCGGTCTAGTTTTTAGTGACCAGTGCCTTATGCCTGCATCATTAGAACTTTTCCCACAACAAAAATACAAAGGACACTAATGCGCATCAGAAAAATGTGTGGTGTTGTGATTTTAATGACTGTCGGAGACCGAGCTCCTTCGGTTTTGTAGTCAACGTGCTAACTACTTCAGCCAACGCCACTCTCCTAGTGGGAATCTTTACGATATTATTTATGTGATATATATTACATTTAATTGAATGAATTGTAACCCGGAATAATTTCTTAATCGGGCCTTAGTATTCAGTTCAGTATTTTCGATTCTTATTGAATGAAATATTTTATTAATTTTTCTTATTTATGCCCGTTATTCCTACCCACAGAGATATCTATTAGTGTACTTATATATATCGTGTAAGCTAAATTATTTTATAAAGAAACTCGTAGGTAAAAACTTTAGGTAAATTATCTGTACTTATAAATTACGGGCATTAGCTCAATGATTTTTAAACGGATTGTGAGAATTCTAAATTCTAATTCTAAATCATATCATATTTTCTAGTCCCGTTTTTAAAATTACTTTTTTATCTGAAATAATAAAGGTATTCATTTCAATTTTTTTTTTTTTTTTTTTTTTTTTGTTGGAAAGATGGAAAAATTTAATTTTTTTACAACAATCACAGGAAAAAATATTCCACAAAAAGTTGAATTTTTAAATTATTATTAATTATGATTATCGTAAAAGATAAGCAAGAATAGTTAAACATACTTAGGTAGAGTGATATAACTTCGCGCTAAACTTAAATAGAAAATAAAAAAAAAATGGAAAACCAGAAAATGAATAGTGATATTTACAAATGTATTTACCAAAGGTAAATAAACCAATAATACTAACAGTAACAGTTTTTTTTTACCAAATGTATCTGATATCCAATCCTAATGTAAAATTGTTCGCTGAATGCGAATATGACGTCAAAATTTTCGCAAGTAGAACTTTTTTCGAGATATAGCCAAATTACCGTTATTTGGATTTTTAAAGAAGATGATGTGGTTTAAATGCAAATATCTTCAAAAATATTCGTCACTTTTTTTTTCGTTAAAAGATAGTAAAATTACTAAAAAAAAATATGGAGATACAGTGGACAAAATTTCAAACTTCATTAAAAGTTTGATTATTTTTTTTTTGCAATATTGCTGTTTTCAAGTTTTCTTTTTTTAACCAAACAATTTAAAATTTTAAAATTTTTTTCATAGGACATTAGCTAATTTCAATACAAACATTTTGCGCCCTACAAGCACAAAGTATACAGAGGTGAAGAAAGTGAGTGATGAAAAAAGCTAAAATCAGCTATGACACGGGTTCGGCGAGAAAGGGACAACAGTAGTATATTTGTTATTAAGTTGTTAGCAATATAATCAAAACAAACAAGAGAAAATGTGTACTTTGTGAAATGAACAAAAGAACATTTTTACAAATTTAAATGAAAGTTTTTGAAGTGTTTAACTAAAAAACACAATGTGTAAAAGGTTATTAGTGGTAAAAAAAGTAATTAAAATTAGTTTCCAAATAACTACAGACTTCATTTTAAGCATTTTCATTGAAAAAATACTAATTTTTACCATTTACTTCCAAAAAGTACATAGCGAATGAGACCACAAAGAATAAAATGAAAATACATTTCAACAAGTGAACATTTGTACAAAATTAAATCAAGGAATTTGTTGTGTTGAATTAAAAAACAGAGTGTGAAAATGATTATTAGTATTAAAAAAGTGATTAAGATTTGTTTTCAGATAATTTCTGATTTAACTTTAAGCTTTTTCATTCATAAATATTAATATTAACCTTTTAATTTCAAAAATCGCATAGCGAATAAGGACACGAAAGTATAAATTGCAAAAACATTAAATCAACGCAACTACGAAAGAAGCTTAAAGAAGACACGGGTACTGTGTGAACGAGACGTCCAGAATTAACTTTTATCTTCCGTCTCGTGACATCTCTGTGTACTTTGTGCTACAAGGTCCAGATTGGTGCACAAATGACAAAGCTACATAATATTTAGTGAATTAACCCACTTTTCGGTTTTATTAAATAAAAAACCCAAAGGAAGTAAATACGCAGAATTTGAAAACCGAACGCTGTAAGGGCTAATAAATCAGTTCAAGTTAATCTCTGTTTTTGGTTTAAAATGTGTTTAAACCAGCAAACATATAAATCAATGCAGTATTTAAACCATCTGTAAACGCATAAAATTGGGCGTTTAAACTACCAATACAGGCCATATGATTTTATTACTTACAGACCATATGTTTTGCATTTAAAAAGCGTTCAACTTTTTTCCAAGCTTCTACTTTTTCTTCAGATTCGATTCGATTACTCTATTGTTCCTTTATACTATTCTACTTTGCCAAGAATATATTTTTTTATTTTATTTATTTATTATTATTACTTACAAAATACAATTATTGTAACTAATATGAATAGAAAGGAGTACTAGCTACTGTGGCTTTCGACTCCGGAATTTAAAGTAAGATTATATTAGGTGTTGTAGATTATTATTTGTTATGAATTTCCAAATTAGTTTTATATTATTATCACAGGTATTTTTTAGAAAATCAGTGGGACGATTTGATCCAAAAATGTGTTGTCTGGATGTATTATACTTTATGCACTCATCCAGAACGTGTAAGACGTTCAGTTGCGTGTTGCAAACGGTGCACATTGGGGTAGTTGATTTTTCCAGCAGGTACTTGTGGGAGAACTTACAGTGGCCAATCCTGAGTCGAACGATGGTTGAGGTTACATTTCTGGGACAGGTTTTCGGGTATATAGGTTTATTGCCATCAGGGTTGAAATTTTTGTAGGTATGTTGGTACTCTGTCCATTTATGCTGACGTAGATAGTTAGTATGGGATAGGAAAGCGTTAGTTATGTCACGGCCTTCCCAAGTTTGGAATTCAAGTAGGGGTCTATGTTTGGCCTCTGTAGCCGCAGTATCTGCATGCTCATTACCAGAGATACCAACATGTGATGGAACCCACATTAATTTCATTCTATTTGAGTGTGTTGAAAGAATATGTCGGATGTTGTTTATTAGTGGAGAATCGTATTTTGAGCTTTGTATAGCGTGAATAGATGAAAGACTATCTGTGCAAATAATGTATTTTCCTAGGTTAAGAGCGGCAAATTCCATTGCGAAAAATATGGCCAATGCCTCAGCGGTAAAGTTGGAACAGTGGTTGGCGATGTAGCCAGCTTTAACGAGTTGACTATCGGCTTGGACTACAGCAAATGTTGTGGATTCGTGTGACTTAGAACCATCGGTAAATAACAGATTCCAGTTTTCGTTGACATATAGCTCAATAATGCTATTGAATACTTGTTTATAGATTAAAGGTGGAGTAGTTGTTTTTGGAAGCCTTATCATTTTCAGGATGAAAGATGAGTCTTTAAGTACCCAAGGGGGGTCTAGATTTTGTTTGACAAGTATAGGGCTTGTTTTTGTATTTAAATCGCGGGAGAAGTTTAAGCATCTATCAATAACGGACTCAATTCTGTACGATCTTTTTTGATTGATTGATTTTTTCAGTTCTTCAAATAGAATTTTATTACGACAAATAAAAAATTTGGGTATTAACTTGTGTGTTAACAAATTTACTCTGTCCATAATTGATGGAAATCCGGATTCGGCTAAGATATTAGCGATTGGGCTTGTGCTGTAGGCACCAATACTTCGACGAATTGCTGCGTGATAAGGTCCTTGGATTAGTTTCATGTGTGACGGTGCGCACCAGCCGTAAATGGGGAGAGCGTAGTCGATTTTGGAGAGCACAAGTGACCGAGTTATGTTTAGCATTGTTTTAATATGTATTTTAAGATTTTTTGATGTAAGGTATTTTATAATATTTAATCTTAAGTTTAAGTTTTTTCGCAATTCTAAACAATGTTTCTGGAATGTGAGCCGTTTGTCGAAGATGACACCTAATATGCGCAGATGATCGACTTGTTTTATGATAGCATTATTGAACTCAATATCGAAGATGTTGCAGTTTTGCTTGTTGCAAATGTGCAATATATTACATTTTTCTATTGAAAGTATCGCACCTGATGATTGACACCAGTTATTAATATCTCTAAGGATTTGCAAAAAAAATTTATTTTACTTTGTTATTGTCCTTTATTTTTGTAAATATTACGGCATCATCAGCGTATATTGAGTGTTCGATTTGTTTATGTCTGGAAATAATTTTGCTGAACATGTTGAAAGCGATAATAAATAGGGTAACTGATAGAGGTGACCCCTGGGGTATACCATTGTGGAGCGGAAAAATGTTGGACTGTTGGTGGTTTACTCTTACCTTGAATTTACGGTTGCTTAAAAAATTTTTAATAACGGAGTACATCTTTTTGCCAATTTTCCATTCTTGTAGCTGTTGAAGTATGACATGAACACCAATGCGGTCGAATGCTCTCTCGAAGTCTGTAGAGAGAATGTTGACGTGGTTTTTACTAGATAACGATCTTGAGAAGACGTGTTGAAGGTAAATATATATATATATATATAATTTCTTTCTCAGTAAAATTTTAATGCTTTTAATTAAATGTTATTAACCTTTAATTAGGCGCATTTAGGAAATTACACAATTAATCGCATGGGGTCTCACGTGACCCCAAAATGTATTGCAAGTGTTGGATTACAAAGAAATACAAACGAATACATTATATTAAATTTTCAAAGTTATTTATTTAAATAATGTATAAAAAGAAACAAAAATAAAATTTCTTTCATTGAAAAACATAAATAAAATTCAATACTGTTTTTTTACAACTATTTTAACACTTATTTATTAAAGAAGTCGGTTAAAAATTAGTCAGACTCATGAGTAGGTTGTGATGTTCTACATCCTGCGCAGAATAATAGAACATTTTGCTCACGAACACATTTAGCACGTTTATTACATTTTGTTTAAACTTTTTTGTCGATTTTTCTTGGGCATAAAGAACACCACCCACTTTATATTGGATAAAAAATAGTTGATATCTGATAAATCTTGACATGCCTTTCTGCCATGTCTTCTATTACACTCTCCGAATTTTGTGACATAATCTCCTCTATGTCACTTACAATGTCGTTTTCTGAATCGGAACCAGCAATATCCAACTCATCATCGCACACTTCTAAGCATTGTAGTATATGTTTTTCTGAATCCATTTTCAAAATGGAACACAAAAAGTGCACAAATATAATAATTAATACACAAAAACTTGAAAAAGCAAATAAAAAGGGTAAATAAAATCACAAATATATACATATACCACGATCAAAAAAAGTTACCCTATTAGTCGCATGGGGTCAACACGTATTAGTAAAGTGACACATGTGTATGCTTTAACGATATAATCGCAACTAATTTATGTTCTCAATTCAAATGTATGAAGCTATAAAAAAGTTAAAGGCCCAACTATAATATGAATAAGCTAGCTTAAGCAACTGTGCGGTTACATATAAAACGTATGTGGCAAACTATAATGTACTTAACAAACTTTTCGTCAAGTTTCGTCAAATGTCATTTGCTTAAGTAAAGTGCCAAACTGAACGCACATTCCGTAAGGAAACAACTGTTTGTGCATTTTTTGAACTCAAACAAGCAGCAGCAGAAAATATTCATTGATTTTAAATATTTTTTTATTGTTTCTTATTTTAAACTCGCAAAATACAGCAAAACTTTTATTTTCATTGTTTGTTTTACAATACACATATACACACATACACATCTATTTACTTATATATATTCACTGTTGTACTTTTTAGTAGGCAAAACAAGTAAAACAAGTAATAAGGTGACGGATATATTTATATGTGAATTTTTAATAGATTAGGACATTCTTTCAAGTTAGTTTGATTGAATTGCATTCATTTAGGAGTTGTGAGAAGAAACAAAATTAATACAAAATTATTGACAATACCTAGATGCGCAGCTGTGGCTAAAGAATACTTAAGTGCATGTAAGTACATTGTAGCCACCTAAAAGTCACATCTGAATTGTTTAAGCATTTGACAGACTTATCGTTCAATTCTGACATTAGCTTAAGCCAGCTTATTCATATTATAGTTGGGCCTTAAGTTCGCTCCGAACATTTTAACGTATAAATTTTTCAATCTTAATTTCTCCTGACCCCATGCGCCTAATTAAAGGTTAAAGTTTTTGCCTTTTGATTGTACAAAGAACTGATAGTCTGCTGCAAAACAGCTGTTTTTTGTCATTTGTTCTAGTGCTGCCACAGTATTAGTTTTTAAACTACACATGAGGTATGATTCACTGATTTACTCCTGTTGAGTTTAAACCACATATGAATTAAAGTTTAGTTCAACTAAACCACCGTTTAAACTTTAACTGATTTATTAGCCCTAAGTGTTATAAATATTGACTGTTCACAATTTTGAATTATTTTCTTAACGTTTTGATTCTCTTGAAACGCAGAATTCATATTAACAAAAATAAAATGCATAGTGCAAAACGTGATTTTTTTTTTGCCAGAACAATTCGAACAAGTTTTGTTATGCTTGCGGAGTTTATTGTTTTGCGCAGCCGTCAAATTTTTCAAGCATTTTGGCTGATTCTTTAAGTCAATCCCAAAAACATTTTGAAATCTTAGATCCCAAATACTATAAGCAATTCCAGCATGCATTTCTTAATTTTGCGTTTAAAAAGTATGCTGCACGCAGTTAATGTTAAAGAATCATATGAGTCCATGTCTAAATTACTGGGTCTTATAGAGTACGAACAGCATAACTGGTAAATCTGTGCCATAGTGACTGGCTACACAAAATATTGCTGTTTTTTTTTGTGCAAATGAGACAACCGAGTGCGTCATGAACACTATGTTCGAAAAGATTGGCCGAATAGAGTTAATTTTACGCGTTTTCATCAACAAACAAACAAGAAATGCAACGTCGGTATCACCGGGCGTATGATGAGGCGATGTTGGGCGACTCTTGGTGGTTCCTTGTGCGAGACGTAGAAAATAATTACTACAGACAAAGCAACTCAACAGTTTTAAGGCATTTTTAATTTCATTGTTACCCATATATATCGTCACCTTAAATGCAAACGGACGTAACTAAACTTTTATATTTTTTTTACAGGAGAAACAAAAAACGTTTCAAAATCAATAAATATAAAGTGTTCTTGAAAATTTTCTTCGAAATTTGCTTGTAGTATGAATACTTATATGTTTTTAATTATTTATTTCCTTTTTATATATATTTAAGCTTTTATGCTAGTTACGTTCTTTTCTATAAAAAATTTATGCATTCGTAATTCCGTCCATTTGAATTTCTTTCAGAAAGTCGCAATTTTTGATAGCAGACGTCTAAATATTTGCGTGAACATGTAGTTTGATAAAATGAACTGTAATCAATCAAAAAAAAAAAAAAAAAAAAAAAAATCGATTTCGAATTTTTGTGTAGTTACCTCCGTTTGCATTTAAGGTGACGATATGTACATATTTCTATATTGTTAACTCTTTGCTTTTTCCAATTCAACTGACGCCTTTATTTCGCCATCTTATTCTAAGTATACATATGTACAACGATGCTTAAATTAGTACTTTTAATAAATGCTTCTAACTACTATCTACAAGGGTGCAAAAACTCGCAACAAGACATATATCCTACTACAGCTCGGTCAACCTGACCTGTGATCGACCCGATCACCCGTAAATCCTATTCAGGGTCAAAAATATATATTAAATCTAATATTACCTGGTAAATGAACGTTAAATAATTCTGTAATATACTATACATATAATATGTACATAAAAACTAGGAAGAGCTGCCCTTCTCATCGAAATCGAAATTTTTCCTATAGAGCCTGATGTTACATGCCTCAATTATTCCATCATATGGGATCTGGCTTATCTGACAGTTCTCTATGTCTCGTATCACATAGCGATCATTCGGTAGCACCTTATGTACAACATATGGCCCCTTATACTTCGGCAGAAGCTTTTTATTCACCCCCACTGACGTGTCTACATTCCTAATAACTACAAAGTCACCCTCCTTAAATGTCTACCCTATCCGCTCGTTCCCGTGCCTTTCTCTCATTATACTCCTGAGACCGAATTATATTCGATTCTGCCCTCCGTCTTATATCCACAATATCCCCCCCCCCCACCCCCCGGAGTAGAAAAGTTCTATTCCAAGAACTCGGATATTCTATCTACAATCTCACCCCTCTGATTAACACCAAATAATTCCCTACTCGGCGTAATACCAATTGACCTGTTCACAGTATTGTTCAGAGCGAATTCTATTTTACCCAGCTGCCTGGCCCAGTCGGCATGAGCAACAGGCTCACTGTACTTGGCCAACATTCCTATCAGTGTCCTGTTGATGCGTTCCACTTGTCCATTCGCCTGTGGCGAATGTACCGCTACCTTCACATGGTTGATGTTTTTCTCAGTCATAAATTCCCCAAATTCCTTGGATGTGAAGCAGCTGCCCCGATCCGTGATACATCTCACAGGTCTGCTATAATAGTCAAAGTATTTCGCAAGTGCAGCGTTCACCTCTTTCGTGCTAGTTGTCAGTACAGGATACAACCTAGTAAACTATGTGAATGCATCCACCACCAAGAGGATATGTTTTCTCTTTGATTGCAGAGAAAGAAGAGGTCCAAGATGATCCAAATGAATTGTGTGGAATGGTCGGGGCTCTTTGGGAATGCTGTACAGTTTTCTAGCGTTTGATCGTTGTGGAGCCGAGTACATGATACACTTTATACGGTTTTTCCCGAAATCATTAATCCTCTGTTTCATCTGTGGAAACCAATAATTGTCTCTCATTCTCTGATAGCATTTGTCGGTGCCCATGTGCCCGATCTGTTCATGAATATGTCTAATAAATTCCACTTCCATTTCCTTAAGGACATAAAATCTTAAACTACCCTCGTCCTTTCTATAAACAACTCCATTGACCATCTCGAAATCCTCGAAGTCCCCCATCTCCAATCTCGTTTTCAAATCGCATATTTTCCTATCCCTGGCCTGCGTAGCGTGAAGCTGAAAATCGATGTCTTCACTTTTTATCGTTGTTACTATTCCCCCATCACCGGAATCAATCCTGGACAATGCGTCAACATGGCACATTCTATTCCCTGGTCTGTGCTTAATGCTATAATTGAAATTCTCCAACTCCAAAGCCCATCTTGCAATACGACTATTCAAGGTTCTTTTATTCAATGTCAAAGTCAATGAATTGCAATTGGTCACAATAACAAATCTTATTCCCTGCAAATATACACTGAATCTACGGAGAGAATATATAATCGCCAGCGTCTCGAGCTCAAAACTATGGTACCTAGTCTCAGCATCAGTTGTTTTTCTAGAAAAATAGGATATCGGATGATATTCCCCATCATCCTGTTTCTGCATCAAAATCGAGCCGAACTCCATAGCACTGGCATCACAATGCAATTCAGTCTCCCTAGTAGGGCTATAGATAGCCAATATCGGTCCTGATGTTAGAGTAGTGCGCAATTCGTTGAATGCTCTCCTACAGTCGTCCGAAAATAAAAATCCTACACCCTCTTTCGTCCAGTCGTACAGCGGGCGAGCGATAATGGAAAAGTTCCTAACAAATCTTCGGAAATACACGCATAATCCCAAAAACGAATTTACCTCTCTTGTGCTTTCAGGCTCTGGATACTCCGCCATGGCTCTAATATGACTGCAGGACGGCTTTATACCGTGTTGGGATACTGAATATCCCAAATATTCAATCTCTGTATATGCAAATTTACACTTCTCAAATCTAAGTTCCAAACCATATTCAGCCAGGCGAATTAAAACTCTGCCCAATAACTCGAAATGATCCTCTATCGTCCTCGTTGCTACCAATATATCGTCCATATATAAAACTATTTTTCCCTTGTCCACAAAGTCGCGAAAAACCTGATTCACAAAACGCTGAAATATAGCCGGTCCATTGTTCAAACCAAAAGGCAATCTGAGGAATTCATACTGCCCATTCGGCACCACAAAAGCGGTATATTTCACTGATCCCTCCGTCATTCTAACATGATAAAAACCAGATTTCAAATCCATCACCGAAAAAAATCTTTTCCCCTCTAAGGGCCATTTTCACAACTTGCCTTTTAGCTAAAGGCAGGATTTTGTCTGCCCGATAAATGGCTTTGTATTATAATATCTTCATTTATTATTTTTTTATCCATTAAATATCACAAGTATTGATAATAATACCAATAAAAAATTTTAGTTATAATAATGCAAAAATATTTATCGCACAAACAAAATCCTACCTTTAACTAAAGGCAAGTTGTGAAAATGGACCTAAATGCTCCAAACAGTCATCTATTAGCGGCAAGGGATAGTTGTCCCTCACTATTAACCTATTTAGGGCCCTAGTCAATACACAATCTTGTCTCCCCGCTCTTCTTTTTTTGTCAATACTACAGGAGAAGCATACGGCGAATTAGTGTGTCTTATTATAGCCCTCGACAATAAGTCCTCTATAATACGCGTTACCTCTTGTTTTTCAGCAAAAGATAGCCGCCTAGGTGAACAAAATGCTGTCTCAGTTGAAAGTACCAAAATTTCTGCCCTGTACGCACTCTCTATCTCATCCACCCAACCCTTATCCAGATATCTTTTCTTAACCAATCCTAATATCTTCTCCCTGATGTCCCACTGCAAGTTGGGACCAATGTCAATGTCCCTTCCCCTATCCTCCTTCGCATAAATGCTACACATTCTCCCAAATTCCTCCAATATACTACACTCCTGCACATCATTTACTTCAGTCAAATCTTTATTTCCAAAATAAAATTTATTAAATTCATTATCATGCACATTCGATTCAACAAAAGTAATGTTTTTTACATATAAGGAAACAGAAAACAAATTCATGAAATCCCTGCCGAGAATCAGGTCATAGGGTATATGATCATCAGGCACAATAAACAAGTCCAGCAAATATTATATCAGTCCGCACTTTACCACATGTCACCAACACACCACTACCTACTCCTCTAAACTTCATCCCCCGTCCTCTATCCATTTGTACATGTGGTGCCACCGAAATTATCACGGACTCTCTTAAAAAATTACTGGGGCTACCGGTATCAAGAAAGGATGCAACATCAGACTCTATTACACGATCACTAATGTGAAAGACAACTCTTACCTATGTATTAAAATTTATGTCCTGGAATCTATCGTCTATTGTTGAAACACTTCTAAGGGGGCACTTAGCGTAAAGGTGTCCTGGATTTCCACATTTGAAGCATGATCCTTTAGGTCGTTTTGCTTCCGTGCACGCCTGCGCATAGTGGCCAAAACCGGAACAATTGTAGCAGCGAATATTCTCATTTTGTTTATCTGATGTTTTAAGCATTATGTCATGTACGATTTTTTCATATCGCGGAAGAACTTTTTTTAATTCGTTGATGGTCGAGATGTTATAAAACATCGATGCTGCTGGTGATCTGTCACCTATGCCATCAACTATAAGCTCCACCAAGTATTTATCCTCCAACAGCCCATTCGATATATCTTGCATAGCCAAAACATAGTAGTGTAATGTCTCATTTTTTCTGTTCCATACTCTTGCCTCAAGTTTTCTAATAACATCTCTGGCACTAAGGGGCTTATCGAATTCATTTTGTAATTTTATTTTTAAATCTGCCCATGTATTTGTTGACGCCATTTTTACAAAAAGGTTTGCACTTCCCACCATCATGCGTCTAGCGAATAAAAACTTTTCCCCCGGGGTACAGTTATATAGTGAAGTTATTTCTTCAAAATCACGTATCCATTTCATGACATTACTGTCCCCACTAAATTTATTTATGGCTCCTTCTATGTTGGCAAAGCTTATATTTTTGTGTCCTACGTTGTTATTCGAAGCGCCTTCGAGAGTATCAATTTCCTGTTTCAATTTTAAAATTCGTAGACGCCGAGCTATTTGGCGTTCTAGTAGACATAATTCGTTTTCATTTTGCTCGTTAATTTGCACGAAGTTACTGTCGAGCGCATGTGAAGCCACCTCGTTACACAAATCTGTCAAGTCAGCCATATTATCGCTGGATGTACTTGGTGGGTCAGTTCCTATGACGCTGTTTAATAAAGCTCTTAACTGCGTTATTGTTGCTGATTCAGGAGCGCCAACACCAATACTCTTCAATTGCGACGCTATTTCTTCGCGTGAACTCATTTTATTTTTTTATTGTTTCTTAAGTCTCCTGCACTTTCTTAAGGATTTCTTAAGTCACTACACGAATTTTATTTTCTTAAGTTTGAATTTATAATTTACTTTTATGTAGTGCGTTTGTTCGTTCACACCTGAAGTTGTTAACTGACGCCTTTATTTCGCCATCTTATTCTAAGTATACATACGATCAGAGACCTGCGTCGACCGGCTGACAGCCGGCTGAGCCGAGCCGCCGAAGGCTTCATGCCAGCCGCCGCCGCCGATTATATCTCGGCTCAAAATCGGCTGAGATCAGCCGCCGATTGATGAATTTTTTTTTTATATTTTACTTGTTTTAGGCTTTTTCACTAATAAATTTACACTTTTAAATGTTGATGAAAATTGCTTTAAAACTTTCTTTTCATTTGACATATATTCCGTTTATACGCACTTCTTATTGTAAATAAAAATGATAAACGTTGCCGCGTAACTTTTTACGGCAGCTTAATAACTTACGAAAACTATTTGCAAATAATGGTAGGCACACACTCTGCGACATGTTTACGCTGCATTTACACATGCAGGTAAATTGCTAAAAGTTGTGTGTTTATATTAACAACCCATATTTCCCTTTTCCATATGCAAAGTTTAATTAATTCAGCCGGGAGAAAGACAAAAAGGGACTGTACTACTACCTCTGTCTTTCACACAGCTGAATTAATTAAACTTTGCAAAGTAAACTTTGCATGTGGAAAAGGAGTAATATATTAAAAATATTGTGGGCTTTGACCAAGATGTAGCATGCGCATACAGCTCATGCGATGTATGCATCTTGAGGCCAGATGAACTCTGAACCTTTCCGTTGAGCTAATGACAATTTCCTTCTCGCATTCCTTATGGGTAACGAATTTACTTTACGAACTTACTATATATATACGGTCTAATTCATAAAAAATATTTTAGGTTTATTACAGGTTTATTTGACAAATTTCCTATAGAAATATGTCAAATAAATGCTTAATAAACCTGAAATATTTTTTATGAATAAGGCAGATAATATTTACAACTTACTTACTTACCAACTTTACTATTAATTTTCATCAGAAGACAATTGATTTAGTTGCTACCACTTCTGTTTCCAAATGAACAAATCCGTAACATTTAGAATGGCCATTATCAGCGGTAGCATATATGTACATATGTATGTATGGAAATCACTTTCACAAAGTCACTTTGTGTCACTTTTAAAAAATGTTGTGAATTTAAGGATTTACTTTGACACAATTGTAAAAATCACAGAATAAAAAATTGCGAAGCCGACGATTGTGAGTCGGCTCAGCCGGTTTTCAGCCGCCGCCGAACAATTTTTCATGAGCCGCAGCCGCCGATAAAATTGCTCGGCGCAGGTCACTGCATACAATGCTTCTAATTGCTTCTAACTACTATCTACAAGGGTGCAAAAACTCGCAACAAGACATATATATATTCTACTACAATATTTACTTTTTTTTTGGATTTGATAAAAGTGGGATAATTCAATTAATCTTCCGTAACCTTATCATTTTTGCACCGATCTGTATTCTCTGGAGCTCAAAATGTTTCTATTAAAATAATTAATGTGATGAGTGACAAAACTCAAAAAAAATTATTATTTGGTTTAAAAAGAAACTAAGTTGAAAAAGCAAATATGCAAAAAATTATTAGAATTTCTCATAGCTCGCAAAATATGCTCAACTAAATTTTTCTGTGTGGTCTTCTCACTCAAAAGACCTAAAAATGAGACGGAATCTCTCAGTGTCTGAAAAGCAACCAGCGTTGTCAACTCGGTGCTTTTCGCACCGTTTTTAGTGCTTTTTAAAATTTTCGACGCGACAATTTTTGAAGTTAGTGCTCGGTGCTTTTTTAAACTAATTTTTGGTGCTTTTTATTTCTTTTCGGTGGCACTAAACCCAATATTCAAAAAGAAATTTTCTTATATATATATATATATATATATTTTTTTTTTTTTTTTTTTGAAAAAGTCTTATCATTTAAAAAACATGAGCACTAAAGTTAAATGGAACATTTCAAAATATTCTAATAAGATTGTACAAGGCTTGGTTGAAGAAATATGTACGTGCATTTTACTCTCAAACTTTCACATTTTAAGCACAATTAATGGAAACGGTTTTTTGCCACACGACATAGAAGATATAATGCGGTATAGTCTAATAGCTAAATTTTTTCTAGAATATAGAGTGGATGGAGAATGATTCACTTAATGCAATGGAGAAACTTTGAGTTCACTATCGAGTTTTGGGCAGAAGTAAAGTCAGTCTTATAACGATTCATTTGATATAAACTCGTTTGGGGCATTATCGAAATTGCATTCCCATCAAACGTCAATGTTTAAACGCAGAAGTTGATCACGTTTTTACCTTTGTGACTTTAAATCAAAAATACGTAAAAATTTGTTCTTACACTTTGTTTTATATATAAAAGCGTTCTGAAACGAGAAACTTGTGTTGTGAATAGAGCTGCCGTTTTAGGTTACATATTTATAACCTAATGGGTGTTTTTTATTGAGGTATAGAACTTTAAGTTGGCATCACTTTTTTAACTGGCGGCCATTTTGTCAGCTGTGAATTGATTAATATTTAGTTTGGTTTGCCATTTTATCATGAACAGGTTGACAAAAGAACAACGCTTGCAAATCGTGCAAATTTATTTCGAAAATAATGGTTCAGTTCGCGAAGTTTACCGCAAGCTCCGTCCATTTTATGGTCGACATAATCGTCCATCAGAGCAATTAATTCGGTTAACCATGGATCGTTTTCGCACTACGTTTACTCTATGTGATAATACGCATCCGCAGAGACGTCGAACAGTGCGCACCGAAGAAACAATTGCCGCTGTAGAGCAAAGTGTTGAAGAGGACCCGAATGAATCGATTCGCCACCGTGCACAGCAATTGGAGCTTTGTCCATCAACTTTATGGAAGATTTTGCGCAAAGATCTTGGCTTGCGACCTTACAAGATCCAGCTTGTGCAAGAATTAAAGCCGCGAGACCATGCAATGCGTCGTGATTTTGGTGTATGGGCCGAAAATGAGATTGATCTCGATGCTGATTTTCATCGCAAAATTTTGTTCAGTGATGAGGCTCATTTTTGGTTGAATGGCTACGTCAACAAGCAAAATTGCCGCATTTGGAGTGAAGAGAATCCACATGAGACCCTTGAGACGCCATTACATCCACAAAAACTGACTGTTTGGTGTGCTCTATGGGCTGGTGGAGTCATTGGGCCATACTTCTTCCGAAATAATGCTGGAGAGTCAGTTACCGTTAATGGAGACCGGTATAGAGCCATGATAACCGACTATTTTGTTCCCGAATTGGATGGCATGAATGTGGATGAGTTGTGGTTCCAACAAGACGGCGCTACATGCCACACAGCGCACGTCACAATCGATTTATTGAAGGAAACATTCGATGAGCGCATAATTTCGCGGAATGGACCTGTCAATTGGCCACCAAGATCGTGTGATTTGACACCATTGGATTATTTTCTTTGGGGATATGTGAAGTCGCTCGTCTACGCCAACAAACCAGAAACGTTAGGGGACTTGGAAGCCAACATTCGTGGCGTTATTACCAACATACGGCCTCATATGCTCGAAAAAGTGGTTGAAAATTGGACCTGTAGAATAGGCTTTATTCGAGCCAGCCGCGGCGGCCACATGCCCGAAATCATATTTAAACATTAATGGCATAAAATTATCCTTCCAATAAAGCCAAATTGATGGACATTAAAACGATTTTCTTGTGTTTTATTTCAATTCGAAGTTCTATACCTCTAAAAAAACACCCGTTATGTACATATATACACTTGAAATTTTAAAAGTTAGTGTATTTTTATACAGACTACAACAATTAACACTAAATTTAAACGAATCAAAATTAAAGGGTGGTCCATCAGTTAATGCAATTTTGACTTTGTAATTTTGACAACTTGCTGTATCTTGGAAACCGTAAGACCAAAACTCTTGAAATTTTCAAAAACGGTAAAACTAAAAAATCAATAAAATATAAAATCGTCAAATATAAAAAAATTGCCAAAACGAAAAAAGGACCAAATTAAAAAAAATCTCTAGGACTAAAATAAATCGCGAAAAACCGAAAAAAATTAAAAAAATCCTTAAACCAAAAAATCGCCAATATGAAAAAATCGCCAAAATGAAAATATCGCCTAAATAAAAAAACCCCAAAAACTGAAAAAAATCGCCAAAATGAAAAAAAACCCAAAAAAAAACAGAAAAAATCGCCAAAATGAAAAAATCGCCAATATGAAAAAAAATTGCTAAAATTAAAAAAACCCAAAAAGAGAAAAGAAAACTCCAAAACGAGAAAAAAGCGATAAAACTGAAAACAAAAATCGTTTAAACTGAAAAAAACTTAAAAAATTAAGAAAGCTAAATCAAAAAAAAAAAAAAAAATGATCAAAACCGAATGTGCGCGAGTCAAAGTCGTCGCACTTTACTGAATTTATTTTAATTGCAATGCGTACACAACAACAAGAACAACAACTAAACGATGAACAACAGGAATTAAAAATTAAAAAGTAAAAGTAAAGGCATTTTCCATAGATGAGCACTGCAGTACCACTAAAGTTTCAGTAAAAACAAAAAAAATTTACTGATTACTAACATTTTTTTCTACAATTTTTATAAATTGCCTAACTGATTTGTTATATGATAAGGTGCATTGAATTTTCAGTAATCAGTAATGCCCGTATTCATAATGAAATTCTATCAAGTGGCTAAATGTTTTTCATACAAAAGTTTCAAAATTTTAATGAAAAAACTTTGCCACTTGCTACAATTTTATTATGATTACGGCTCTACGATTTTACTGGTAATGCAAATTAAATTTCATTAGCAGTAAAAATTTACGGAATTTTTTTTAGTAATCAGTAAATTTACTGCTTACTGCAATTTTGAATGCAGTACATATACATATACTGCAGTGTGCCCATTTACTAACCAAATAAGTTTAATAAAACAAACAAAAACCAACAAATTCATATGTATTTACAATATTGAAAGTTTTGATACTTTTAATTAATTAATTTAAAAAAAGATACTAAAAGCATAAGTACTTCCAACTTAAAAAAAAAAATTTCATTACTAGATGTTTACACATCTCCTCTGTGATCGGACTCACATTGCTTTTTTGTTTTTCTGACAACAAGCACGAGAGAGACCAATTATTGCAAGCTCTGGAATTTCTTTATCAATTTTACCAGCAACCCGTGGTTGTTTTAATAATTTTACTTTCTTTCAAGTAGAAAAAAAAAAGAAATAGAAAATCTATCTAATACTTACCAAGATTCTTTTATTAAAGTGATATCATCGTTTTAAGAAACCCAAATAACGGTAATTTTGAAATATGTATCTCGAAATCTGTTCTACTTTTGACCATTCTGACTTCAAATTCGGATTTGGTGAAAAATTCTACATTAAGATTATGTGTCCAATTCACGACTTTGTTGAAATTTTGTATCGCAGTGTTTATCAATTGCTTGTTTTATATTTTGTATAAACATATATTGTATTGGCATAATTAAATTTTTTTTTGAATTTTCTTCCCAAGTTTCCTCAACCCCCAAAAATTATGGATGTATGTAAAGTTAATTCCTTAAAGCTGTAAATATCCATTCCATAAATAGAAGAAGACTCTTCATATTATTTTTCATTTATTGTTGCTTTCGCTTATCAACACTTTAAAACAAATTATAAACTTTATGGCTAAAAAAAATAGAATTATAAAATGAGAAGTGTTAAATCCGTGAAATGTTTTTGTCACCAGTGCAAACCACTGCCGAGCAGCACCTTTTTAATTTTATGCCAAACATGCCACCGTTGTTTTGCCCAAAAAAATTAACGCCAACAAAATAATAAAATTAAAAGTTGCTCTTAGTGAATTCATTGGCGCGGAAACGGAAGTGTGTTGTGGTGTTTTTGTTAAAAAAAATATGTTTGAACATTTTGACGTTTCTAAATTGTTGTTACTTTTTGCTGGGAATTTTTCAGTTGATTTTCTTTTAAAGGAAGGGAGTGGAAGACACCTGTTTGCAGTTTGTGTATAAAACTATAGTTTAATTTAAGTTGAGTGGCCGGTTATTGTTGTAATAGTGAAGGAAAGTTGAAGGAGTGTATTTATACGTTTTTAATCCAAGAACCTTAAGGCCATGTAAAGCCGAAAGTTCTTAATGACTTTCATCTAAATGAAAAATTGTTTTGTAAACATCTTATGAATCAAAAGATGCCCTAAATCGACTTCTTCTTATCGAACGATATAATAAATTTTTTAAATATATTACTCAAGGTGTTCTATATTAATTTTCTTCAACAATTAGTTGTTTTATTAAAAAAACGCCCCTAAAAATTAAGAAATATCTGGGGGCAAATTACGGCACTCGTTATCGAACGAAATTACGAAACATTTCCATATAAACTCTATTGAAATATTTCGCAATTTCGTTCGATAACGAGTGCCGTAATTTGCCCCCTGGAGATAACTTTTCTGCTGTTGGAAATATTTTTGTGTGTTTTCGACAAGTTAAAATCACGTTGAAAACAGTGTGATGTACAGTGTGTTTACAGAACAGCACGAAGTCCCACGTGTGCTTTTAAAACGTATAATAAATGTAAAGTAATGCCTTATTGCAGCTCTTATAAAAACAAAATTCTCTTATAACTTGCTTCAACGAGTTAATGAGAAGCCTCTAAACTACGAAATATCATTTTTAACCCACTTCAAAAAAGGAGGAGGTTATCAATTCATCTGTATGTTTTTTTGACATTGTTACTTCATAGCTCGGTACATTTTAGAGCTATGAGCTATGTTTGCGAGGGTATAGCTTCCAATTAATTCAAATGTAAATTCTAAAAAGTCGGTGGGGACACGCCCACAAATTTTTTTATTTTATTTTATGATATTCTACTTATTTTATTGCTGCGAAACCTAGCAAACACCTTTCGTTCTTGTAATTACACAATTTCAAAGTAAAAAAAATGGGTGGAGTCACGCCCATTAAAATTTAATATTTTATTTTAGGTGGTTCTAATTAACCGATTTTAAAAAAAACTTAAAACACACCTTGAGCTCTGAAAAACACACAATCTTGTATATAAAAAATTACTGAAAAAATTCAGTAAATTTTTACTGCTAATGAAATTTAATTTGCATTATCAGTAAAATCGTAGGGCCGTATTCATAATAAAATTTTAGCAAGTGGCAAAGTTTTTTTCATTCAAATTTTGAAACTTTTGTATGAAAAACATTTATTCACTTGGAAGAATTTCATTATGAATGCGGGCATTACTGATTATAAAAATTGTAGAAAAAAATTTTAGTAATCAGTAAAAATTTACTGGTTAAAATTTTTTATTATTTTTACTGAAATTTTAGTGGTACTGCAGTGCTCATCTATGGTAAATGCCTTTACTTTTACTTTTTAATTCCTGTTGTTCATCGTTCAGTTGTTACTGTTCTTGTTGTTGTGTACGCATTGCAATTAAAATAAATTCAGTAAAGTGCGACTTTGACTCGCGCTCGAAGGGTTCCATACATTCGGTTTTGAGCATTTTTTGATGTGGCGTTTTTCCTTTTTTAAGTTTTTTCAGTTTAAACGATTTTTTCAGTTTTGTCGCTTTTTCTCGTTTTGCGTTTTTTTCTCTTTTTGGTTTTTTTTTCATTTTCGCAATTTTTTTAATTTTGGCGATTTTTTTCATTATGGCGATTTTTTTCCGTTTTTGGGGTTTTTTCATTTTGGCGATTTTTTTTTGTTTTTGGGTTTTTTTATTAAGGCGATTTTTTCATTTTGGCGACTTTTTTGTTTAAGGTTTTTTTTTTAATTTCGGCGATTTTTTTTTTATTTTGGCGAGTTTTTTCATTTTTGCGATTTTGTTCTGTTTTTGGGTTTTTTTTTTATTTTGGCAATTTTTCCGGTTTTTCGCGATTTATTTTAGTCGTAGAAATTTTTTTAATTTGGTGCTTTTTTCGTTTTGGCAATTTTTTTTTATTTTTGGCGATTTTTTAGATTTGGTAATTTTATAATTTTTTGATTTTTTAATTTTACCGTTTTTGAAAATTTCAAGAGTTTCGCTCTTACGGTTTCCAAGATACAACAAGTTGTCAAAATTATAAAGTCAAAATTGCATTAACTGATGGATTACCCTTTAATTTAAATTTTTTGAAATTGTAGTGTTAATTGTTGTAGTCTGTATAAAAAATACACTAATTTTACAAATTTCAAGTGGCAATATGTACATACCATTGTATGTATATTACATGGGGTTTTAACATTTTTCGTTTCTCGTGTTGCAACACCCTTTAATTTTTAACTCTCATGTATTTGTTTTTGTAGCGGCCAAATGTCTACAGACTGTGTCCAAATTTCAGGTCCGTAGCTCTTACGGTTCTTGAGAAAATACCCTGTGACAGACGGACGGACAGACGGACTGCGTAGCAAAACAATAAGGTTCATTTTCGCCTTTGGTGTACAGAACCCTAACAAAGCAATTATCAAGTTAAATAAAACAAACAAAAACCAGCAAATTCCTATGTATTTACTAGAGATGTGCACGTGAATGTTTTCTGACTCACGACACGCACGCTCACGCTGAAAAATATTTTACTCACGCACTTTCACGCACGAATGATTTTGAACATTTTCACGATCACGCACGCTCACGAACAAAATATTTTTAATCACGCACGAGTGGTTTACAACTTATCACGATCACGCACGCTCACGAAAAAGTAAATGTATAATATAATTTTCATGTTTTTTGGGTTCAAAAATAGGTTCTTACATATACATACATATATACATATCTATGTATATATGTATGCTCGTGTTTTTGTAAAATTTACAATGTAAATTAAAATAAAGCAAAGTTAATTTAATATCGTTTTAAATATTCATGTTCGC